>CM069921.1:3065000-3509184 GCA_036172225.1 Cryptocoryne crispatula var. balansae
ATTTAATTGGTATGTATAAACATTTATTGTTCAACAACAAGTCTAATTTTGATCATTTTATCTCTTTTTCAGGAAACTTCAATCGAGATATACACTTCAGAGTTTCTTCTTTCGGTGGTGGTTCGGTCATATATTGATTTATTTATTAAATTAACATTTCTTCATTGTATTTCAATCTTTTCGACAAATTAAGATGAGTAACTTAGACAAATCATGGATGCATATTCCTAATAGATTAGATTCTAGATATATTGAAGGAATCGAAGAATTTTTAAACTATTCTTTTCATGATTCTAGAATACAATTTAGACATGGACAACATAACGATTTAATACATTGTCCTTGTAAAAAATGTTGTAATACATTTATTTTTAAAAGAAATGTTGTCAAAGAACACCTAATATGCAATGGTATATGGTTAAATTATCAAAAATGGATATGCCATGGTGAAATTGAAGTCAATATGATAAATGAGGACATTTCAATTTTAAATGAACCACAAGATAATTATGTAGATGATGAGGTAATGGAAATGTTACAAGATATTCAAAATAACGAATCTTCTATTCGACATAATGAGGAAGAACACAATGAAGATAATTTTCAATATTCTAAATTATTAAAAGACTCGAAACACCTCTATATGAAGGTGTTAAAAATGTATCTAAATTAAAATTTATATTAAAGTTGATTCAACTTAAGTCCATTAATGGTCTCACTAGAAAATGTATGGATATGATATTATCTTTATTTAAGGAAGTCTTACCTAATGGGGCATGTGTTCCCGATAATTGGTATGAGCTTAAGAAATTAGTTAAGGAATTGGGACTTACTTTATGAGAAAATTCATGCATGTAAAAATGATTGTATTCTATTTTGGAAAGAGAATAAAGATAAAAATGTTTGTCCATATTGTAACACCTCCATATAAAAATGATCCTAAAAAATCAAAATAAAAAAATAGCACAAAAAGTTTTACATTATTTTCCATTAGGAGTTAGGTTGCAGCGTTTATTCATATCATCCAATACGACTAAGTGGATGACATGGCACAGGCAATCACGATCATATCAATTGAGAGGTGAAAAGCGTCATCCCCGCCGATTCTCCCGCTTGGAAAAAGGGTGGATGAACTTTTATTCTGCACTCATGCAGAGAAACGCAACATTCGGATTGGATTGGCTTTCGTATGGCTTTAATCCATTTGGTCAAATGTCTTCAAAATATAGTGTGTGGCCCGTTGTTACAATGGTGTACAACTTACCACCGTGGATGTGTATGAAAGCCACATACACAATGATATCATTATTAATACCCGGTCCGAGAGCTCCCGGAAATGATATTGATGTATTCTTACAACCATTGGTGGAAGAGCTAAAAGATTTGTGGGAGATTGGATTGAAGACTTATGACGCCGAAAAGAAAGAGATTTTCATAATGAAAGTCCTACTTTTTAGTACGATAAATGATTTCCCGGGATATGCAAATTTATCTGGATGGAGTACTAAAGGAAAATTGGCGTGTCCTATATGTAACGAAGAAACACATACCATTCGACTTACCCATAGTCGAAAACAATGCTACCTTGGTCATCGTCGGTTCTTACCAATAGCACATCGGTGGAGAAAGAACCAAGATATAAGCATCTTTGATGGTCGACGATGTGTGAAGGGAGCACCAAAGATACTTACGGGATATGACCTATGGAGGCAACAAAAGGAGATGGACACTATTAGTGTTCGGAAAACCGTCTAAGAAAGATTTAGAGAACTTAAGAAAAAATTTGCCAAAGAATAAAAATTGGAAGAAGAAGAGTATATTTTTTGAGAATCTCCCATATGCGTCACCTCTTCCCATTCCGCACCACTCGGATGCCATGCATATTGAGAAGAATGTGTGCGACAATATATTAGAGATGTTTAACCTATCGGTGAATCGACAAGGACAATTTGAACTCACGGAAAGATTTAGTAGATTTAAATATTCGTCCCGAGTTACATCCGTACGAGGGTTCATCAAAGTTTCCAGATGCAATTTATAAACTTAGCAACGATCAAAAGTCTAGAATACTTGAATTCATTAAGAATGTTCGAGTGCCGGATGGTTATTCGTCGAATTTTAGTAGATGTGTAGATTTAAGTGTCCGAACAATTAGTGGTTTAAAAAGTCATGATTGTCATGTGATGATGCAAATAATTATTCCTTTTGGCATTTCAAGGAAATGTGCCGAAGGATGTACCGAGTCCTATTGTAGAGTTATGCGCATTTTAAGATCATCTCGCGCTAAGGTTTTCGAACAAGAATATTTCGAGAGATTGGGAGACAAAGATTGCAAGAATATCAGTGCAAGTTGGAACAAATTTTTCCACCATCATTCTTTGATGTAATGATTCACCTAGTTGTGCATTTGGCTTATGAGGCAAGAATGTACGGACCGCTCAATACCGATGGATGTATCCAATTGAAAGATATTTAAAGAGGCTCAAAGATTATGTGGGCAACAAGGCGAGAGTTGAAGGTTCTATTGCCTGGTGGCTACTTGGGTCGAGGAGTGTACCCAGCTTATTTCAACATATGCGTGATACGAGTGAATATAGTAGAGATCGGAACTATGACGGTGGTTCAAGAAGTTGATACGGATGATAGTTCAATATTCAAACCAATTGGTCGCTTTCGAGATGCGTGCGTGTGCCTAAAATTTCGACGGAAAGAGAACAACAGCTTAATACATGCATACGTGTTAAATCAAGTTGATGACATCGATTATTTTCGTCAATCTCATAGTGATGCTCTTAAAAATAGACCAACTACGGAAGAAAACTTCTTCGTGTGGTTGTAACACACATTCAAGAGTTAAGAAATATAGGTTCTTCTAGTATATACCAAGGAGCTAGAGATTTTATCACTCAAATTACGAGATTTGCCTCGTCATTAAACGGTTATATATGTAATGGATTTAGATTTCGAACATTGGAATCCGATTCAACCAAATCAACTCAACTAAGTGGTGTTATTGTAAATGACCATCTTCAATCAAGTGCGACGGTTATTATGGACGAATATTAGATATAATCGAGATATCGTTCGATCGGAATAGCCGTTTAACACTTTTTGAATGTGAATGGTGGGATGTACATGATAATGATCAAGGTTTTAAGGTTAATGAAAATGGTTTTATATCATTAAACACACAGAGAAGATTAGGACCGGATGAACCGGTTGCCCTAGCAAGCCAAGTGGAACAAGTTTTTTATGTAAATGATAACTCTAATAAGGGATGGGTGTTACCATACGATCACTACCTCGTAATCATTACAACCTTTCCTAAATGAAAGTGAAGATGAAAACGAACCGTATCAAGAACAACTTATTAACGTACCTATAACATTTGGAGTAATCGACGAAGATGTACAACTTCAAGAAACTCAAATTTATACAAATAGAAAGTTAATCCGAAGAATTGGCCAAAAAATCCAAGTTTCTCAATCAAGCCGGATTGCCCGATCTAACCCTAACGGGTCTCGGATTGGGTAATCCGCCTCTGATTGGCCAAAATCAAGTTTCTCATCCGGCCGGATTGCCCGACGGAACCTGAACGGTCTCGGATTGGGCAATCCGCCTCGGATTACAAAGCCAAGTCCTACAATCCAAACCGGATTGCCTGACGGAACCGGAACGGTCTGACATAATCCGGCCGGATTGGCCAAAAAATCCGTTTCAATCCGCCGGATTGCCCGACGAACCCGGAACGGGTCTCGGATTGGGCAATCCGCCTCGATTGGCCAAAAAGCCAAGTCCCACAACTGGCCGGATTGCCCGACGGAACTCAACGGGTCTCGGATTGGGCAATCCGTCGGATTGGCCAAAAATCAAGTTTTCAATCCGCCGGATTGCCTGACGGAATCCGAACGGGTCTCGATTGACAAGTAATCCGCCTCGATTGGCCAAAAAATCCAAGTTTCTCAATCCGCCGGATTGCCCGATCGGAACCCGGAACGGGTCTCTGATTGGGCAATCCGCCCCTGATTGGCCAAAAAAGAAAGTCCCATTAACTGGCCGGATTGCCCTGACGGAACCTGACCGGTCTCGATTGGGCAATCCGCCTTGACAAAATCCAAGTTTCATCCGCCGGATTGCCCGATCGGAACCCGGAACGGGTCTCGGATTGGGTAATCCGCCTCGGATTGGCCAAAAAAGAAACCATATCCGCCGGATTGCCCGACGAACTGAACGTGTTCGGATTGGGCAATCCGCCTGGATTGGCCAAAAAATCCAGTTTCTCATCCGGCCGGATTGCCCGACGAACCCTAACGTGGTCTCGGATTGGGCAATCCGCCTGGATTGGCCAAAAATCCAAGTTTCTCAATCCGCCGGATTGCCCGATCGGAACCCGAACGGGTCTCGGATTGGGCAATCCGCCTCGGATTGGCCAAAAATCCAAGTCCCACAATCCGGCCGGATTGCCCGACGGAACTCCGAACGGTCTGACGGGGTAATCCGCCCGATTGGCCAAAAAATCCAAGTTTCTCAATCCGGCCGGATTGCCTGATCGAACTTAACGGTCTCGGATTGGGCAATCCGCCTCGGATTGGCCAAAAAAATCCGTTTCTCAATCCGCCGATTGCCTGGACCGGAATCCGGAACGGTCTGATTGGGCAATCCGCCTCTGATTACTAAAATCCAAGTTTTCATCTGGCCGGATTGCCCGACGGAACCCGAACGGGTCTCGGATTGGGCAATCCGGCCTGATTGGGCAATCCGTCGGATTGGCTAAATTTTTTATTGCACAATTAGAAGCCGGATTGCCGCATTTAATATTTTTATGTGACAGATGAAGAGAATTTTCAAGAAAAGTCGAGGACATCTCGTACTTCTACACTATCCGAGGGCGGTGGACCTCGTGTCAATCTCAAGCATCTAGGGGATCGACCTTCCACCGTGGGTGTTGCTTCCGAGCCACCAGGGAGGCACCCCGCTGAGCCTAGTCCATCTCGACTCCTTCTCACCGGGTTCCGACGACGCCTCCTACAGATGGTAGTAGTCCATCTTCCCATGCCTGTAAATATTTGAATAAATGCTTAGTAAAAAGTTTTTTTTAAAAAATCGTCGTTGTCTAATTGTAATTTTTAATTTATACTTAACTAGCTACATCGGCTAGACGTGGGAGAGGTCCAAAGAAAGGCCATCGCTGTGCGAACACTTGGCCCCGATGAGTCCTACAACGTCGTTCTAGTAGGAGGATCCGCGTTGGATCACATGGATGGGAGTTTACCTCCACTTGGTGAGTTATGCACGTAGTTCATTGCGATTTGTGGGAGCATAATTACATGGCTCTACCGCAGAGAAAAAGGATGCCATATTCCGTGATTTGTAGGGTAACATTCAAGTAGCTTCATCTTATCTAAATTTTGGTGAACTTTTTAATCATTTTTATATTAATGCAAAGAACATTTTACCTTGAGCGGAATCCTCAATCGGATGTACGTATATTAAGGCATACGGGAGAGATGCAAAGAAAACAAAGAAATCATTTGAAAAGAAAGGTAAAATATAATTTAGAATGTAAATTCGAGATAACTAATTTTTCGTTAACAATATTTGTGTACAGTATTTTACAGACGATCAAATGAGGAAGCTCGTGCCAACATTCCTCCACAAGGTAACGAGGAACAATGGCATCATATGTGCCATTTATGGAGTCAAGATTTATGCCAGAGTAACTCAAATTTTATTTCCTCTTATAATTAGATCCTATTCTTTTCATTTGCATTTTTTTAATGTTGTATATATATATGTAGGCATTGGGAGTGAAAAGAATGCCGGTGAATAGGCGGCAATTAACAACGTCAGCATGTAAGAGGAAGAACAAATATACATCGCTTAGAAAGAGACTTTGTAAGTAGTTAAAACTTAAAATTTCATATTAGTTGATTCTTATTCGTAATCATCTCTTATCTTTTTTAATTTTTTGGTAAGGTACGAAAAGAAGGTCGACATCCAACTCGTCCTCGAGGTATTCCGTATGAGTCAAACGCATGAAGAACTCGATGGAGCAATATTCGGGGATAATGACTAAAGTCGTCTACGATGGTAATACTATCGATTATCATAACCTATTTTTCTTTATAATCCACAATTCATCACGGTGGGATTTTAATTTTCCTTCATATTATTTATAGGAAAATATGCAAGGATTGATGAATCCCCCAAAGATCCGAATCCTGGATGTCGGGGTATCGCAGCCTCCACTCACCGCGGAGGAAGCTTTCGTATCCGTGTTTGGTGAGATCGACCAGTGACGGATCCGATGTGGTGGGCGAGGTGAAACTCGCCACACTTGGTATGGTGAGTCAAGCGGAGGTGCTTCTAGCTCGACTCAAGAAGTTCGAGAGCTTAGAGATCAGGTGGCGAGGCAAGGAGAAATCAATGAACGTTACGAAGAACAAATAACTTCATTGAAACATCAATTGGACAACCAATAAATCATTCCAAGAGCAATTTCGATCGCCTCACCGATCATTGAAGGCTTGACTCAAAGGTTCCCGACTTCGATGTGCCATCCACATCGGGGCATCCTCCGCCTCAACAAACAAGAGGATGTAAATGGCGATGACGACGAGGACTACGAGGATGCCGAGGAGAGTGAAGATAATGATGAAGATGAAGATGAAGAAGATGAATAGAAGATGTATTTTTTACTCTCTATGAATGTTATTCATACGTATCAAAACATTTTTGTGTATGAATGTGATTTTGAATATGGTATGTGAATATGAATTTAAATTTGGTGAATTTACATTTTGGTATGTTAATGTGTGTTGTTTCATCCTAATTCGGTGTCCGTTCCGAGTTTGAAACTAGCAATCCGGCACCGAAATTATTAATATAAATCAATTTTTGGATTGGTAGATCCGATTTTAGATCTTTATGAAAGTTTCAAGAATGATTGATTTTCCGGATTGATCGTATGATTGATCCAATCCGGCCAATCAAATTATTTTTTTTTTCGTAAATTTATTATTGGCGATTACCGTGTATACCGTCGCTAATAAAGTTATTTCAGACGCTAAAGTCGTCCCGAATATTAAACAATGGTAATACCGATAGAAAAATTCGGAACCCGTTTTTTCTCCGGTATCGACTATCGCTTTTAATATTGTGACTATCAGAAATACGTCTAATAACTTTATCGGCGACGGCTATACAAAATTGCCGCAATACCGTAGTAAATTTCCGCAACGGGGTGATAGGGTTTCGGTTGCCATTTGCGACGTTTACGCGCCGTCGCAACTACATTTATTGGCGACGGCCGATTAGCCGTCGCTAATAAGATTATTCGAGACCGGCTTAACCCGTCCTAAATAACTTCGTCGCCGCTCAATCTCCTTATCGCTTACTGACGGCTTAAGCCGTCCGCGTAATCTTATTGGCGACGTTGCCAAGCCGCTCTCCAATAAATGGTCATTTTGCTAATAACTTATGCGACGGCTCATAAGCCGTCGCCAATAAATGAACTAGGGACGGCTTAACAATAGCCGTCGCTAATATTATTGGCGACGGCGTTATTTGCGACGCGTTTGCGACGGCTTTGAAGCCGTCGCTAATATTTATTAGCGACGGCTTTTTGGTTTTTTGGGACGGCTGTAAGCCGTCCCTAGTAACCTATTTTCTTGTAGTGTCAGCAACAGTCGGTTCACTATTAATGAATGTGATAACTCGGCACAGTCAGACATTGTCCTTGATCTCTCGTGGCAAAGTCAACATCATATTCTCATATATGCACGCGGAGAGGGATGTTCTATCAATAATATAATGTGTAGTATTACTTATAATGTTATAAACACTAGACGACAAAAGGCGAAGCCCATTCCCCGGTCAACATGTTGACCAGCAGCCGCCGTCATGCAGCATAACGTACAGAAGGCTTGTGGTAGTATCGTACGTAGGGCTGTAAACTGAGCGGATACGGAGCGGATATGACATTTCCGTATCCGCTCCGTTTAGCTATTCGGATAATCCGTATCCGGTCCGAATCGGATACGAATACGGATCGGATATTATAAGTCGGATAATCTTCGGATTCGGAGCGGATACGGATAATATCCGCTTCGGAATGTTAATTAAATATTATTTAATTAACATATTTAATAATATACAAATACATAGAAATAAAATTATAAAATATTAAATTTATCATATATTTATCAATATTAACTTAGTATATTAATATATAATAAAGAATACTTAATCATATTTGTAAATAT
Source organism: Cryptocoryne crispatula var. balansae (assembly GCA_036172225.1). NCBI lineage: Eukaryota > Viridiplantae > Streptophyta > Magnoliopsida > Alismatales > Araceae > Cryptocoryne > Cryptocoryne crispatula. The sequence continues at coordinate 3,073,265 of CM069921.1, forward strand.
AATGATTTTAAATATATAATTATATATATTATGTATATATTATCAAAGGTGGATTCGGAGCGGATCTTAAACGGAGCGGAGCGGGCATTTCCGTGTCCGCTCCGATTAACATTCCGATAATATCCGTATCCGGATATCCGCTCCGACGGATATCTAAAATCGGATATTATCCGCCTAAACGGATACGAATTCGGAGCGAATCCGAATTTTATCCGCATCCGTTTACGGCCCTAATCGTACGTTGAATATGTATATATATATATATGCATGGTTGGTACCCATCAGCATGCGGTACGTTCATATATACCAAGTTACCGGCACAAAACCATGGTGTGGGATGGAGAACAATCTAGACACCAATAATCCCATTGCTTGCCGTATTATTTCGCGTGTTCCTTATGTTGCACGTTGGTCAGTTTGCAAGCTGGGAAGAAATAGGGTATAAATATTAAGGACTCATGGTTCAATCCAAGGTCTAATATCTGCAGTTCACATAATAAGTCCGATAAAAAAAAGTGTAAATGCACACTAGGTCCGTTTTAAGGAAACCACTTTACCACTAGGTCCGTTTTCAGAAACACTTTTCCATTAGATCCGTTTTTTCAAAACATCATCACACCCACTCCAATTTAGATTTGAAATGTCGTTTTTGCCCTAATGGTAATGTGGTTTGAAAGCCGGCGCTCCACTGAAGGACAAGGGGCATCCCGTCGTGTTCGAGGCCCTGAAGCAGCTGCTCGAGGAGGACGAGGGCTTCCAGAGGAGCGTCTTCGTCCTGGTCGCCGGCGACGGGCCGTGGGGGCTCAGGTACAAGGAGCTCTTCCCCAATGTGGTCGTGCTGGGCCCCCTGGAGCAGAACGAGCTGGCGAGCTTCTACAGCTCGCTCGACGTCTTCCTAAACCCGACGCTCCGAGCCCAGGGCTTGGACCACACCTTCCTGGAGGCCATGCTCTCCGGCGTGCCGGTGATGGGCACCCGCTTCGCCAGCATCACGGGCTCCGTGATCACGGATCCCGGCGTCGGCTACACGTTCCTGCCCACCGTCGCCTCCGTCAGGGCCGCCATCAACAAGGTCTGCGGAGAAGGGAGGGAGCTAGGGTGTGCGTGGGGCCGCCATCAAAAAGGCTTCGCGGCTGCCGCGGCAGGGGCGGCTTCACGGCGGCAACGGGAGGAAACTAGGGTGTGCGTCGCGGGCGAGAAAGGGGACAACGATTGAACTCGGGGGAGGGGGCAAAAGTGGGATTTGAAAATAACGGGACAAAGAAATGGACTGGGTGATAATGAAATTCAATGTCAACGGACTAAACAGTAATGAAATGTGGTCAACGGAGTTTTTACTAAAGTCATTTTCTTAAATGGACCTAAGAGTAATTCTCCCTAAAAAAATGATCAGCACATATATGTATAAGTGGCATGTTAGAGTAATCTCATATTAGGTATGTCGAAAGAGTTTGGAAAAAAAAAAAGAAATGTACCTACTACCTACTTAATTATGATCTTACAATTATAATTTTGATAGCCTAATAAATTTACTAACTTGGATTAATAACGTCGTACTACTTGATCCATCCCAAGATGGAATGACCTGTCGCCAAAGTGTTAATCACACAAATTAGCTAGCTTTGGGTTAAGACTCCTTATGGGCTATTCTTATTTTTTATGTTGTCATCCTGGGCACCTATAGCATGCATATATCTATATATATGTGATCACCACATGCAGAGATTTATGAGGAATAGGCAAGGTCATTCACCTCATCCCTGTGACGTCCTTCCCATTCCAACAATCAATCCTCACTAGAGGTGTTTGGTCTTATTTTAAATTTTGCTTACAAATCAAACCAAATTGAATTAAACTCTCAAGCCAAAACAAATCTTACCATTTCAATTCGAGTTGATAGTAACATCTATATTTAATTATTCATGCATCTTATCTTTAAGTTATAAATAATGAAGATAAAATTTACCATAAAATTATAAAATTATTATTTATATTATGATGAAGTTAAATTTTATCATAAAATTTAATGATTTTATATTATTTTAGTTTAATTTATTTGTTCTATTTGGACTAGGTTTGAAGAGATCTCTAAAATTAGTTGAATCAAGTTACTGATTCAAAGTGAAATTAAATTATAAAATGGTGGGTTCATTTTGATGAGTTGAACTACTCTAAGTTACACCCTTAACTCCCACACCCGGCCCATTAGGCTACCAATTAGTTATTTTTTAAATGTTGACCTAAAAAATTTATGAAGTCAATCATATTTGACTAGAAGCCATCTTAAGACAAGTGAGATCTTCAGAATGCTTCAGGCTAGTAGGTTTTTAGGGCAATTTAGTTGATTCGCTTGATATGTATATATGTATCGTATTGGAGCTATGAGTCAGCAGAGACCTATCAAAAAATATATATTCATATGAGATTTGTGGGATGGTCTTGAATAGGATAAGTCTATGATGGAGATAGATTGTGTGAGTGATTGACACTCCATCATTTGATCACAATTAAGGGACGATTAAATTAATAGACTATGATCAACTGTATACACTTACTACATATTCAGTTAAAAGAACTCTAAGGTCGTCGTCAAATAAGTTTTATTCGGAGTAACCATCTGGTGTGAAGGATTTTCTGGAAAAGGCTCTGTTGATTAATGTAACTATTGATTTGGTCGTTACACCAGCTAGCTTCGGCACCTCTTGGAACGTTGACGGGCACTACAAGAAAATAGGTTACTAGGGACGGCCGAAAGCCGTCTCAAAAAACCAAAAAGCCGTCGCTAATAAATATTAGCGACGGCTTCAAAGCCGTCGCAAACGCGTCGCAAATAACGCCGTCGCCAATAATATTCACGACGGCTATTGTTAAGCCGTCCCGAGTACGTTTATTGGCGACGGCTCGTAAGCCGTCGCATAAGTTATTAGCAAAACGACCATTTATTGGAGACGGCTTAAACAGCCGTCGCCAATAACTTTACTGGCGACGGCTTAAGCCGTCGCAAAAGATAAGGAGATTAGACGGCGGATGAAGTTATTTGGGACGGGTTAAGCCGTCTCAAATAATCTTATTGGCCACGGCTAACCAGCCGTCGCCAATAAATGTAGTTGCGACGGCCACGTAAGCCGTCGCAAATGGAAAGTTCCCGGAATTTTTCTCTGGTATTGCGGGAAAAATTTTTCTCCGTCGCCAATAAAGTTATTTGGGACGGCTAAAGCCGTCCCTAATATTAAAAACAGCCGTCGCAATACCAGAGAAAAATTCCCTAATATTAAAAACAGCCGTCGCAATAATAAATTTCTGAAAAAAAAAATAATTTGATTGGCCGGATTGGATCAATTATACGATCCAATCCGGAAAATCAATCATTCTTGAAACTTTCATAAAGATCTAAAATCGGATCTACCAATCCAAAAATTGATTTATATTAATAATTTCGGTGCCGGATTGCTCGTTTCATACTTGGAACGGACACCGAATTAGGATGAAACAACACACATTAACATACCAAAATTGAAATTCACCAAATTTAAATTCATATTCACGTACCATATTCAAAATCACAATCATACACAAAATGTTTTGATACATATGAATAACATTCATAAAGAGTAAAAAATACATCTTAATCTATTCATCTTCTTCATCTTCATCTTCATCATCATCTTCACTCTTCATACATCCGGGTTCCGATCGGGCAATTCGGCTTCGGATTGAGAAACTTAGATTTTTTGGCCAATCCGAGGCCGGATTGCCCAATCCGAGGCCCGTTCCGGGTTCCGATCGGGCAATCCGGCTTCGGATTGAGGAACTTAGAGTTTTTGCCTAATCCGAGGCCGGATTGCCCAATCCGAGGCCCGTTCCGGGTTCCGATCGGGCAATCCGGCTTCGGATTGAGGAACTTAGAGTTTTTGCCCAATCCGAGGCCGGATTGCCCAATCCGAGGCCCGTTCCGGGTTCCGATCGGGCAATTCGGCTTCGGATTGAGAAACTTAGATTTTTTGGCCAATCCGAGGCCGGATTGCCCAATCCGAGGCCCGTTCCGGGTTCCGATCGGGCAATCCGGCTTCGGATTGAGGGACTTAGATTTTTTGGCCAATCCGAGGCCGGATTGCCCAATCCGAGGCCCGTTCCGGGTTCCGATCGGGCAATCCGGCTTCGGATTGTGGGACTTAGATTTTTTGGCCAATCCGAGGCCGGATTGCCCAATCCGAGGCCCGTTCCGGGTTCCGATCGGGCAATCCGGCTTCGGATTGAGAAACTTAGATTTTTTGGCCAATCCGAGGCCGGATTGCCCAATCCGAGGCCCGTTCCGGGTTCCGATCGGGTTGAGGGGGATCGGATTGAGGGACTTGATATGTATATATGTATCGTATTGGAGCTATGAGTCAGAAGAGACCTATCAAAAATATATATATTCATATGAGATTTGTGTGATGGTCTTGAATAGGATAAGTAATCTATGATGGAGATAGATTGTGTGAGTGATTGACACTCCATCATTTGATCACAATTAAGGGACGATTAAATTAATAGACTATCAACTGTATACACTTAATAAATGTTCAGTTCAAAGAACTCTAAGGTCGTCGTCAAATAAGTTTTATTCGGAGTAACCATCTGGTGTGAAGGATTTTCTGGATAAGGCTCTGTTGATTAATGTAACTATTGATTTGGTCGTTACACCAGCTAGCTTCGGCACCTCTTGGAACGTTGACGGGGATCGTGAATTAAATCAGACGTGTAGTTTTATTATCCTCGATGATCAAGCACATAATATTATATTGATTTCAGATATACACTATTCCCAAAGATTAGAATATCAACCCATCAGAACTGATACACATTAATGTTTACGTATATTTTACCTGTATTACAAGTTTTAAAATTGATACCATCGGTCGAATATCTCTCGATCGTTTATATCAGTATCAACTACTGAGATATATATATATATATAATACGGTTAGCAAAGAGAGCTTAAACAAATGGACAGGTGAAAACATAAAATTATATTACGGCGCAGAGATTGTGTGGTATATATATATATATATATATATATATATATATATATATATATATATAATAAGACCAACGAGAGCGGAAGCCTACCGACCCGTGAGTACAGGAGGTTGAGATGGTCTTATGGAAACAATCTTTTTAATCAATCGCGTGGTAAATATTCTTATGCAATGCATTAATTAATTAATCACGTGTTTAGTGTAATGAAGTCGTAAAGTACGGCCGAAGTAATTAATCGCACCGGCTTAATCTGTTTGTCCGGAACCCTTGGAAGCGCCTGTGGAACGGTCGGTCTTTGGTCAACACTTAGCTTCTAGCCGACAAGCGTCTGCCAGCGAGACGTGGAGAAAAAATATATATATTTCTTTTAGTAATTTACATTGTGATGAGGACCAGAAAAAAAAATCAGAAAATGATGAAAGAACGGCATCTGCGTATTCATCTATGTATTTATACGTACGTACGTATTATGTAGATAAATGTATCATGCATGTATGCTTCCATAAAATCCTTAAAACTTATGCCCTATAAAAAGTATCCTGTATCAATATTGACACATTCATAATCCCAAAGAACACGGTCTCCATAAAAAGATTGGCACAGCTGGGAGACACTCATATATATTATGGTTTAATTATATATTGTGTATATATTATGATTAATTGACTGTCCATTGTTTCTACCTCCTCTTGCCCTCTCTCTCTCTAGTACGTACGTACGTACGTACACGCTGCTGTAAAGAGATAGATTATTTGAGACGCACGCGTACGTGTGAGCAAATAGCTGTGATACACGACGCAACTAATTTGGTTATGAGCGTCTACGACTTTTCTAACTGGACACTTGAAAGAAGTATCTTTCAAGTTAGAAATTTGTTGTTAATAATTGAAGCATATATATACATGTATATATGTATGTTTAACTTTTGTAGATTAGCCTCCTGAATGTATATTTACTGCTCGGTATTACCACCGACAGTGTTCGTTCTTTCTGTCTCCAGCCCCTGGTGTACCGGACAACACCTTCAAAAAAATTCTATACTTTCCAGAGATCGATCAAGATGCCACAACTCTCAGCCCCGTTTGGCATTAGATTATATAGAATTTTGGAGATTTATCTTCGAATTAATCTTGTAACGAACAGCTCTTGACGCTATCTTTGGTAAGGAGATACGTAGAGATAAAGGAGGTTTATCACCAAGTCTTTACTTGTTTTTAAAAATAAAATACTAACTTATTTTGAATCAACTTAATCCAATTTATCGTCAAAATCAGGTATTGGATTAAGATACTTCTTCTACTCCCAAAGTCTCTGTTTCAAGGATATACAATGGTCATCTCCTCATACTCGATCCTTCGTCTTCGTTCTCCCTCGATATATATGTTGGCGGCAGCCTCGAGTGGTACTGGCTCTCTCCCTTGGGCTGAAGGCACGAAGGAGGCGATAGAGAGTGGGAGGCAGAGAAAAAAGTGTGGATCCTTTCAATTGTCTAACTGAGGAGAGTTTTCAATCTCTTTATAAAGAGAAACGATTTAATGATTATTTGGAGTGAGATTCACCGTCAAATTGTCATTAAATACTCATCAAGTCATTCCTTAGGACTAAAGGAATCCCTTCAATGAGACGATTGAGAAGATTTGCTTTCAAGCCCAACTAGAAAAATCGTTCGAGCAAGGGTATCACCTCCGTTTGTCATCGGCACCTAAGGGGGAGCCAACAACAACGCCGACATGGCAACATAGAGGGCTATCCTCGAATTTATCCTTGTCCCACCAAGCAGAGAAAAAAAACATTCACAACAGAATATGTAACGTATTTTTATCACACCTTTATTTTTATCTCGATCCCAATGTGGCCTAAGTTTATATACATGTAACTTTCGGAGAGAAGAAGCAAGACATCTCCGGTCTCCGTTATTCTCTCCGATTATTCTAAATTCTAGGGTTCGTTCCACGTTTAACATGAGGTGGTCTCTTAAGTAACATGCAGGACAGGAGAAGACAACGGCTTGCCCGGTCGCCCAGAAGACTCCGACGAAGGGAACAAACCAGTAAAAACCGTATTTGACCATGTCGGGCAGAGAGCCATGGAGAGATCGACGCGGACGAGCTGGTTGCCACGTCCGATTAGAGTAACCTGACCCTTCTCTGTTATAAATATGCTCTCTCCCACACGCTAGCTAGGGCACAGCTCTTGCACGTCCTTTCGGAAGCAGCGGCATTCAAACCCTGGTTGAAGAGAGAGAGAGAGAGAGAGAGAGAGAGAAGAAGCTCTGACAGAATATAGTTCGAGCATGGGCAACTGCATCGGATGCAAGCCGACGGCGTCCTGGACCGACGATGATCTGTTTAGCTGGGGGAGGGAGGAGGGTGGCGAGGTTCTCCCCGCCGCGGCGGAGGAGCCGGCCGGGCCGTCGATGTAATACCCCGATTTGTGAATATGTTAAAAGATTAAATCAGTGGACTACTAACAACACTGGTTAACCATTTTTCGGAGGTTGAGTTGAAAGAACTCCGAAGTTAAGCGTGCTCTGTTGGGAGTAAGCCAATGATGGGTGACCTCCTGAGAAGGCTCTTAATTAGCAATGATTGTTGGGCCAGTCAGCTAATTTAATCGGTCGTTACCTATAATTTAATGTTCCTGTTTTACTGTCTGAGTTAATTATATGCTTGCATGGTGTGGAATGTGGTTAGTGCAGTGAGCTGCATTGTGAGGGAAATATACTTCACCAGACTATGGTTCGGTCCTGTGGGCAGCAGATGAATTAGAACAATCTGGAGCATCCTTCGATCCCAGATACCGCGGTTTATCCTAAGTACTCCCCTGCCTATGGGGTATTATGGGATTTAGTTACTATATGTTACTTCCTACTATATGGTAAATCTGGTGCTAGTTTTGTGATGTGACTACATTTATCAGATGGAGCATGATATTTACTCAGACAGGTGTCTAGTTGTGTATTTTCGCATATATGTTAGTAGGGGTGAGCACGGGTCGGTTTGGTCCGGGTTGAAGCCAAAAATTTTCAACCCGAACCAAACCGAAATCACCTTCCAAACCGAACCAAACCAATCCAACTTATTTCGGGTTGGTTCGATTTAAACCGATTAAACCCATTAATTAATAATTTAAATTAATAAATAATAATAACTAAAGCATATTATCAAGTAAACATTTATTTTATTAACTTTAATAAAATATTAAAAGTGTCTTTGACAGGTTCCCCCGTCATCGGTGAGCCGTGAGCGTATGTCTTAATAGCTGATAGCCCCTTTCTTTTGAAGACTTCTTTGAAGGTAGGAAACATGTGATAACCGATATGGGACAAAAGAGGAGCGCTGCCAGTTGGTGCTTGAATAGTTCTTTTTGCTTTTGTCCCATATCGGAACCTCCAAATATCTTTTGCATTTTATATACTCAAGATTTCTTCTTCCTTCAAAAGTGTTTACACGCACATGAGCCTAGCCCGTGAGCTGGCAGCGTTGCAGACCTGCAACAGTAGTCGGTTTTCGGTTTGGGTCGGGTTAAATCGGTTTAAAATTTTTTGAACCTGATTAACCCGAACCCCAATGTCAACCCGACCCAACCCGACAGTTTCGGGTTGGATCGGTTCGGTTTCTCGGGTTGAACCGAGTAATGCTCACCCCTATATGTTAGTGGTCTAGTTGTGTTCTTGGTTTTATGTCAGGTTATGTGCATACCTAGAGTAGTCTAAAGTATAGGTTATGTTGGTTTTTAATGCATATAGAGTCTAGTTATCATATGGGGTAGTAGAATGACCTTTGTAATCAATTAATTAAAGATATATGATTAGTTAAATCATATGTATTAAATCTGATTTTTAGGCTTATTATTCTATCATACCACTAGAATCATTATTATATTGTAACGTTTGTTTTTTATATATAGGTTAAGAATATTTTAAATTAATATTTAGAAGTGTTTTATTTTTATTTAAACTCCTTCCTATTTATCCTCCACGTTTACTATTTTTTTTCTTCCTTCTACACCCTATTTTGCACCGTAGCCGTTCTCCCCTTGCGAAACCGCCGCCTCCTCCTCCCTCTCCTCTCCGAAAACCGTCGCCTGCCTCGTCCCTCTCTCTCTTCAACGCCATCGGCCGCTCTTCCTCTCTCCGCGAGTGCCCCCGCGCGGCCAGCCGCCACCGCCCGCGCGCTGCCTCCTCGCCGTCAACCCCGAGTGCGTCATCCGCCGGCACCCAGCGCCGCCTCGCGGCCTCGCGCGCGCGCGGCGTCCTCCCCTGTGGTCAACGTGCCCTCGCGTGCGACTCCGGCCACCGCGGCCTCCTGCGCCCACCGCCCCACCGCCCACGCGGCCGCTTTGCGCCACCTCGGCTCCGCCTTGCACCGCCGGCCACCGCGGCCAGCCCAGCCTGACCGGCGCTCAGCGCCGCCTTGCGCCCGTGGCACCGTGCGCCTCCGTGCGCAGCCGCCCTATCGCTGTGAGCCTCTCTCTCTCTCTCTCTTGAATATCAATCATATAATAGCCCTTATTTTTCTTTGATTTGATGTCATATTTTCCCTTGATCAGGGTACTTTTTCCAGCAGTTTGACGTTGTGAATTGCCCATTAGATCGGCTCGAGTTGTGCGCTACGTAGCCGACGTTCGATATCCTTTTCGGTCGTCGGTTCCCGATTTCTCCAACATCGATTCCGGTAGGCATCCTTGACGTGGCTACTATCATTAAAAATTCATATTTAATTCTTCATGATCCATATAATTGACCTTCTAATTAAAAAGATGTGTGTAGTTATGTTTTTACGTAATTTGTGAGTTAGCAGGGGTTAATTAGATAGAGGTGCGTAGTATCGTGTGATATGTGTTTATATCTCTATCATGTGTATATATGAGATCTTGCTTAGTTAGTAGTGTATTATTGTTCATTGTTAGCTAATCACCTGGTTACATATTAGCTTGATTATATTATGTTAACCTTGTTAAATAATGGTGATAGGTTAACCAGATTAAATGATGTGGTGAGTAGTTTTTCCAGCACCTAGTTATATTCCTGTTCAATCATGTCTAGTTAGTTGTATGTTGATATTGTCTCGTTCTAGTTCATTTTGAGCATGGTTGTTTAACATGGATCAGTTGTGTATTTATTCAAGTTAATGTTCATAGTTGTGTTGTTATGTCATGGCATAGTATTGTAGATGTTTATTGATCTTGCATATTGGTGATCATGGCATGGCATGATTGAGGTGGATGCATGATGCATTGAAACTGTGAATGGAAAAAGGCTACACCGGACTAGTTAGTCGTGACTCGAGGGCGGCGAGGGGTTAGAACCGTCCGGGTGCATCCTTCGATCCCGATCCCGCGGGCATCCTACGTGCCACCACCGCCTAGGTGCACTATGGGATTTCGATTAGTATATGGTACTTATATATGATAGATCTGATGGTAGCTAGTTGAGGTGGCAAGACGACGCATTCCTTGCTAATGAAAATCTGTGTACATGATATGTGCATCTATTAGAGGATAGGTGCATATGTGTGAATGTGATTCTTGTTAGAGGATAGATGCATTTTGCATGGTATGGTATAGGTGGTCTAGTGATGTATTTTATTTTGTCAAGTATCAAGTTGTGTAGCATGGTGTATGTATGGTGTGCTCATTTGTAGTATATCATCATATGGAGCATATAGTAGGTGTCTATGCATATGTTCATACCATCTTTCTAGGTCATGTTATGATGCATATAGGTGCTGGTCGGTGTGATTATAGGCTTTGGTTGGTGGTGTAAAACACATGGATTAAGTCATATATCTAATATATTGACTAGCCTATTTTTACATATAATTGGTGTAGGTCTGGGTACCTATTTATTTAACATCTAGGGCCTTCTGGCTATCCAATTTGGCGGATGATGGGGTGTCTACTGAGTCGTCGTACTTATCACAATCCTCTTATCAATTTTTCAGGTAATCAGGTTTAGCGCAGCGGAAGCATGGTGGATCGTTTCTCGAGAAGACAATTAGATGATCTTTATGTTATAGATTGGTATATGTTATATTTGATTGTATTATTAGCATGATACATTAGAAGGAATCTTGGGAATTGTGATATTAGTCTCTTTTGTTCCAAATCGATATAATTTTTGGAGTTATTTCCCCAGTTACGTCGTCGGATTATGTATCACTGTGCAGGATTAAATCCGGGGCGTGACAGTCGAAGAGGGAACCGCGGACGGAGTTGAAGATAAAGATTAGTAAGAAGCATCTGGAGGAGCTGCTGCAGATCGCAGAGGCGCAGCGCCTGCCGCTGGAACAGGTACTGCTCGCACGTCTCGCCGCCACCGCCACTGCCGAGGATGAGGACGCCGCCCTCTTCCGCCGCTGCCGTGAGAAGTACTGGTGGCGGCCGACGTTAGATAGCATTGCGGAGACAGCCGATGCGAGTGAGAGCCCGGTGGACGTACGAAGGGGAAAGCTAACTCGGAACCTTGAAATTGATTGAGCTGTGATTTGTAAAATATCAAAGTTCCATATACAAGGAATTTATTCGGCATGCTCCTGATATCAGCTAATTTTTAATCATTCCTGCCTTTCTCCAGGTTTTTTTTCCAAAAATAACACACTTCGACTTTTTTATTATAATAATATAACATGAAAAAAATTATTTTTTTTTGCAAAACCAACACAGCAAGGATGTGTTTGGTAGAAATTTAGAAATTTACTATGGTTAAAAAATTTTTAATGAGCGGCAGTTTTTGAGAAACTTGGGGATGAGAGAGAAAGACACAATAGAAAGATCTCTCGAAAATCAGAAGAGTCAGTTTCTTACTGCAGAGAAGAATATTTTGACGCAAAAAGATATATTTCATCTCTTTGTTTCACATTTATTGAAAAAAAAATACATTTGTCGAAAGATAATAAATAAAAATAAAACAGATATTTGACTAAAATTTTCTCAGGTATTCAGTTAATATGTCAAACTAGATTCTATATCATGTACTACTCAAGCATTTATATATGTAGGTTGAATTGTCAATCCACGTACTACAAATCCATCCCCCACCCCAAAAATCTCAATTCTTCGATACGTCTTCTTTGTGTACAGCCCAGACGTAGTCTGAATGCATATATATATATATATGAATGCAATTAAAGACCAGTATAAGCTTGTACGTCTTTCCCGAACGCTTTGGTTCGTTTGGTTTGACCTTCATTCTCTCTCTTCGGACGGACCAGGACGGGCTACGTCGGTTGATATATTCTAACTTGCCGGTCTTTGGTCAAACAGCTGATCACTGTTAACCATGTCTGGCCAAATGCCTGGTCACACGTGTGGATATCTATCTGACACAGAACAGACGAAGCAAATCAAGAGGTTAATCACCCTCTAAGGCCCTTTGCTGTTTGATTTTGAGTAAATCAAACCTTCGTTGATGTCATAGCGCGGTCTTATGTCCTATTTTGATTTTGTATTAAAGCTTTGGGTTAGGCAACAGCCGGATATCAAATTACCAATATGTAATAATAGTACTTCAAGGTTTGCTGGCGTGAAGGTTGGGTTCTCACTTCTCAGGGCGTGGGTGTTTGAGGCAATATTCTCCGACCAAACATAAAAATGTAGAGCACATTATGATTGACTCTTTATCTTCACTCGTGGGATCTACATGACAGAGAACGAAGAATGTTCTCTGTGCTCGAGAAAACTCAGCACTCAGATTTTCATGGCTTTCTATATATATATATATATATATATATAAAGTAGAAATGCTGAATCAGAAGCTTCTGCAGCTCACAGATAGTAGATGATCCGTTGAAGACCAGCAGGAGATCCGCTGGACTGCTACTTAGTTGAAGAAGATCTGTTATACGAAATGAAGGTGAAAGAGAAACGAAACGCAGACGAGAGGAAGACAATGTATATCTGGGAGTCAAAATTATGACATCCCGCTCTCTTATTTCTATATATATAATGGTGGAACAGAGCGTACAACAGAGAGCAAATATGTGGCTTGGATGTATGCGTGTGGCTCGGATGTGTGGCTCGGATGTGAGATGTGAGCCACTGAACATATGGTTCAGAGAGAGCCACGTGTCAAATAGTTGATATATGTATATGTATGTAATTTCAACACTCCCCCTCAAGTTGATATTTGGGTACTATGTATCAACTTGGAAATATGATGAAGAAAATGATCTCTTCCAAGAGCTTTTGTAAGAACATCAGCTGTCTGTTCTTCAGACCTTGTATGAATCAAATCAATTAATTTTTCTTGTACTTTTTCTCTAATGAAATGGCAATCCATTTCAATGTGTTTAGTTCGTTGATGAAACAACTTGGATTCTCGGCTATGTATATGGCTGCTTTCGTCACACAAAAGTTTAGCTTGGTTTTGCAGAAATACCAAAATCTGAAAGAAGATATATTAACCATTGTATTTCAGCCACTCCTGCTGCCATTGACCTGTATTCTGCTTCAGCAGATGAACGAGAAACAGTTTGTTGTTTCTTAGATTTCCATGACACTGGATGATCTCCAATAAAACATATGTAACCCGGTAAGTAGATCTTCTTGAAATTGGACAAGCACCCAGTCGGCATCTGTGTAAACATGTAATTGATTGCCGAGTCCGTATTGTAATACAAACCTGCTCCGGGATTTCCCTTAAGATATTTGATGACTCTATAAACGGCATTAAGATGATTTTGGCAGGGCTTGTTCATGAATTGAGAAGAAGGTTAACCACGAAAAGTAATGTCGGCACAGTAGCGATAGATACATTAATCGGCCAATAAGTCTTCTATACATACTTGGATCTTTTAACTCAGAACTTGCTTCAAAAATTTGATGTTTTTGTTCTAGAGGAGTAATAGCCGGCTTTGCCCCAAGCATTCCAGTATCTGTAATTATATCCAAGATATATTTCCTTTGGCTCAAAAATATTCCTTTAGAAGATCTAGCAAGTTCTATACCAAGAAAATATCTCGGTTTGCCTAGATCTTTCATATGAAAAATTTTGAATAAGTTCTCTTTTAAGACTAACAAAGCCTCTTCCTGCTCTACAGCTATTAAAATGTCATCAACATATATGAGGACCGCAATGAAACCTGAAGCATTAGCTCCTATTTCCTTCGTCAGCAACTTTATCTTTCCATCTGAAAGATGTCCAAGCCGCATGTGCCAAAGCCCATCCAGTTCTTGAGAGCTGAAACAAGCTGGTTCCTCTTTATTCTTTTCAATGTAGTAGAGACCATCCTTTTCAAGGGCCCGACCAATCTCCAATCCCGTTGTTAAATCCTGAAGTACAGCATAAGATGGATAAAAAATAACCGAACAATGTGAAGTTCTGGTTAATTGACTGATTGATAACAGATTATGTTTAAAACTTGGAACATGGTATACGTAGGTAGCGAATATTTTCGGTCAATCTCATACGTTGCAACTTTGAATTTTCACCAATGACCCATCGAGGTAATCTAATACTGTCGGAACGTTACGATTGTCTTGAACATTTGTATTGAAGTAGAGGTTGTAGAAATATGAGCCGTAGCTCTGAATCCAAAATCCAAAATTCTTTATGATCAGATCTTTGTCCATTGTTATCATTAATATGAAAACAAATGTCAGAATTCTCTGTATCATTACCAGAATCAAGCAATTTAATGAGATTTGCATATTGCTCTTCAGTGAGAGTAGGTTGAATAACTACGCGGTTTGAACGGTTTGAGTTTGCACCTTTTATTACCTCGGTTAGGTGGATATCCCACCAATTTGTAACATTGCTCTCTACTATGTCTGGGATATTACAATGTGTACAGTGGAGCATTAATTTTGAAGCAATTTTCTTTGCTATGACCTAACGCAATATTACAATGAGTACACCAACCCTTTTTGTCTTTCATATTCTTTTCTTTTCCTTTGATTAACATAGCGAGAATGTTCTGTAACAACTGACCGTTGTATGTAAATTTCGTTGAGACTCATCTTGTAATATAAGAGAATATGCCTTCCCTACGGAAGGTAATGGTTCCATAAGCAAAATTTGACTTCTAACGGATGCATAACCATCATTTAATCCCATAAGAAACTGAATGAGATGCCTCTTATCATTGTAATTTCCAATCGCAGTAGGATCAAGCGGACAAAGTTCATCCCAATAGGCTTTCATAGAATTGAAATACTTTCCTACGGAATCATTTCCCTGTCTACAGAGTAGAAATAGCTCTTTCTAGACCATAAATCCTAGGACCATCAGTGGATAGAAACGTGACTTTAAATCGTTCGATTTCATAAGACTGTATCAATGTAGAGAACCGAACTCACAATATCCTTATGAAACGAATTTAAAATCCATGAAATGACCATACTATTTGCACGTTCCCAAACATGATACATCAGATCTGATTTAGCAGGTTTTAGGATACTCCCGTTGACAAATCCGGTTTTATTCTTAGCAGTAAGAGCGACATACATACCTCTCTGCCAGGATATGTAATTTTCTCCTGTTAAGAGCACTGAAACAAGAACGATTCCAGGACTATCTGATGAAGCAAGGAAGTAAGGACTGTCTGCTTCAATATTACGGCTGACATTCTCCATCATCTGTGAACTCGAACCTTCCATACCTTCGATCCTGCTCTGATACCAAGTAGAAATGCTGAATCAGAAGCTTCTGCAGCTCACAGATAGTAGATGATCCGTTGAAGACCAGCAGGAGATCCGCTGGACTGCTACTTAGCTGAAGAAGATCTGTTATACGAAATGAAGGTGAAAGAGAAACGAAACGCAGACGAGAGGAAGACAATGTATATCTGGGAGTCAAAATTATGACATCCCGCTCTCTTATTTCTATATATATAATGGTGGAACAGAGCGTACAACAGAGAGCAAATATGTGGCTTGGATGTATGCGTGTGGCTCGGATGTGTGGCTCGGATGTGAGATGTGAGCCACTGAACATATGGTTCAGAGAGAGCCACGTGTCAAATAGTTGATATATGTATATGTATGTAATTTCAACATATAACACCCTCTCTGGAAGCAGCGGCGTTGATGAGGAATGTCTCGAGATGTGATGCACCAAATATGCCATTAATCATATCAAAATGAACCACACGACCTCGATTAAGTAACTAGAAGAAAGTTGACAAGCAACAGATAAATCGACAGGAGGAACGGTTCAGTTCACGTCAAGAGAAAGAAAAAAAAAAGATTTACTAAAATATTATATTGGTAATTTTCTCCAATACTTTTCTTTCTCCGATCAAAAATCAAAATTTACCTGGGAGATAACAATTACGTTAATTAAGATTCACTAAAATGTTTTGTCGTCCCACAGTCTAAAATTATCTATAAAGAATTAACTCAATACCAACATCTCCGTACGTAAGATATATAAATCAAATTTTACTCGACTGTGTTTAATTAAATGAAACAAAATGGCCAGAGATGTAATAATATTAATGATAAAAAAGACATCTTAACTACTCAAACAACTTGAAATAAGAGAATTTTGGCCCGGTTCTACAACGAAGATTTGGTTGGGAATTTATCAAAGGTTTGGAACGCCATCAACACTGGACGTAAGAAGACACAACGTCAAATCACATTCAATTCTAATCTTCTTGCGATGTGTGCTTCTTCCTTTGTATGTCTTTATTTTCATATCAATATCCGTTGGGGTGGGGGTCGGACATTCCATTCCGTGTTACAACTATATTTGCGTAGAGAAACGCATTCCGGTATTGACGATAGAAAAGAGATCGTCTCAGGTGGACTCCCGAGGAAGTCCCCTCAGGTCACTCACAAAAACGCATTGAATGCATGACGTGATGAGTCTTAAATGCATTGACATCATGGGCAGTTTATGCAGTTTAAGACTCATCACGTCATGCATTCAATGCGTTTTTGTGAGTGGCCTGAGAGGACTCCCTCAGGAGCCAACCTGAGACGATCTCTTCTCTTAATGATATATCGAGGAGTTGTGGTGCAGCATAAACTGTTGCCTTTTACGAATTGGCATAGTAGGGATACATGTTATGCTATATATGCAGTACATAATTGCATTTGGTTTATGTGTTTATTATTATGTATTTCATTAGTTTTATCTTAAAAATTCTCTAAATAGATTTCATGTGGTCGCGTGTGGATATCTTGCTGTACGTTAGGCATAAGAAAATGCTTTCACTTCGAACGAAATAATATTCTTTAATTATATAAATAAGATATAATCAACGTCATCCAAATAACTTACCCATCATCATCTGCATCAAGGGTGCCTTAGGGCTGGTGGTCAGGGACTCCTACGGAAGGCTGATTGCATGGAAAGCGCGAACATCTACATATACTGACCCTGTCATTCTGGAGGCCGAAGCAGTCACTAAAGCTTCTTTGTGGAACTCGCTGGACAGCAACCCTCCTATTATTGAAAGTGATGCCCGAGCTGTGGTAGATGCCATCAACCTCGAGGGACCTCCGATCTGGAAAGCTAGCTTCTGTATTCGCTCCTGCCAGGACCAGCTGAAGGTCTCGGGCGCCACCATCTCCTTTTGCCCTAGAGAGATGAACGTTGCTGCTCACCGCCTTGCGAAGTGGGCGCTGAGGAATGCGATCTCCCCCTCCTGGTCGTTTTCCCTTGTGCACTTACCGAAGGATGTAATGGACCAGGTTTTGGCGGACGCACCGGTCTAATGGTGTGGATGTAATGTCTGTTTTATTTTATCTATTTTCTGATTTCAAAAAAAAAAATCTGCAGCTGGGTTGCGAGAGCCAGGTTATTTATAAAATTTTAAAATCTATTTAACATTGGAATAATTGAATTAAGTTGACGAAGCGGGTAGATGATTAAATTTTTATTTTGACGGCCGGACCGTTGACGAAAGATATCCGACGTGATGAAAGTGAAAATGAATCGAAAGTTAATTTTTTTAATAATTTTTTAATCAACTAGGTGGAAAATATTCTTATGTGATGCGCTAATTTACTTGGTTATGGTAATGACGTTGTCAAGTACGACCGAAGTCAGCCTTCCGTCCTGTTCGTCCGGAATGCTTGGAAGCCTGACAACGGGCGGTCGTCGGTCAACCAACCACGCGGCCGCAGTCTGCACATCTGATCGCCGCGGACCGGCAACAAACACGTGCGGCAACCCAGGACAATACTGTTCATCTTCGTCTTAACTACACATATCGGGTATCCGCCTGGTATGAAATTTTTAAGAAGAAAAATACTTATTTTAGTACTTTGTTTTGATGAAAACCGGCGATGAATAGAAAAAAGGAAAAAAAAAGTGAAGAAACGTCGTCATCCACGTATTTATTTAAGCCGATTTGTATATATATATATATATATATATATAGGTATACACATAGATGTATGTATATATGATGCTAAAGAACCTTGTAACTTATGCGCCCTTATGTGGTTTTGAGTAGTAAAATTTAGTTTATATCGATATCGATATACATATTCTAAAGAATATGCTATCCATGCATAACAAGCTAGACCGATCATACGGGTGGACACTAAAATAGTTCATATCTTTATGTTAATATTAATTTCACAACTGATTATGAATGAAATGTTTCATCTTGTTACAACTAATTAACTTGAGTTAACCGGAACCCCTTGTCCATTATTCTCTCTCTTTCTCTTTCTCTCGTACACACTGCTAAAGAGATATTTGATACTGACACGTGCGCAGAACATAGGAGATACAGGCAATTAACTAGCTTATTAGAAATGTCTACGAGTTTCAAAACTATAAAAATGAAAGAAAATTGGTTCAATATTTATTCACTGCCCGATCGGACATACCATTGACAGCCACCCCCCCCCCCCCGCTTGGTGTATAGGGCCGTGCCTTGAAAATTCTATATATACTTACAGAAATATTTAGCATGGATCAAGATATACCAAGAACAAGAACTATATAAGCCAAAATAAGTTTTTACCCATCCTAATTAACTCCATTAGTGTGTGCGCGTGTGCATATATATATATATATATATATATATATATATATATATACAGGCTAGTTTAGAAGAAGAAGCAAGGCGTCTCTATCTGGTTCTTAGGGTCCGTTTGGCAACTTCTGAAAGGACTTCTTCTAGAAGTGCCTTCTTTTCGAAGACACTCCAATTAGAAGGTCTTCTCATTTGTGGGAGTGAAAGTAGTTTGGTTATGTTTTGGGTCTAAAAACTCTTCTTTTTATTTTCTTCACCGCCGTAGGCGTATTCCGCCCGGCTGCGCGGGGAGGCGGAGGCGCGGAGGCGTCTGGGGGGGGGGGGACTCCGGCTGCGGAGGGGGGACGCCGCGCGGGGAGGCGCGGGGGCGTCTGCCGGGGGGGACTCCGGCTGCGGAGGGGGGACGCCGCGCGGGGGGGGGGGGGGGGGGCGACTCCGGCTGCGGGGGGGACTCGGGATGCCGCCCGGCTGCGCGGGGGGAGGCGCGGAGGCGTCCGCGGGGGCGGGGGGGGGACTCCGGCTGCGGAGGGGGAGGCTCGCGGAGGGGCGGAGGGGGGGAGGCTCGCGGCGGGGGGTCGCGGAGGGGGGGAGGCTCGCGGAGGGGCGGTGCCGGGTGAGGGGGGGGGGGACTCCGGCTGCGGAGGGGGAGGCTCGCGGAGGGGCGGAGGGGGGAGGCTCGCGGCGGGGAGGCTCGCGGAGGGGCGGAGGGGGAGGCTCGCGGAGGGGCGGTGCCGGGTGAGGGGGGGGGACTCCGGCTGCGGAGGGGGAGGCTCGCGGAGGGGCGGAGGGGCGGAGGGGGGAGGCTCGCGGAGGGGCGGTGCCGGGTGAGGGGGGGGGACTCCGGCTGCGGAGGGGGGGGCTCGCGGAGGGGCGGAGGCTCGCGGCGGGGGGTCGCGGAGGGGGGGAGGCTCGCGGAGGGGCGGTGCCGGGTGAGGGTGGGGGGACTCCGGCTGCGGAGGGGGGGCTCGCGGAGGGGCGGAGGCTCGCGGCGGGGGGTCGCGGAGGGGGGGGAGGCTCGCGGAGGGGCGGTGCCGGGTGAGGGGGGGGACTCCGGCTGCGGAGGGGGAGGCTCGCGGAGGGGCGGAGGGGGAGGCTCGCGGAGGGGGAGGCTCGCGGAGGGGCGGAGGGGGGGAGGCTCGCGGCAGGGGGGGGCGACTCCGGCTGCGGGGGATGGTGCCTCGCGGGCACGGCACGGGAGCGCTTTTCTTCCGCGGGAAGGAGAAATTTTCTCCTCCGCGCTTTTACCTCCGAGAAGGAGGAAAAGTGAAAAAAAAATGTAACCAAACAGCACCATAAAAATAAGAAGGACTTCTGATCAGAGGAGAAGTAAAAAAAAAGTACTTCCACGTAGTTCCCAAACGCACCCAATTATTTTTCTCTCCGATCGACTATTCTCCAATTTAGGGTTCCTCCCGCGGTTAACGCGAGGTGGTCTTATTTAACATGCGGGAGCATGACACAACGGCATACCCGGTCGGTCAGCAGGCTGCGACGAAGGGACCAGGCGGGTAAAAAACCCTAATTTGACCAATTCCGCCGCACAAAGCCATGCACACGGAGAGAGATGGGCGTGGGGCTTGGCCGCCATGTCCGTGCGGAGTCACCTCTTGACCCTTCTCTTCGTTATAAATATATGCTCCCTCCCTGATGCTAGCTAGGGCACCAAAACCCCAAGTTGAAGAGAGAGAGAGAGCGCGCACGCTCAGACAGGATTATAATTCGAGCATGGGCAACTGCATCGGATGCAAGTCGGCGGCGTCCTGGGCCGACGGTGATCTGTTTAGCTGGGAGAGGGAGGAGGTGGGCGAGGTTCTCCCCGCCGCGGCGGAGGAGCCGGCCGGGCCGTCGAAGAGGGAGCTGGCGACGGTCTTGCCGCCGACGGGGAAGTTGAGGATAAAGATTAGCAAGACGGATCTGGAGAAGCTGCTGCAGATGGTAGAGGCGCAGCGCCTGCCGCTGGAGCAGGTGCTTGTAAATCTCGCCTCCTCCGCTGCCGAGGATGACGACGCCGCCCTCTTGCGCCGCTGCCGTCAGAACTACCGGTGGCGGCCAGCACTGGAGAGCATCGCGGAGACCGCCGATTGAAGGTCCGGTGGATGAAGGGGAACGCACTCTTTGATCTTGTACATCGATGCATATCGCTCTCTGTATATTTGTTCAGTTGGCGACGGAGGTCGAAGGATTCAATTTCTAACTGTTGGAAACATGCACGGAGAAGATCACATGCATGTTCTTGTTATATATCAGCTGATTTTTTTTCTTTAATTCTTCAAGCCTTTCTCCAGTGGCACGAAATCACTCAAAGTACTCGCTCGAAAATGATCTCCTATCGAGTGTTACAAAAAGAATTCATCAAAACATAAATATGATACTTATCCAATTCATACTTTTAAAGTATGGGTTACATGATAAGTTTTTATCAAAATCGATGATGGTTCAACGCGCATCCTATATATGTTTTGAGGTCCCATGCATGGTGTTTGTGCACTCATAATATTAAGCAAAGTAATGTAAACTAAATAGATTAAAACAAAGAGACTTTATTATTGAAGGGGGAAAAAATCAAAATTTGCTATGCCTGTTCAATTAGGTAGTACAAGCGGTGTGCAAGGTTAGATTTGGTCTAATTTTAGATATTTTTATATACGCATCTTCAAAATCAAATCAACTGAAGGAATTGACTTGAAACCTTCCGATTTGGTTTGAGACTACAAACTAATTAAATATTTAATGTATCTATCGCCATAATATAAAATATATTTTATTAATAGCATAACAATTTTACGATATTTTTAATTTAATCACCAAATAGGTTGACCTGTGAACAGAGAACGAAACGGAAACCAACCATCCCAGCTACATGGATCCAAGGAGATCTAGCTAGCTAGGTGATTAATTAATTTTAAGATAGGCGATTAATATGTTATGGCTGACCAATTTAGATCATTCCTTCGGGGAAGAAATTAAGATGCCTCTTCAAATGAAAAAAAATAGGAGTACTAATTATTTAATTAATTAATTAAGCCGGGCAAGCTAGCTAGCTACATCAAGAAGCCATCATCTACAGCTTACAAAGATTCCAAACCGCAAGCACCCTTTCACACCCGGACCCCCCCTCCCCCCTCATATGATGTACGTAGCAGCGTTCCTTCATCCGAATTTCTAGGGTTTCGGCTTGCTCCCGCGCGCCCTCCGTGCGTGTGCGTCTGTCTATCTCACTCTTTTAACCCTCTGTGGGAAATTAGATCGATGGCGATGCCGGCGGTTAAGATGGGCGGGACTTCCGGGCGCGCGGAGACGTCGACCTGTCGCCGTCGGCCGTGAAGAAGCTGTGCACGTAAACGCCATCTATATATATACAAACATATATATTGACTCCGGCGCTGCCTCTCGTGCACATCTCTCTGCAGGCGGCTCCGTTCTTATCCGTTAATATGTCGGGTCGGAAGGTCAAGAGTCTACCTATCTGGATTTTACTTGTTCGCGCACCATCACTTCTCTACGCTATCCGCACGGTGGGAGAGACGATTGGGCATGGGCAACTGCGCGGGGAGCCAGTACCTGGATAAGCCCTCCGCGGATGGAGGCGACGAGTATGGGGGATGGAGGGACGGTCGCCGTCCCTGCCGCCGGCGATGCCGCGCCGCCGAGGAGGACGCCGAGACGGGGGTGGGGGCGCGCGGCTCCCCGAAGCGTTCGGCGTTCGGGTCGCCGGGGAGGGTGAGGATAAGGGTCGGCAAGAGGAGGCTGGCGGAGCTGCTGCGCGGGGCGGATGAGCGGCGGCTCCCGCTGCGCCTGGACCTTGAGCTTGCCGCCTTGGTGCTGGGCGCCGCGCAAGGCGGCGGCTTCCCCGAGAACGGCCGGCACTGGCGGCCGGCTTTGCGGAGCATAGCAGAGGTGCCGGCGGCGGAGTGAGAGCTGTGATAAACGGGGAAGAAACTTCTCCTCATCTACAGAATCTCTCTCCCTCTCTCTCATGTTATAAAAATAATTACTTTGCAAGAACATCAATCGATTGATAAATAATTGCTTTACTACAAAGAACGAATTGTTTCAGCTTATTTACATATATAAGTGTAGCTTGTTCTTAAAAAAAACAGATGTACGACATACATTCGGTCATACTTGGATGGACGAACCATTTAAATGGATTGCGCTAACTTTCATCTCATTGTACAGCCGAAGTTGACCGAGTTCCGACCTTTCGCAACTTACTTTGCATATTTTGAACACTTGTTAAAACCAATTCTACGTTGAGATCCCGCCGATCGGGTATCTTATCCTGGGATATCCCATGAGTTCTTGCCGACGACGCCTGTTGTTTATCTCAATCGGTATTTACTAGACTATAAATACTTTGCTCAAATTTTCTTACTTTACCAATCGCCCGGTTGTGACCTTTAACAAGCTAAATTTACTCCATTCCAGGAGGATAATTCTCATCAAATGATCCAACTTAAATCCTATACTATATGATTGTAATTAACTGTAGCGTAGACAACCTGCTTCAAATATTTGTTGAATTGTCGGATTACAGAAAAACAATGACCATATAGCAGTAATATAGAAAAAAGGAAACCAACTTAATGCCAAACACTCACACTCTGCTTGACAACACTATTAAGTATCTTTATCACTATCACTTTTAAAATTGATATTGATAAAAATCATTAAAAAATATTTGATTAATTGTATCAATTTTAAAATTTATAATATAAATAATACATATTATGTAATACAATATCACCTTTGATTTCGATACTCTAACAATATTGATATAGTACCTAAAATGAAACCCTAACCAAACGGGGCATTAAATAATAAATTTACAAAAACTTGTACCATTGACGCTTCAATCATGTCATACCCACAAAAAAGATGTACTTCCAGTCGGGTTGCTAAAGACATCATCCGACTTCGAATCTTGGAAATGGCCATTGCAGAACCAGAAAAAAAAATGCATATCGAACGGAAATTACCTCAGTACCTGCTCAATATCGGTAATCAAAATCCAGCAGGAACAAAGAGAGATTTCGGAAAGAGTACTTTACGGCAGTAGGCAGTAGAGGTGTAAATGGGTTGGATTCGGGTCGGATTCTTTAGGATATGAATCCGAATCCGATAAGCGAAACCTAGATCCGGTAACTGATCCAACGAAAAAGTGTTTTTCGGATCTGGATCAATACCCGAATCCGAAAACACATCTCGGGTTTAGGCCAACCCGTTATCCCGAGTTTTCTTTTGCAGGTTAGGTGCGTCAGAATAAGGGAACGCGACCACGGGGCGCGGCTGCCGAGGGTAGCCTGCAAGAGCTCTCCGAGCAGTAGATAGAGAATCAATGGAAGTTCTACGCTGGCCCGGAGGAGAAGGCTGGGAGATTCTCTGATTTTCGGAGGAATCTCAAGTTTGTGCAGTGGAGGAATGCGGAGGCGCTGCTGGGTTCGCCGGTCGGCCGCCACACATTGGGGCTGAACGTGTTCGCCGTCAAGAGCAACAAGGAGTTCAAGTGGGTTTACTCGTCGAAGGCATTGAAGAAGAAAGCGGGGTAGAAAAGGCGAGCCGGGAAGACTGAAGAGGTTGGTGGTGCGGCAGCCACCGACGGATCGGGCGTGGCGACCACTTGCGATGCTCTGGCATCGCTGGACTGGAGGAAGAAGGTCGTCGTCATTGGAATGAAGAACCAAGGAGGAAGAATAATTAATGGTGTGCTCCATCGGCTTCGGGAGCGATGATTCTTCAAGACAGACACCACATCGGTGACCAGAGGATCCTCCTGATTGTCGTCGTCGCCGCCGTCGAACTTTCTGAGAAATCGGGGTTGAGCTAAGGCATGCTTCTTCTACCACCTCTCGCCTAGAGAAAGAGGGCCGGCACCAATCCACCGTGGCATCCGGTCGCCATCTTGCGGGGCCTTTCTCCTTCCTTCACCTGCTCTCTTCGCCGCCGTGTTCTGTCTGCGGAGGCGGTGGGAAGAATGAGAGACGATCGCGAGGATGCGCGTCGGCGCCTGCAACAGGCCTCGGCGTTTACGGGGACGGCGATCGGTTCCGGCCGGCTTGCTGAGTGCCGCAGAAAAGGGGGCAAAATCCAGGCGGCGGGACGCGAAGGAAGCCCTCAACGGCGTGAGAGAGGTCCTTCTCGGAGCACAGCAGACCCCTCGTGACACGCAGACACCGCGCGGCACCTGCAACCTAATGCCCTCTTTGGCACAGTTTCATTTATTTTTCGGTACTATGATATAAGACCTTTAATCTGGTTCGAAGGGTCATCGGGTTCGAAGGCGGCAAAGATGGCTTAATCGGGTTCGAAGGGTCATCGGGTCTTGAGACAGGTGGGCTCCAACGAAACTGGGTAGAGTTTTATGGGTTATCAGGTTTACCAACAGCAAAAATTTCGGGTTAACTTAGACCCGAAGTGATGTTAAGATTTTCGGATACGGGTCAGATTTTGGATCCCGCTACCCCATTTACAGGTCTAGTAGGCAGACAGCACGCAGGGCAATTCACCGCCCGTGTTGACCCGGCAACCCGAACGGAACCGGCCTTTACGGGCCGGTTCGGCACTCACGTCAGAGGACGTACTCTTTTCTTTTTTTTTTTTTTGGTCACGCACTGGTCTAGTGGCCGGAGGCACCCGCTGCGCTGCGGGCAACAGAGATTCGAACCCCACTGGACACCCCCCCCCATGGGGTGCCTGGCTGACTCTGACCCCGCCAGGAAGCGAGACCCAGACCTTGCGCCCCCAAAAGCGGCTCAAAGGACGAGCCTTTCGACAGACGGACCGTTGAACCAGCCCGGATCATTCGACATGACCATTTATCATCTCCATCCACCGTGCCGATAGTCATCACATTTAACGTTAAACAACCGCGTCCGAGATGGTCCACAAATAATCGTTCTCAACGACTACAAATAAACCCATTTGTTCAGAGTAGGTATAAGATTTCAGTTTTATCCGACCATCAAATGTATAAATAAACAAATAAATCCAGCCAAGCAGTCAATTTTAGCGAGTTGCGCCCTTCTTGATCGAGGTTACCACAACCATGCAAAGCGAGTTCGTTAAAAAACCGTTTCCAGCGAAAAGCGAACCGAGCGAAGACGAGCACAAAGCGGAGATGTCTCAATCTGAGGGTCTTCTGTAGCATAGTAATAGAAGATTTTGTGGATGAGGAGTGTCTCAGTAACCCCCCTAAAAAAGCATTCCCTGTTCTCAAGCTACCATCGTCAGAAGTAAATTTCAAGGGCAAGATACTGAAAGATGCTTGTAGACGCCGGAACACATCACTTAATCTTCTTCTTGGGCCTCAACTACATAAAGAAAAGGGAAAGGCTTGATTAGCTGTAAGCTGGAACAAACTTAAAATAAGCAAGTATTCAAAAAACCAATATACTAGTTCAAATGTCTAATGAGAATTTTATCTGCAAAGTGTATAAAAAAACGAATAAGAATGTAGGCAATTTACCTGGTTACTATGACCACATTTTTTCTTCCTGCAATTTACGGCCCTCGGGTGAAGCCTGGCGTAGCACCTGAAAATGTGTTGAACGAATAAAAAGTCCACAAATCAGTTGCAAGGCATCATACAGGTCATGTTCTCAGAAACATATTTCTTGAAATTGCATAATCGACAAAATATCTTGATATAACTATCATATAAAAAAACAGGTAAATTGTCATTTTTAAAGTGATACAGCATTCTCCGAGGGGGTGCCGGTCAGAAAATTCATGCCTCAAAATTTCTGCTCATTAGAGAAGTTAAGCTTCACACATCTAATTGATTCATCATTCCGGCCACAATTTTCATTTCTAACACGAACTTACCAACACAGGTAACAAGAGTCTGGATAAAAGGAAGGGCAAACGTAACACAAAGATGAAAACAATCACAGAAAATCAAGATATTCCCCACCCTAC
Organism: Cryptocoryne crispatula var. balansae; assembly: GCA_036172225.1. Classification (NCBI taxonomy): domain Eukaryota; kingdom Viridiplantae; phylum Streptophyta; class Magnoliopsida; order Alismatales; family Araceae; genus Cryptocoryne; species Cryptocoryne crispatula. The sequence continues at coordinate 3,100,144 of CM069921.1, forward strand.
AATTCCGACGGTGCATCTATGAATCCCAAGGAACATGGGAACTCCACTAAACTCTCAAGGCACGAAGTAGCCAATGAAAAACTACATTTCGTGCTCCAGAGGCTTCATGGAGACCAAAATGCCAACAAGGGAAAGATGACGACACCAAATGTAGTAGAAGGAAAAGTTTGACAGGAAGAAGAAACTTCTCCCTGAAACCAGATTTAATATTGCATGGTTATGACTCAAAACGCTTCCACAAAGCTTGATTCATTCAATCAAAAGGGAAGGCGATCTTAAGGACCATGCTGGCAAAAATAAACCACAAAATTAAAATAAACTTGGGAGATAAACTAAGCATGAAACTGGAAGTAAAAGACATGAATCTTCGATACTCAGTTACGGGTTAAACGAAAAAACATAAAAATGAAAATGAGGTGAATTCCTCAACATATCCAAAAAAAACCTACTCCAGAATCCAGATGTGTGCAACGCATTTAAAAAATTATAAATATTCTTCAGCTCTCACAATACCATCCGAGACCATGCTATAAGCCAACTGGAGAACTTGGGAAACAATGTAAAATTTAAGCCTCGGCATTTGCTTGCGTCGAAACCATGACATCCTAAAGACTACGAGCAAATCAGGCTCAGAAAACGTAGAGTACTTAAAATAAGATGTCGCCCTGAAATAACGTAAACATATTAATCACATGACGGAGATGCACAAATGATTTACTTTCTATTTTCTTGGCTTAAGTGCATAGACAGCATAGAAACATAACGTAGCGTAGGTTAGATAAAAATCTCATGACTATAAACGCTTAAATGTGCTGAGGGATTACGACCGGGAAAAAAGTAAATCATTTAAAATGCAAACACACTTCTAGTTCTATAAAACAAATGATACGAAATCCATTCACAAAATAATCAGGCTCTTGGCGCATTCAAGGCCTAGCGGAAGCGGCAAAGAAAACGCACTAAAGTTGCTCACTTTCGGCAAATCATCTTGTCCTGGTTATATTTCCGCGCGAGTGCCATGAGCGAAGGCTAGATGATGCCTCCTCTAAGCCTCAAAACAAGATGCAAGGTTGACTCTGTTCAGAAGACAAGAACAAAAATTCCGCTTGAGCGAAAATAGAGCTCAAATCAAAGCAGAAATATAAAAAAAAGAGTATACGAGCTCAATAAACCTTTCTGGATGTTGTAATCGGCAAGGGTACGACCATCCTCAAGCTGCTTCCCAGCGAAGATCAGACGCTGCTGGTCCGGTGGAATCCCTGGAGTCAGTAACGGAACGAATCATGAAAAGAGTTCATCCAATGGATCAACAAAACTACGAAAAAAACCGGAAAAAGAGAGCCGCTAAAAAGAGAAAACCATCTAAAACGGATTTCGAAGAAACATACAAGAGGATTCTACAAAAGAAAGAAGAGAACAAGTAAAGAAAAAAAAAAGTAGATTACTAAGCGCCAGATGCGGGGCAACAAGAACGGACCTTCCTTGTCCTGGATCTTGGCCTTGACATTATCGATCGTATCACTGCTCTCGACCTCGAGGGTGATCGTCTTCCCGGTAAGCGTCTTCACGAAGATCTGCATCGCGTCCACCGCCGTTACCGCCGCCTCCGCTCTGTGGAGCGGCGCCGTCCACCTTTTCGCTATTTCTAGATACCGACCCGCGGGAGAGACTAGGGTTTGCTCCCCTCTCCTTTAAAATGACGCATGTAACCCTGAATAAACCGCCCCGCTCGAACCGGATCGCCGAACCGACGAACATGCCGAACCGTGATCCACCGGGCAGGGCCTGGGAAACCGCTCCTCACAAAATGCGCTCCCAATTAGTATTTATTTACGAGGATAATATCGGATTAAGAAATATTGGTCAGACCGAATATCTGGATATACATATTACGTTACTGGTTATCTGGATATACGTAATGTATGATTGTATATTTTAATTTTTTATTTTAAAAATATTATTGAATATGCTCTATTATATACCAGTATACTTGATTAATATTAATAAATATACGACAAGAGCTGATTACCATCTTTAGCATGCTCCCCAGGTGAACGGTTATTAGTTGTTGTTTTAACGATTGTTATTAAAACTAATTTATTAGCTACTAAAACACTTTTTAAAATTTTGAGTTTCTTTAAAAACGCATCAAGCAGTCCCTAAATGGCGCCAATATTATATATTTAGCTGGTCTGAAAATACCGGTAGAAAATACCGGTGGTCGGTGTCAGGTCTATCTCAGAAAATAACTTGGTATTACAAGACGGAAATCTTTTAAAGTCTAAATATAAATGCATTTTTTTCTCTTTTTCATGTAAATCCCTCTTCGACTTGATAAACATTAAACACATATAACCTGCTTCATGCAGAGCAAATCATTCATGTTATTTTTCAAAGACAATTTAATGTGATAAAAACCATTGAATGCCGGATTGGGATCCAAGTTTTGACTCCGTCAATTTTTGAGTCGATCGACCCGACGCCGACCCCGAGATCTTGACTCTGTAGATATTTTTAAATTATTATTTTATTATTTCGATTCAATTTGAATATTAAAAAAACTCACACTTTTATGAACTGTTTGGTTGCATGATAATAGAGATTTTTAGACTAATATATATATATATACACACAAACCTGGTAGACAAGGAGTTTTTGGGGTTGCTGGAGAAATCTCCGACACAACCCTGTTTTACTTTCTTATTAGACTATTGCGATCAGAATTAAATTTGATAATAATCGAAATGCAAACTCCAGATTACTTTTTTTAAGTATGCTAATAAATCTCATACAGGTATCAAAATTTGATGCAGTCACCTTAATAGTTTATTAGTATTTGTGTTGTTCTTATCACTTGAACTAAGATATTCTTACTATAACTATTTAGTTGAAATCTTTGGAATATTGAGATGCTGAAGAGCAGGCATCATCACGCATTTCTGCTATGCTGATCCGGGCAGAACGTCCAGGCGCATCTTAAATTGAATATTTTATTTATACGAGAGAAATATGTTTATATATATATTTGTAAATTATATTTAAAATTAATATAATATACAAATAAATTAAGTCAAACAAGTTAACTAGTTCATCGGAATCAGAGAAGGGTGGGAGCAAACCAAATAAAGAACCAATCATTTCGATTTAGATTTATCGGGTTCACGAGGGTGCTCACCTATTTTTTTAATTAAAACCGAAAAAAATACAAACCAAATCGATTTGGTGGGACCAGAAATAGTTGGGTTTGTCGGTTTTGCCGCATACTATTTATTTATTTATAAAAATAAAACAATTAATCAAAGTTAATATTAAGATTAATGGTTTATTGTAAGAGAGAACTGTTTTTTCATACTATATTATTTGGCATAAGTTGTATAGTAATATATATATATATATATATATTTAAAAGTAATATAATAATAAATAAATAAAGTTAAATCAGATCAGTTAATTTATAATGATTATAAATTTTATTTTAGTGGGCATATGCCCAGAAGGATTATAGTAAGAAAGTTCAATTGTTTATTTTCTTTTTATTTAGACCCATCAACCTTATGGGGTGTTTGGTTACGTGATAATGAACACTTTTATTTTAATTTTTAAAAATTGTAACGAAAGTGGTCTTAAAAATATGTTTGGTCCATCTTTTAATTTTTTGTTTTGAAAACATTTTCACGCCCTGCACGTTGTAAGGAAAAAAAAGAGGTATTCACCTCTTTTATTTTCAAAAACGGTCTCGCTTGGTCCCCGACAAACCCTCGTTCGGTCTCGATCTTCGCCGCGGTAGCTTCTTCTTCACGATGCTTCTCCAAGACGGCGGCCTCCTTCTCGCCGCTTCTTCGCCCCTTCTCCAAGAGCTCGCGGCAGCTCCTTCTTCGCGATGCTTCTCCAAGACGGCGGCCTCCAGACGGCGGACTCCTCACGATGCTTCTCCAAGACGGCTCTTCGGACACCGCTTCGCGCCTGGATCCTCTCCGACGGTGGCGGCGATTCCGGCGATCAGCCTGTTATACGCCTCGCATACGACATCGCCGGGGCGGCGCGCAGGGAGAGAGGGGGGGAGAGAGACATGCCCCGGGCGGCCCTAGCCGGGGCGAACCCGCCGTTGTCGCCGCGGGAGGCGTTGCTGGCGGCGGCGGCCGTAATTCGACGTCGCCGGGGGGGGCTGGGGGGATCCGTGCCCGATCAGCCACCCATCAATGCAGGGCGGGGGGAACATGTGCAAGCAGGGCGGCAGGCGGGGTGCCGTCCCCCCCGGTTGTAGGTCCTGCAGGGTGGAGGGGGAGGGAGAGGGAGGAGCCGTTTCGATCGACACCGGCAACGCGGTGGAACCGGACCGGATGCGGAGGGGGGAGGGGGTGTATGTGTGCTGACCTGCAGGCAAACGGTGCGGCGGGTCGCTCGCCGGCGGCGTCCGCGCGGTTCTCCGCCGTGATGGGGATTACGGGGATCTTGTCGACGGCGGCCCCATCCAGGCCCGTGGCCCCCCCGGTCGGGAGGGGGGGGGGACCCCCCGGCCGGGGGGAGAGGGGGGAGCACCCGCCGGGGGAGGGGGGAGCAGGGGCTCCGTCCGCCGGGGGGAGGGGCTGCGGCGTCCTTCGTGCGGCGCCGTCCGCCGCGGGGGGGATCCTCCCGCCGGGGGCGCCGGGGGAGAGGGGGGAGCATCCGCCGGGGGAGGTGGGGGGATCCGTCCGCCGGGGGGGGGTGGGGGGGGATCCTCCCGCCGGGGGGAGAGGGGGGAGCATCCGCCGGGGGAGGGGGGGGAGCGGGGGCTCCGTCCGCCGGGGGGGGGGGGGTGGGGGGGATCCGTCCGCCGGGGGAGGGGGAGCGGCGTCCGCCGGGAGAGGAGGGGGGGGGCTCCGTCCGCCGGGGGGAGGGGGAGCGGCGTCCGCCGGGGAGAGGAGGGGGGGGATCCGTCCGCCGGGGGGAGGGGGAGCGGCATCCACCGGGAGAGGAGGGGGGGGGATCCGTCCGCCGGGGGGAGGGATCCGTCCGCCGGGGGAGGGGCTGCGGCGTCCATCGGGGGAGGAGGGGGGCTCCGTCCGCCGGGGGAGGGGAGCGGCGTCCGCGGGGGGAGCATCCGGCGGGGGGTTGTTTTATTAATATTTTAATAAATTTTTTATATTTTTCAATTAAGTCAGTTTAAAATTTAGTTTAAAATAATTTAAAGATTTTCCAAATCGAATCAAATCGAAAGAGATCACAAATCGAACCAAATCGAACCGAATGAGTTGGTTCGATTTAATTTCTCAGTTTGAACCGTTTTGTGCCCACCCGTAGCCGAGAAGGAGGGTCGGGGAGCGGCTCCGCGGGGAGCACCATCCGTCTCCGTCCGCCGGCTTATGTCCTGAGGGGGGACGGGTTGAGTTCCGTCCGCGTGTAAACTTATTTTTTTTATATATTTAAATAATATTTTAAATTTATTATATAAATGTGTAAATATCATATGTTATGAATAATATAATAAGATAATATAAAAAATAAAGATAAAATATAAAAATTTAAAGTTATCCTCGAATTTATTGTTAACATACCAAACATGGGATAGGATTATCCCTAAACCTATCCTAAATCAAGCAAAACATCGATTATCTATCTCGACGGTGAAGGCCAATGTCAAAATATTGGGCATGGTCCCACGTGGACGATAGTAAGAAAGTTTAATTGCTTATAGTTAAAGGACCCCCTTCAGCCGAAGAGCGGAAGACTTGAATAAGACAAGTAAATATTGGGGGAGCAGAAATCGAGACAGATGGACTTGAATATATATATATACTAGTTAAAGTACGTGCTTCGCACGTATACGAACAAAAGAAATTAAATATTCAAATAAATAAAAATATAATGTACTAAAAATATATATATATTTATTATCAAAATATTGAGTAACATAAATTTTTAATTTGTTTCAATTTAAACAAGAAAAAGACATCTGAACATATATGTCAAACCTGTCCTTGTATTAAAGAAATTTCATACTGAATCTTAGTTCAAGAGGGTAGACTTTTCTGTTTATGACATCCCTCTGTCATCCTATGAACTGAGGTTAGCAGCAGTCATGAAGCTGATATTTTCATTGAACTTGTTCACAATTGCTACTTAGAAGTATACTTTTTTTTCTTTTTTTTTTTGAACAGTGGTGGCTCAGTGGCCAAGGACCCGCCGAGTGTGCGGGTGGCGAGGGTTCGAGACCCCTCGAACCCACAAGTCGCCCCCCCATGGGGGCGCCCGGCTTGCAGCCGTCGGGAGGCGATACCCGGACCTCGTGCCCCCATGCACGAGGCCGTGCCAACCGAGCGACGCTCGGTCGGCTACTTAGAAGTATACCATGAACCCTTTTTGACAAAAACTCGGGCAGTTATATACTTGAAGCCCTTGAAAGATTCTGATTTCAAATGCACTCAGGCATTCTTCCACCTCTTTTTTTTGAAAAGAAAGATATACAAGAGAGAAAAGGAACAATTAATAACCCTCCTGATATATGGCATAAAACACGATGAGAAGTAGATTAGCAGAACCTGGAACCTACACATATAACTTGGAAATGGAGAGACCAATCACCTGGAACTTGCATGTATAAGCGGAAATGGAAGTGAAGAGAAGTAGATCGACGGGAATGCACTCTATTCTAACAGAAGATCCGATTGTTTGGATCCACAAGGATCTTTGCCAGAGTCTGTGAATTAAAATGTTATTTTTCATATTAGAAAGTCAAAGTAAGAATAAAGGCAAATGGATCTTTTCTCTCTAACTCTCAAGAATGAGCATCCCTTCTTTGTATTTCTGGCTCTTCACATGAGAAGTCTCCTAAAAAATGAATAGCTAGGTCAGCAAGTGTAAATAAGACAAAAGGTAGTATTAAAGTTAACATGTTTCACAGAATTCTATCCAAGAATGGAACCACAAGAGACAGATGAAATGTCACTCTGAGATATTCATAGCCCAACAATATCTCTTTCTTTTTCATCTTTCCTATTGCTTTGGCCATCAAAATTCAAAATATATCAAAGTAAATAAACAAGATCAGGTGTAGATAATCCTGAAAACTCATTTGATCTAAAGACCAAAGGACTTGTGCTGTATGATTCAGAAAACCCCAACCCTTTCCATTAATTGATACACTAATCATGTATGGTTGCATACTACCGATATATACAACCATGAATCTATGATATAGTCAATACACGAATATACATAAGATGTAGTACATCTGCTTGTTAAGAAATTGGTAAAAAAATTAAAAGGAAGCAACAAGTTTACGACTACATATTAGAGAGTTGCGATATATTGCATTATATTTATAGGTTGTTGTTTAAGAAACTCCCATCAAGGTCAAGAAAATTTTATTAAAGAAGAATTATGGCTTACACGTCCTCCACTCACCTGCATGTAACACAAATAGTTCCAATCAATAGAAATGTTACGTTCAGTGTCACTTGTGATGTAAAGAAGGCAAAGAAGTAAAAAGAGAATATGGAATTTTAGGATTTAATAAAAATTTGAACAAACCAAGAAATTTTGCGAATCTATATAAACTGATAGGTCTGAGAATAAAATAAAATCATATCACAAATTTAAAATTCTGATAGTAAAAATTTTTTAAACTAAGAGGACTCTTAAATATAAGATTAAGATCCAAAACCAAAAATCAAAACTTAAGAAACCTTGAAGATTGAAGTCAAAAAATAGTAACTTTGAAATCAATGCCCTCTAAATATTAAAAGTGAGCCCCTCAATACCTGAAATCCCATTCATAAAAAACATCCAATTTGAAAGTCAAGTTTAAAAATCCCCCAAAACCAGGAAGTTTCAACATCTTAAAAAAATAAAAATTAAATCAAACAAAGTTCAAAACATTCAATTCTGATTCATGAAAATTCAAACCTACTCCAAAAATGGAATCCTAAGTTCAGAGAACAATAAGTAAAATAAAAAAACGTATCTAAACCAGAAATCTAACCTAATACATAGAATTATATAAAGTTTAATGCCCTGTTTGGTAACATTATTGGGTACCTCTATCACTATCAATTTTAAAATTGATATTGATAGGAACCAATAAGCAGTGTTTGGTTAATTGTATCAATTTTAAAATTTGTAATGCAAACAAAGTATATATATAATATAAGTGATAACTTGTATTACTTTTGATATTGATACTCTAACATTTGAAAATATTAATATCAATATTGATATAGTACCAAAAATGAAACTCTAACCAAACAGGGCATAAACGGTTTCAAACTGAAACTATGTACCACTTGCAAGATTTGAGGTTGCAGACATTGAAACGGTGTTACTTTGCATATTAAGTTTTCGACGGTGTTATTTGACCAATTTTTTAAACTGTGCTACTTTATGCCCTGTTTGGTAACACTATTAAACACCTCTATCACTATTAATTTTAAAATTGATATTGATGGTAATTACCTTGAGGTGTTTGGCTAATAGTATCAATTTCAAAATTTGTAGTGCAAATAACACATGTTATGTAATACAAGTGTCAACTTGTATCAATTTTGATATTGATACTCTATCTTTTAAAAATATCAATATCAATATTAATATGGTATCATTTTTGATACTCTAACCAAACAGGCCATTAAGAAAATCCAATTCGTAATCAAGGGGATGAAAGAAACTGCCAGACAAGAACTGCCGCTGAGGAAGTGTTATTGTCTAAAGATATAAAGTGGCTATTAATTGTACATAAACATGATAAAGATATTAATTATCTAAAGATATTAATTGTACATTAATGGAGTGTTTGGTTGCATGATAATAGAGATATTTATTTTAATTTTTAAAAATTTTAAGAAAACTTGTTAAGAGGTGTTTGGCAACATTGACGAATTTATGTTTTAAAAGGGATTTTCTTCTTAAACAAAAAAGAAAGTCTCACCTCTTTCTTTTTTTTTATGGTCCCCCACTTTGTTTGATCATGAATGGTATTTTTTTTTTGTTATCATATTTTTCCAAACATGATAATTTTATGTCATAAGTTGGCTCACTTTTTATTTTAATATAATTTTTTATCATAAAAATATTTCATGCAACCAAACACCCCCATAATCTGTTTGTTTAACCTGCCCCATGCGCCAATTTTCGGGAAAATAACATCAATTAACTCATTTAGTTGTACGTAAAAATTGAATCATGTAAAATAAAATGCCTCCCACCAATCTCGATTTTGGCATCCACTAAAAAATACAGCGATGCAGTTTTCGGCAGCGTAACTCTATTAATATATATGTTATTTAATAAAATAGTATTAAATAGATATTATCAAATTTAATAAGTTTACATGTTGAAATTAATTCAGTATATAACAAATTTATTTTATTCTTTATGTTAGAAAAGTAAAACCTTTATTAAAAGTTATTTTATTATACAAATTACTTATTTAATAAAATTTTAATTGAAACTTGAGCTTGCAGGTAATTAAACTATTTTAGCTAAATTATTATAAATAAAAATTACAAGATCACTTTATGTTAAACTGTTACATACTATATAATTTATTTAGTTGTTCGTGTATGGTAAATTTTCAAAATATATTTTTTGAGTATTTTAATAAAAATTTTAATATTAGTAATTATTTCTAAATATTGAAGCAAATAAATAAGGATGCAATCGTAAAATTTTACATAAATGTTAAAAAATAATTTGTAGATATCAAAATAACTGAAAACAATTTATAAAAATAATTTAAAATAACAAAAAATATATATTGTTTTCATAAAAATAGTTGACTAATATCTAAATAATAAATTATATTTTAAATTTTAATAAAAACAACTTGATACAAAATAATTTACTTAATTTATTTTTTATCAAGATTTTGTTATAAATAAATAATTTAATTATATAAATATTAATAAAATTATCTATAACTGTTATGCTCACGTTGAGGAGTTTGATAATTTTTTTTAGAAAACGGACAACCAAATGACCAATAATGCTTTTGATTTCTTTGGAAATAGTATTTCGTAAAAAGTATTTTCTTTTGTTTTGGTTTTACGTGAAACCAAATGGACCCTAAATTCTTTGAACATGACATGACAGTGGTGTGAAAGAGTTTCTAAATCCAATTATGACCACTGGATATTGGGAATCGGGTTTTCCTTACATGAAATAAGAAAATAAAATTATGAAAAGTCATCATAGCCTTTATCACTTTTTTTTCTTGAGGTTGGGAATATCACATTCATTAAAAAAAAGGGGGACTGCGATTTATCTCATGATACAAAAAGGTTGGCAATATCACATACAATAAAAGTAAGCCATCTCTACAGAAGCCAAAAAGTGCGGAAAAGGCCCTAAATCAATGTTAATCTCATGATGCACCCATGATATGTTGGAAATTTGAAACAACCAAATGAAACAAAGAATTGGCCTTAACCTGACTTTGTGATATGCCCATGTTCGAAGAGGGGCAGCTAATTCCAATCAAAATAGAAAGTAAAACCCAAAATAATAAAAACAACTTGTGGACATGCAATAGAATAAAAACAGATCCAGCCACACCTGTCTGATATTCAAATAACCACCAATTGGAGTCAAGGAATAAAAAATGCAACCGAGAGGGTATGGAAGTAATCACCCCGGGCTCACCTCCTTTTCAATCAGGATGGTGAAGAACCGCTCCACTTGGACTGCAGACATGCCCCTTGATGTTGAGGAGGAAGAGAGCCAAGAGGGCCCTCGCTATAGGGCTTTGTCGGTGAGGCGATAGTTGCAATGGAGACGGGGACGGTGCTTCAAAGAGGCCATTGCAAGATCAGATCTCACCCATGATCGTGGGATTTAGATCTCCAATTCCCGACAGGGGGGATCTTGTAGCTACGGTGAAGGAGGTTGGCAGCAGCACGCGGAGAAGGCGATGATGTAGAGGGATATGAAGGTAGTGCGTTGGTCTCCTTGCAGAGGCAGAGAGAGAGAAGGGAACTGCCGCGGTTGAACATTGAAAGGGTGCAGGTAATGGGATGCTAAGGAAGGTTGCCGATGGGTTGAAAGTAAAAGGCCGCGTAAAGAGCTTTGCAACGGCCGCGTAAAGGGCTTGGCAAAGGAGAGAACGCAGGGGCTCTATCGACGGTGGCCTGGCGAGATGACACCGATCGGACGCTCCAAAGGGGAGAACGAAAAATGGAGTACTCCTTTTGAGATGGAAGCCGAACCCTCCCGGCTGACGACGGGAAAATACTCGATGGTTCGTAACGGACGACTATGGAGACGGCAGGTTGTGTGGACAATGAAGAAGCCATTGAAGTTTAGCATAGGGAAAACCGGCGCCCAAATATTGCGAGAAGAAAGTAGTCGGCGGAAGAGGTGGGCGCACAGGTCAGTGAAGGAGAGTAGTCGACGTAGGGAATGGGACGCAGGGTGGAAGGTTGCTAGGGGAGGTTAGGAAACGGTCGCCCAAATATTGCGAGAGGAAAACAGAGATTGGCTTACGGAGAACAACGGAATGGTACAACGGATGAGAGTAAGCGGAAGGGGCGGACGTACAGGTTGGCGGAAGGAGCGGACGAGAGGGCGGAGGCGGCCGATGTTGATGTAGGTGAAGGATGCAGAGGGGAGGATGGAATCCGCTGGGTCCTCTGGGAGGCTCACCATGGAGGCTTCATCTTCACAGAGGTTGCGGAGGAGAGGTCGGAGGCGGCTGATGTCCATCGAGGCGAAGGATGCAGATGGAAGTCTCGCGAGATAGCATGAAGACTCGCGAAGGTGGCGGCCGAACCCTCAATGATCCGACGGTCAAAAAATTGAAGGACTAAAAATCGGTAGGCTCATGAAGGCGGATGGCATATAGGCACTCAACGGTGACAGAAAAAACACCGAATGATCCGACGGTCGAAAAAGAAAGGACGAAAAATTGGTACTCCCACTTCTTATATTAAGTTAGATATATATATATATATATATATATAACCAGGCAGCAGTTCCGACAAAATCCGAGAAATTACAGGCCATAACAAAGACAAAAAAGAGACAATGATCTAACGCTGGGATAAGCCAGAACATGACATCTCCATCAAGATGATCCCACGTCGCTGCTCCATTCTGTGGGTTCCTTGGAAGTGGGATTCTATTCTCAAGTCAATCCTTCACAGTAGCTTTCAGTATCTTCACTTCGTGTATAGGCCTGAGAAGATCAAAAGGGAGCAATCGGTAAGTAGATGCTAGAAAGAACCATATGTATGCATATATATATATACATATATGTGTGGGCAAATTTACATAGACAAAATACGTAATACTGCACAACGGAGAATGGGAAGATCATGATGTTAAGACAGGTGCATAAATGCATCGTTCGATCACCAGCATTTCGAACACCCTGCCGTCTATTCTCTTATGAGTTCGTTATTTCTCCCCCCCTGTTTCAGCCTTAGTTCACACATGACAACCAAAACCAGCTTTGTCTGTGATTGATATTCCATCTGATACTCCAGTCTCCAATCTCCGTGCACATGGGACGACGGCGTTTCCAACCTAACATAGTCTTTAGTTACTGCAGAAAGTTTCCTCTTCATTTTAACGCCAAACGAAAGAAAATTGGATTTTATGCGAATAGTTTCTTTGCAAATAGATGATTACAGGAATGGGTCCGTCTCTTTCCCTTGTTGCCATCCACCACTTCTTCCAATTATATTTCAGTCGTTAGCTTGTTTGGAAGTAGCCAGGAGCTGAGTCTGAATTAAGACTTGACTAGAAGCATTCGCTTTTCAAATAGCCAGCAGTACGACATAAGCATGACCCAGCATGTAAAACAGGTATCTTGAGATGCTCTATCAAAATATGGGATATTCTTTTCTTTCCCACTTATCTATTAGAACCCTGAAACAGTAGATTTAAACTATTCAGCTCGTAAGATTAAAAAACAGCCTGACTGATCAAAGACATTGGATCTGAGAAAAGATGCTACCGTTTGAAATTAGACATTTTTGTGTGTAATTGCATGTGGCAGGCTTTCATCAAATATGGACTGAGATAGGTGACTGATTTTGGACTGAAACTGAGACTTCTTTGGCAGTTTGATGACTGTCAGAACCACAACTTCTTAGCAGTGGCCTGTGAGATTGTAGAAGTTGCATGGTCTACATATTTCACATTTGCAAGAGTAATTCACAGTTTCAACATGCAGATTTTACTTTCCTGTTGCCGTACTGCAATGATCTCAACCCCTTAGCAGCTGAGCATCCTAAATTTCTGTTTTGCCATCTTTCTTGTTGGCTATTCGTGGACTCCTCTTGTTTCTTTTTTCTGTCTCGCTTTAATAAAGCATTCTAGTGCCTTAATAAAGCATGATGCTTTATCTATTTCCTCTTCCTTTCACTTTATGATTTGCCTTATACTTTTATTAGAGTCAATTGTGGCCTCGCTTGAGGTGCAACAATAGGTAGCTGCTTTCTAAACAGAAATATTGCACTTTCTTCTTGGCAACTATGATTATAGCATTGCACTATGATTTCCCTTGTTGTCCTCTGCCCACTCTCCATCCCTTTGTCTCTTGTTTTACTAGGTTGAATCGATTACCTAGAACCTGGCATGTCAGAAGATGGATACAGTGATCAAATCCCCTCTACTCCGGAAAGCAATTTCATGACTGGCAGTAGCAACTGCAACCTACCCTACCCCCCCCACCACCCCTCATTTCAAATCCCCATCCATGTAAAGGATAGCACACAGTTTTACAAGCCTAGCTGGATATTCAAGCAGTTGAAGTTAGATGTTAAAATATTCAAAGGGAGAAATGAGGCTCGAATTTTAAACCCTTCCAAGGAAGAAATGAGAAACAAAGTTTGAACTGGGAATTGTAAGAAATGGTAGAAATTTCCCTGCAACTACGCTCCATACTGATAGGCTGGCATATCTTTTATATACCCAGATAGATACACCGGGCAAAAACTGCAGGTCTATGAGCTGGCATGACCACGTAAGTAACACCCATAGCTGGTAAGGGTAACTGTTTCAAGTATACCATAATAATTTAGCTTTTCTAATCTTTATAAATCAAAGGATGCTAGTAATTCAATTAATATATTGTCTATCGATTTGCACCATGCAGTTCCACCTTCAAGTACCACCATAGAACAGAATTTACCTGTCATTCTTATCAGTTTGCACGCTACCAAGCCTCTTCATTACTTCCATGCCTCTGCAAACTCTACCAAAAATTGTATGTTTTCCTATGAAATTAAAAAAGGAAGAAATAAATCAGCGAATACAATGCAAAATCATGAATTTGCATAAAACTGCAAATACTATGAGCTCATAATAATAGAATTTTATGAACTCAACCTTAATTCTCATTCAGTGGTAAAAAAAAGATAAACTTAAAGATTCCTCTTAACACTTAACTCTAGTCAGGGTACCAGCTTTAAACACAGCTCTAACTAGAATTACATACGCATAAGAATCAATTAACTAGATATTTACTTGGAAATGGTTTGGAGAATATGTATTAAGACATTTAAGCCTGGTCTATGAAGAAGGAACAGAAAGGAGAACATTGTATAGAAGGCTGGAAGCAAACCAAGCACAAAAACCATAGTCTTCAGCCTTTATCGCTTTATAAAGTAATAAGGAAATAAATTGTACAAGAGAATCATGGTTAGATAAAAAAAGGCGTACGTGTTGAAAACAATATAGAGTCAGTATAAGGATGAATAACCATAATACAATACTGGTCTAACCAAATTTCAGCAAGAATGTCACAGCAATCACATTAGATAGTATTCACTGATAGCCCGTTTGGCACAAGTTTAAGTCGAGAGGATAAACCTGGTTTATCCCCAAAATATTACGGGTAAATATGTTTATCCACAAATTAATCTGGTACCAAATGGGTTCTAAATTCTTCTAAAATGTCTTCCCGTAACTCCCCAATCAAGAAGGGTGACACAGAAGCAATGAAACCAAAGTGATGACTTGTATACCGGTAAATCTCCTTTTATAATACACAAAAAGCCATTTAATTGATGTCTTATCAGGGTCGATGAGTAAACAGCAAGTTGGTTTTGACATATATTGTTTTATCATATAACAAATTAATGAACAACCCATATCTGTATACACAACAAAATTTCTTTACTAAGCAGGCTCACCATCTAGCGATTGCGCAGGAGCCAAGGTGATGAAGAATTGGCTTCCGTTAGTGTTGGGTCCAGCATTTGCCATAGATATAATCCCCGCTCCCGTGTGCTTCAACTCTGACTTTATCTCATCCTCAAACTTTGATCTGTGCAATACAAAGGCGAAAAGAAATGGGTGTTGTTAGCGTGTTATAAAGTTATAAAACAAAAGCATCTTTACAATCTTAGCAATTCTTGTTGGAATAGTGGGCATTGTCCCACATCGATGAATTTAAACAAGGTTCAATAGCTTATAGATTCTAGGCCCTTCAACCTCGACACCATGGTCTTGGGATTTGTAAGATGGTATTAGAGCAGAGGCATTGATCTTATTATAATCTTTGATTATCTTAGCTCCTTTTTTCCACTACTCATCTTGGTAGTGTGGGGGAGTGTTGGAACCGTGGGTATTGTCCCCGTACCCACATCGATGATACATAAAAAGGTTCAATGTGTTATAGATTCTAAACCCTTCGACCTCAATGCCACGGTTTTGGGATTTGTAAGAATTCTCCCATGATTCGGCACAAGTATAGTCTGAGTTTTTCACAGGATGCCAAAAAATTCTAATATTTCTGCTTTCTTTAGACCACAATTACGATCACAACCTTACCAGTATGCGGCAAACAATGAACACAAATCTAACAGGCAAGGTGTTTAAGTGTTTTACATACCCATATATGGACTCGCCGCCTCTTCCCGTGCCAGTAGGATCTCCCCCTTGCACTATAAAATCCTACTCCACCGAGATGCCCGGAACGATCAGACAGACGTCAACTGAAAGGAAGGAAACGAGAAGAAGGAGGCCAGGCAGCGACTTCAAAGTTCCAACCTTGATGATTCTGTGGAAGATGACGTTGTCGTAGTAACCCCTCCTAGCGAGCTCCACGAAGTTCCTGCACGTCTTGGGCGTGTGCTTGTAGTACATCTGCAGAACGGAGGGCTCAGAAGCTCGTCTTGTCCGAGGGAACCAAGGTTTATGTGAGGACGATCTCAGACTAGAGGGCGGAGAAGGGTCGAGAGATCGAGCACCTCCAGCGTGAAGGGCCCGATGGAAGTCTCCAGGGTCACCTCCGGCGGGCCTCCGTCGCTGCTGCCCCACATCTCCGACTATGCCCGTTGGTTGAATGCGGCGGCACTCCGACAGTCCGACCCCGAAGACAGCAGGGAAGAAGAGCAGCAGGATCCCCTCGTTCTCGCACCCCTTTAACGTCGTCGGCCCAACTGGTGTATTCGGCCCGTGGGCCGGATGGCCCATTTGGCCCGGTAATCTGGAGTTTTCGAGAATCCAGTCTACGCTGCTTTGCTCCGTATGATACCATGTCAACATTTTGGGCGAATTACCTAATCATTACAGCGCGCGCGCGTGTGTATATATATATTTTTTTGGTCACGAGAGCTGCGAACATTCGTTTAGACGGGAAAAAAGTGGGGCGTAAACTTGGCGTGTCTACAAAAATTTGATCCAACAGATCATCAGGAAGTGAAGTATAAGGATCAGCCCAAGACAAAGAAGCCCTATTACAGCACATATATCACCATGTGTATTACATGATATACCTGTCTTCATATATTCTACTTAAATATTTAATCTCAGAAAGAATGTCAAAGCAATCACTTTCTAATACTCAAGTATTTAATTTGCTCACGTAACACCTTGATAAATTTTGTCATGACAAAAACTCGATTTATCGTGCAGTTCCAACACCCCATCACACGAGAATTGCAGCATTTTAAGTGGCAATCGAGACACTTTTTTTTTTTGAAAAGGTAAAGTATAACCACTAATTAAGTGGCAATCGAGATACGGTGCCATTCCGCCTGTCTGAGACAAATATTTTATAAATATCTATTTTTCTATGCATACGAGGTGGACTTTTTTAACGGTGTGTTTGTCTTAGCTTAATTTAAAACATTAATGAGTAATATATTAAATAGGGCCCTTCAATTTGAAAAAAAACACATAAATACTAATGCGCACAAGGTGTATACTTCTTTTTAACGGTGGCACGACTCGACTTTTAAGTCACACTGAATTGAACCAAGATTGAATTAAACGAATCAGTTTAAATAATTAATTTTTCAAGCACATTTACTTATCTTAGCTATAGATAATTTAAAATATATTTATATGTTATTATCATTGATGAAATATTGTAATAATAATAGTTTAGGTAATTAGATTTAACCAGTTTACTGTTCAGTTGTGTTCGATTTGAAAACTCCTCGAATTGGTAAAATCGAATCACCGAACTAAATCAAACTGAATAATCAGTCGGAGGCTCAAACCCAGTTTAAGACGATCAAATCCAAACGACACCCGCCGCACATAATTTTGTAGTAGAGTAATATTCTCACAGGCAATCACGTACGGTTCGATGATCTCAGCCTCGGAGCGAGCAGTCGACGACGGCGACCCCGCTGTTGACGACGGTGACCCCGCCGTCGACGACCAGGTTGTGGCCGCTGACGTACCTGGCGTCGTCGCTCGCCAGGTACAGCACCGCCTCCGCGATGTCCTCGGCCTTCAACCTCACCCCCTTCAGGTTCCCCATCGCCTCTCCCATCCGCTCCAGCGCCTCGTCGTCCATGGCGAGCCCCTCCCGCGCCATGCCCGTCGCCACCAGGTACGGCGACACGCAGTTCACCCTCACGCCGTGCCGCCCCAGCTCCGCCGCCGCCTCCTTGCACAGCCCCACCACGGCGTGCTTGCTGCAGGTGTAGGCGTATGCCGCCAGCCCGCCGACCACCGACGCCACGCTCGCCGTGATGACGATGCTGCCCCGCCCGGCGGGGACCATGACGCGGGCCGCGTGCTTGGTCACCAGGAACGTGCCGGTCAGGTTCACGGCGATCACCCGCTCGAAGTCCGCCTTGCCGGTCTCCGCCAGGCGGGGCGCCAGCGACCCCGATATCCCGGCGTTGCTGAAGGCGACGTCGAGCTTGCCGTAGGCGGCGACGGCGACGTCCACGGCGCCCCGGACGTTGGGCTCGTCGGCGACGTCGCAGTGGACGTAGGTGGCGACGGCGGGGCCGCCCAGCTCGGCGCAGAGGGCTTCGCCCATCTCGTCTTGGACGTCGGCGACCACGACCTTCGCGCCGTGGCGGCACATCAGCCGGGCGGTGGCCTCTCCGATGCCGCCGGCGCCGCCGGTGATCAGTGCCACCTTGCCGTTCAACCTATGCACGGGAGACGACCGGAAATAATTGAATTCAGAAAAAGAACGACCTTTGGGAATCGAACTATCCGTCCGATCGAGTAATCGATTGGAACCGGGAAATCACTACTGATGAAAAGCTAGCTTGGGCGATGCGTGCCTTCTTGCTTCGGGGAGGACGGGGCTCGCCATGATCGTCTCTGCAGTAAGCCTGAAAACCAGCGATCAGACCAGATCTGATCAGATTCTTCGCGAGTATATAGCTCGCTACGCTCCTTCGTCGGGTTCGGACATCGATGTTATTGTTATATAGATGAGAGGACAAACAATCACAACTCCTTCGCCATTTTTTATTTTATTTCTCTTTTAATCAAATTTGCTTGATTTTAATCAGAGACAATCACAACTTTCAATCAACTAAATGTTGGCATAGAGATAAATTATTATTGAATCAAATTCGTAACGAATTACATTGTGATTCGTAACGAGTTAAATTTTAATTATTACAATTCAATTTGTTTGTATCGATTCATATTAGGTTTCATAATAAATTAACTTGATTTATAATGAGTTATGTGTTACGAATCATAATATAACTTGTTACAAATTGATCTCAATCGTTATAAATAGGGACCAAATTATTATGAACTACAATTTAACACCTTGCGAATTATGATTTAATAATGATTCATATTGATTCCCTTTTAAATTATCACTCAGTGATGGAAGATTGTGACGATCTCTTAAAGATCGACAGAGTTCTCTACTTCTCTCATCTCCTAAGGACCGAAATCTTAAATAGATCGATGTAAAAGGACGTGGGTGCATTTATAATATTCAGACGTGTTCAACTCTCCCGCTCCGTTCTTCCACGTGGGCGGCGGCCCTGGAAGCAGTCGGCGACCGCGTCAAAGAATCACAGCTGGACGAGCGGTCGCAGGGCAGCGGCTCGCGACCAATGACCTAGTAGCACGTGTAACGTGTACATGTGCATGTATCGTCGTCACACATCGTGAAATCCGTCAGATATATAAAAAACGGAAAATAAAAGAAAAACTGGCTCTCTTATTTCTCGGATTTGTGTTTTATCGCTTCCTGGATAGAAAAGATAATTTCTCGAAAATAGAATAACTCAGAACAAAACATAAATAAATGTTAATATTGAGATTACCAAGTTTCTAAACCCTACAAAGGCAGTGCAACAAGTCTATACGTTTATTGTCCCAAAAGTCAAACTAACGTAAAAATTAAAACCCTGACCATTCTAAAATTCAAATATTAGCTAAAAACGTAATTCGAATATTACAATGCAACTAAAATATTAACTAAGAATAGGCGTAGCTAATTAACGTGGTGAATTTATTTTTTGTGCAACTCTCATTTTCAATTATTCTTGGTTACTAATCAAATAGCACGATTAGAATTTAAATGCTAGACAAATAATTGAATGGTCTTTACACAAAATAAAATTATAACAAATATTAGCTAGACGGCAATTATATAGCTAATACTAACCCTCCCTCGTGAAGCACAAAGACAAAATGGCAATAAGAGAGTGAATCTCCTCAAAAAGTCTCTTAAGAAGATTTCCTCGATTATCACACATAAATACGAGGGTAAGAATGATTTAATAATCTCTCGTAATTACATTCAATAGTAATTTAATATTTTTATCTTCACATTTATGTGACAAAACTGAGGATATCCCTCGAGAGGTTTTTTCGAGGGAATTCACTATCTTACAATGATATAAGAAATCAATTTTGAAAAGTCACGCAACGTTGATATTATCAAATCTTACTTTAATTTAATTATAAAAGTTAAAGTTTATAAACATGTTTTGTATTTTTGTAAACATCATTAATATTTTTATATTTTTAATAATATATTTTCATATAAATATTTTATTTTGTTATTTTTGATATCGATAATAATTTTGTGTCTAATTAATCCAGTAATAATGATTTTGGTATTGATATTATATTACCAAACACTCAATATCACTTTCAACATTGATACACTATGATCAAACACTCAAGAGATTTGATATCCTCATTTTTGATATTGATACTTTATCATCATAAAATATCAATATTTAAAGTTTGAAACTCTAACCAAACGAACCATTAGAATGCTGATAATGGTCAGGTTGGCCATCCCACCGGTCCGGTCGAAAAAGGCCGTGATGATCCGGCTGAGAACCCAGATGCGTAACTCAACCCACTTTGGAGGTAGGAATGAGTTGGGTGGGGTGAAACACCCGAAGGAGAAAAAGTTTCATTTTATATTTGAATGGCTCAGAGTCTTCTGAAAGATAAGACATTCGATCAGTGTGATTAAGTAAGATAAATTATCAAAACAACGTCAAAAATCTGGCCGAATCATATTTCAGATGTCCGTTGATGTTATCAAACGCAGCCTAAGACGATCAAATCCAAACGACACCCGCCGCACATAATTTTGTAGTAGAATAATAGTCTCGCAGGCAATCACGTACGGTTCGATGATCTCAGCCTCGGAGCGAGCTGTCGACGACGGCGACCCCGCCGTTGACGACGGTGACCCCGCCGTCGACGACCAGGTTGTGGCCGCTGACGTACCTGGCGTCGTCGCTCGCCAGGTACAGCACCGCCTCCGCGATGTCCTCGGCCTTCAACCTCACCCCCTTCAGGTTCCCCATCGCCTCTCCCATCCGCTCCATCTCCTCGTCGTCCATGGCGAGCCCCTTCCTCGTCATGCCCGTCGCCACCAGGTACGGCGACACGCAGTTCACCCTCACGCCGTGCCGCCCCAGCTCCGCCGCCGCCTCCTTGCACAGCCCCACCACGGCGTGCTTGCTGCAGGTGTAGGCGTATGCCGCCAGCCCGCCGACCACCGACGCCACGCTCGCCGTGATGACGATGCTGCCCCGCCCGGCGGGGACCATGACGCGGGCCGCGTGCTTGGTCACCAGGAACGTGCCGGTCAGGTTCACGGCGATCACCCGCTCGAAGTCCGCCTTGCCGGTCTCCGCCAGGCGGGGCGCCAGCGACCCCGATATCCCGGCGTTGCTGAAGGCGACGTCGAGCTTGCCGTAGGCGGCGACGGCGACGTCCACGGCGCCCCGGACGTTGGGCTCGTCGGCGACGTCGCAGTGGACGTAGGTGGCGACGGCGGGGCCGCCCAGCTCGGCGCAGAGGGCTTCGCCCATCTCGTCTTGGACGTCGGCGACCACGACCTTCGCGCCGTGGCGGCACATCAGCCGGGCGGTGGCCTCTCCGATGCCGCCGGCGCCGCCGGTGATCAGTGCCACCTTGCCGTTCAACCTATGCACGGGAGACGATCGGAAATAATTGAATTCAGAAAAAGAACGACCTTTGGGAATCGAACTATCCGTCCGATCGAGTAATCGATTTGAACCGGGAAATCACTACTGATGAAAAGCTAGCTTGGGCGATGCGTGCCTTCTTGCTTCGGGGAGGACGGGGCACGCCATGATCGTCTCTGCAGTAAGCCTGAAAACCAGCGATCAGACCAGATCTGATAAGATCTGATCGATGTTATTGTTATATATAGATGGAGACCGGATCCCCTCAGGAGGTCTCCGATCCGGTCAGGCCCCACCCAGTTTTTTGATAGGACAGGCATCATATCATATTTAATGCCCATCGTATCACCTGTCACATCAAAAAACTGGGTGTGGACTGACCGAATTCTCTCAAGAGGTCTCCTGAGGGGATCCGATCTCATATAGATGAGAGGACAGATCTCGAGGACAGATCTTGTCTCACTTCACTCGCTCATTGATTCCCTTTGCTATTTTATTACTCTCTTAATTGCCACACCTGTCAGTGATTATAATAAATAATTTTTAACTTGAATACCAAGACGACGCATCTTCGTGGCTTTGAAGACAGTTTCCTCTGATCCGAACTCTAAATAAATCAATGTAAAAGGACATGGGTGCATATATAAGAGATGGGATCTCCTCAAGAAATTTTTGCGAGGTTTAAGTCAATTTTTCTCGTATAAATGAAAGATAAAGATATTAAATATCTTCGTATGCATATATTAAATTATTTTTATCTCTTTATTTATACGAAGATATATACCGATTAAATTCTCTCCTGAGATCTCCAAAGGTGATCCTGTAGCCGTATGTAAGAGCTAATGGCATGTGTAACAACTAACAACGCATACATGTTCATGTATCGTCCCTGTACGTACGTACATCGTGAAATCCGTCAGAGAAATATAAAAACAAGGGGAAATAAAAGAAGAACTGGCTCTCTGATTTTTGGGATTTGTTCCAACGAGAAAAGCAGATCGATCGACCGAGAACAGCTTCATTAATGCGTAGTGTACACGGTTCAGCTGACGTCAGTTCGTTTTATCGCTTCCTGGATAGAGAAAAAAAAATTCTCAAAATAAAATAATTCCGAGCAAAACAAAAAATAAATTTCAATATTGAAATCACCAATTAGTTTCTAAACTCTCCGAAAGTAGTGCGATAAGTCTATACATTTATGATCATTCCAAAAGTCATACTAACTCAAAATTTAAAACCTGACCATCCTTAAATCGAAATACTAGTGGACTCTTTTGAATTAGTTAATCCGTACGTCCTAGATTATGCTGTGTACGTAATTCGATTTCTTTTATAGGAAGATATTCAACAAAAAGAAAGAGTACGAACCACCACAAAAATTTACTCAACAGATGATCTCACCACAGCAATCACTGGCTAATCAAATGAATATTAAAACAGGCATGATTAATTGCATGATGTAAACACAAACTAAGGCCTTGTTTGATAGGACTTAAAAACCCTCTTATCTCTGATTCGGTCAGAGATAAGATCTTTGTGATTGTTTGATAAAATCAATGAATCAAGATCTGAAGCAACCACTGAAGTCTTAAAAACGTCTGATTTGATCAGATGCCAATATTAGCTTTTTTGAATTCAGAGAGAGGGAGACCGGCGGCATCTGCTATGCTCCCTGGAGGAAGGGCCCAATGCTAAAGGAAGGACAACCGTTTATTATACATACAGAAATCATAATAAGATTTTGATTAGATATTTTGTCAAACAAACTTGTCACTTATATATTAATCAAATTTAGTAATTTTTTTACCACAAATCAAAATATTAGAGATAAAATTAAAAAGTTAGATTTTCAGATTAAGTCTAAACAAACGTCACTTAAAATTTATTTTAATGTAAACTTTAACTTATTTTGTATGTTGACTTAGATATTTTGTCAAACAAACTTATCACTTATATCTTAATTAAGTTAAGTACTTTTTTACCACAAGTTAAGATATTAGAGGTGAAATTAAGAGTTAAAATTTTCAGATTAAGCCTAATCAAACACCACCTAAGTCACACGTACAATGAAATCAACGATAGATAGCATTTTCAAAATAGCACTCGACTAATGTAACTGATTTCTTGTTTAAGATAAACAAAAGAAATAATGCAACTAACATATTAACCGAGAATATAAACGTAGCTAATGTCGTAAATTTATTCTTTATGCGACTCTCATTTTCAACTATTTTTGATTACTACTCAAATAGCATGAATAAAACTAAAATATCAGGTAAATAATTGTACCAAAAAATTTGCAACAAATATTAGATGGTAATTATATAGCTAATTAATATTAACCCTCCCTCGTGACGCACAGAGAATTCATCACCTGGACTCTTCCCATGGCCTGCAATAGTTTGTATATAACTTTAAGTTTGAATATGAATTGAATTTTAGTCCAACTACTACTCGAGTTTGAATTTTACTCGACTCGATTAATAAACAAATCAAATTTGAACAAAGATTTAACGTGCTTATTAAAACTCTAGTTCGAACGCGAACTCGCATAAGATAAATGAGTCGAGTCTTAGCATCATACTATTCGACTCGACTCGTTTGTATCTCTAAAGTTGGGTTCGGGATGCAAGAAATGATCGCGACATAGGACAACCCGAGTGGCCAAACAACCATGATGTAAGATGTCTCAAAAGAGTTATGGATCTTAAAAATTTTATGCGCTCCATCTAAAAGATAGTTATCAGGGTATAACTGAACCAACCGGTGAGTTTATAATTTAACCAACATATATTCTAATGTATTATAGTTTTTAAGATGTCTTGAAAAGAGTATTTAAGATATATAAATCGAGTAAAATATATTATTTAGATAAAAACAAAAAATATTTTTGTAAAAGTTTATCTGTCTCTTTATTTTTTATTTTTTATTTTTTAAAATTTTTTAGATCTTTATTGGATCCCCTCGGATCCGGGTCAACTAGAGCCACTGACGACCTTGCTGATATGGTTGGTTGTGACCCGTGACTAACTACAGACCCACCTTCTTTCATTAATGTAATGTAATTCTGCCTACTTCTGTGTACCCTCACGAGACATGTCATAAGCTAAGATGTACGATATCACAAAGGCTAGCTCCAGATGGAGCTCCGAATATGTTATCTATGTATTTCACTCGAGGATGTAAACGTAACTAATATACTCGCCGAGTAGTAGTTCGAGATTCGACTCGATAAAAATTTGACTCGTTTATCATGTCAACTGAATAAATTCGAATAAAAAAATAAATCTCAACTCATTAAATAAGTTGAACTTGACGTACTCGACTCAATAACTTTGCAAAAGTAATTCGATTGAATATTTATTAAAAAACAAACTTACGAATATTATTAATCATGTGTTCTGGCTTAAACATATTTAGATTTTGAAGTTAAACTTAGATCGAATTTCTTATACGATTTAAAGTTAGAGTTTCGACTTTGTATCGATTTCGAGTTTTCTGAACAAATTTGTATCGAATTTAGATTCGAACGTAGAGCTCAAACTCGAAGTCGAACTCACCTAGAATAAACAAGTCGAACTTGAGCAACACGTTACTCGACTCGTTTGCACCCCTAATTTCAGCTCTGGCTACTCCTTTGAGTGGATCGGGGTTGGAAGAAATTTTATCCAACCTAGACACACAGAGAATTAATTAATGTACATATATATGATGTTTTTGATAAATTGAATTCCTTGTATCATAAACGTCACACGGAATCAAGTTGAAGAAGAAGAAAAAAAAACTCCAGACATCCAAACTGATGGAACTTCAAACATGCATGCATGCCGATCGATGGTCTTTCGCATTTATGCAGCGGAGGCAGTTGAGGGGAGTTTAAATTGCCTTAAATTCGGTGAACTACCCCAATTTAATACCTCCCGGTGGAATTTTGCGGGTCTGCAAAAAAGGACATCCCTTACCTCTCACCCTAGAGAGATCTGCTTAATTATGTTTGACCCCGTTTGATTCGAATATTAATTAGGATCACTCCGATGATCCTATATATATATCAAAGTTAATGTTGATATAGGGGCCTAACAGTACATCATAACTAATTAACCGGGCCTTAGACTACGAGATCTTTCGTTAATTAATCACCACAACTAAGAAGTGCAATATTATTAGTCAGATTTTAATCCTCTCGGCTTTAGAGCCCGTGTGTTGCATGCATGGAGTGTTAACTGAAACCAAAACAATGTATTAATTAGATTATTTTCTAAATAACCGATATAAATTACGTGAGATGAAGTCCACTATCCAGTTTAATTATCTCCTATATCTTGTCAAGTTTAGAATGAATATCTACTTTTTGCTTCTAAACATAACCTGACTGCATTATTTCAAGCCCTTTAATCTTAGTGATCTGTAATAACAGTGTGCTCTTATATATGTAGAAAAAAATATATAAAAGATCAATCAAAATATAAATAGGTGCATGTTTCAGTCGTCGTTTCAAAGTTTGGAGTTAGATGGCCTGATGAGTTCAAAATAATATGTCAGAAACTAACTGTGAACATGGTTAATTTTTGAGCCAGAAACAGTTTTTGCTTGTTTTTGGGAACGAGTTCATCAAGGGAGCTGAGCTTCTGTTTGTTATCGGTATATGTATATATATACATTAACTTCTTTTTTTCTTTTTGGTCACAAGATTTTTTTGATATATTTGTGATAATACATGTTAAAATAAAATCTAAGATAATTAAAGATAAAAAATTATCATGTTAATTGGGTGAGATAAGGGAACAAAAGTAGCTAGTGAGAAGCGTAATTATATTAAATACAAAAAAGAGACGAAGAACATAGGCTTCATGTTTCATCTCTTATTTTGTCATAGAAGATGTTATCTATGAAACATATTTTTAATGATTGCAGAGCCCTCTTTTTTTGCCAGGTCTGTTTCAAGGCAACCAAACACGCGATGAGTAGGTATTTAAGAGGCCATTGAACTCCCACGCCGAAACATGATCATCTTCAAATAAAAAAAAACTGCAAAGTTTAATGGGGTGCCTGTTTGCATACTATTTTTTTATATATTTTTTTGAGTGATTGCCAAACATTCTTTTTGACAATTTTACCATAAAATTATATTTTTACAGCAAAATTTAATTTGTCAGGCAACTAAACACCCTATGAATCAATCTCATTGTAGTCAGTTGGAGGTGTTTAAAAGTGAAGTCAGCAGTAAATTAAAATAATGATTTACCTGTGATAAATTATGGGGTAATTTTAAAATCTTCGTACCAAGGGTGAAAAGTTGTGATAAATAGCGGTGCAACCAGATCTATGTTTCGACTGGAGTTTCGTGAAAGATCGGTTACATGCTAATCTTTTTATTATGAATAATATACCTCTAAATTATATTTACACCAGAGTAAGAAGGATCAACCCAAAACTATGATAAGTACGATAAAAGATGTTGATTGAGTGATCGTAACAAATAAAAATATGTTTAAAAAATAAATTTATAAGAGCCTGTTCAGTTAGTGTATTTTATCTAATATTATATTACTTTGCTATCTAATATTATATCACTTTTATAGTACTCAACATTAAAAGTAACATATATGGCGAATCAACCACCTTCCAACTAAGGGTATCGTGGTTAACGGATTGGTTGTTGAAATAATCTTCTTATTTAGTTTTCTGATAAAAATTTCCAAAGTAATATGACATTTGTGGTAATATATGTATATACTCTATCCGAGCATGCACTAAACTAAATTGCCAACAATTTTGACTTGTCATTTTTAAGATGCTGAATTGAATAAAGAGAAACCTCTAAACCTAAGTAGAATTAATTAGTTGAGGATAATTCAAATAGGGTTGACCTTTTGATAACACCATTAATTAACATGGCCATTTATTGATTTAATTATCATATATAATTACAGTTAGGATCTAACCGAAAGATTTTGACCTACTTAGGTGCCTGATATATATATTATATATATATATGTCATGAGTGTACGTCATGTTTGGTAACACTATTAAGTATCTTTATCACTGTCTATTTTAAAATTGATATTGATAGGAATCATTAAGAGGTGTTTAGTTAATTGTATCAATTTTAAAATTTATAGTATATATTATGTAATACAAGTGTCAACTCGTATTATTTTTAATTTTGTTATTTTAACATTTGAAAATATTAATATCGATATTGATATGATACCAAAAATAAAACTCTAACCAAACGGGCAGTAAATATTGGTGTTGACCGGGGCTTCTAGTCTCGAGAGGGGGGAAATAAATGGTAGTAGCACTATATTGTGAGAATGTATTGAGAACACATCACAAGACTACTAATAGCTCCAGTTATTTATGTTTTAGAAAGCATATTAAAAGAACTTAAATGTGCTTGATTGTGTGAGTAAGCTTAAGAATATATGATTTTTTTAATTAGCATGATTATTAGCTGCTGGGTAACGCTCCGAAGTGTGGAGTAGACGAACTGCTTTCCAGAACGGGACGGAGTTCTTCTCGGACAGTGACCCCATCGGCACGTTTCTCTCCTGTTCTGTTTATCTTGCTTTGGGAAGTGAGTTAACTCCGGAACGAGTCGAACGCGCCGAGTTGAGTTGAACTCGGGGCGGGGTAATCGCCGAGTTACCAGGAGAAAGGTGGGGTCGTCGGGGAGGGAGCGTTATGGTCACACTCGTAGACAGCTACTGGAGCTGCTGCTTTTGCCCACCCCACAGGCACAGGCGCGCACACTCTTCGCATTCAATGGCGCTTCTCTCCTCCTCCGCCTCCTCTCGCCGCACTCCCCAGCCCGCCCCCTCCACCGCTTAAGGTGCCAGCGTGAATGTGAGGTCGCGGGCCACGGAGGGAAGCTCGCCGGTTCTCCCGCTTGCCCTGTCTCTTGGTGCCCATGGCATGGCGCAGCGGTCTCCGATGTTGCTGTCGTCCCGAAGATCCAGTAAGGATGGGGAAACAGCAGCTGCTGCTTCCGGGCGTGAGGGTCCTTGCCTTCCTTCTGGCTGTCTTTTGTGAGTATCAAGATGGAGCTGTGATTTATTATTCTCTTCTCGATCTGATCATTTTTTTTTTCTGTCTTCGGTCCGTGGTATGTATACTCTTTTTTCCCGCTTTCTACTT
This sequence comes from Cryptocoryne crispatula var. balansae, assembly GCA_036172225.1. NCBI lineage: Eukaryota > Viridiplantae > Streptophyta > Magnoliopsida > Alismatales > Araceae > Cryptocoryne > Cryptocoryne crispatula. The sequence continues at coordinate 3,128,886 of CM069921.1, forward strand.
CCCTGATTTGTGCGAGCTAGTACTAAATCCGGGAGGGTAGGTGTGGACTTTTTTTGTTCGGGTACGAGGTACCGGTTGATGCCATCTACAGACGAATTTTGGAAGGCGATTAAACGGATTTTCACCATGTCGCGGTTCCCGTTCCTTCGTAATGAATTGTTCTCAATCTCTTACGTGTGGAGCTTGCTCGATCGGAGGGATTCGAGCGCCTAAGCCCCTTTCTGCCCTTACTGTTGTTTGTGAGTGTGGATGATGGTGGAATGCCGTTGGCGATGTAGCGCCTTAGTGAAGTGACTCTTCGAAGTGAGTGGGACACAAATATTTCTTTCTTGAGATTTAGATACGGGTGGAGTTTTGTAGTTAATCTAGCGGGATAAATGAACCTTTTCACCCTTAGACGGTTGGTTTTGATGTGACTGGTTGTATACTTCCTTAGTGAACAATAGTTGGATAGGTACGCTTTAAGGTATCAATTAGCTTTGTCAAAGTACCTTGTCTTATCGGCATTATCAAACTTTCTGTTGGAAGGTCTGGAGAAGGCCAACTGCTATGTGTTCCGAGATTAAGATCAACGCTGCTATCGAGAGGTTTCAAGAAGTTTGTTGGAAGTTCGATGAACTCAAGGGAGAAACTTATGCATGCGAAATATGCCTATACGGTTTCAGTAGCTCTCTTTTAACGTACTTGGACATATATATTAACAAGACTTTGCCTAGGGGTGTTGCCTTGTGACCTAGATGTTGAGGATAAAATCACATGTTGAATGCCTTCAGCAACTGCGTCCTTGTCAAGTAGCAGGGTACTATTTCTATAGAAAAACACACAATTTTACGGCACCTTTCCATTAAATTTAAATGGAACTATGATGAGCAATTCTGATCCTTCATTGAACTTTATCACTAGCTGTATCATTTCTTGCTCTTTGTCGGACTTTCACTGGTCACTGGTGGGAATTTGCCTAGGTTCCTGCTGATGCATCTGGTGGCTGTTTTCTCTCCATGGAAAATGAAAGTAGGAAGCAAAGCAAGAACAAAGCTTGAAAGTTAGCTTAAATTCATAAAATATCAGTATAAGCAGAAACAAGAAATATGATAAATGAAGGGAGCTTGAAGGTAATGGTTGTTCTTTGGCTAAGATATGAGTTTTAATGAAAATATATTTTAAATACCTTCTTGTAAATTAATATTTTATTCTGCTGCACTGAAAGGATTGCACTGAACAGGAGTTGTCTGCATCTGAATCATGGATAGTCCTTTGCCCATGTATAACCCATTTCTTGCCTTGTCACTTGTGCAAAAGTTCTTTTGGACATTTCCCTCACATTATGGTTTTTGCATATTGTGCAAACTTGGTGTGCCATGTGAAATGAAAACCATTATAACTATTTATCTTAAAGGGAAGAAAGCCAAACATCCATTTGCTGAATTATTTTCTGCAGTTATATCACATGCATGTTATTGATGTAGCCTTGCTAGATATTACCTTTTTAGATACTTGAATATTTGTATTTGATCGATTTATTTCGTTCTTCTCCATCAGATCTATGTGAATGTTGTCACAACAGCCTGGATACTCTTATGGTTCATGGCCTTCCACTACATTTGCAAAACAATATGCTAATGGAAAAGAAGGGCAATGCTCTTTTACCTGATACTTCCCCAAATGAGACACCTCGGCCATATATTCCTCTTCCTGCTCCTTCACCGTTGGCACCTTTTGCAAATAACATTGTTCCGAAATTATCAGGTCTGTTTTCTCTTGTAGTAGCTGATTCTTAGTTTTTTTAACCAATTTAAAGTGCTCTTCTCAGTTTAATTGCTACTGTGCAGGGCTTTGCAAATTGAATTTTACTGCTGCTGAGAGCATGATAAGAACAACTGCAGTTGATTGCTTGACTTCCTTTGCTCCCTTTCTGGCAAATGTAATATGCTGCCCGCAACTGCATGCCACACTTATGATCCTCATGGGACAAACCAGTAAAGAAACTGGTTTGCTTGCCTTGGATGTGATCCATGCAAATCACTGCCTTTCAGATACCATACAAATTCTTGGAAGCCAGGGTGCAAACCCTAGTGTTGGGGATATTTGCTCTCTAAACCCGATGAATCTTACCGAAGGAGCCTGCCCTGTCAGTGATGTTAATGGAGTTGAAGGTGCTATAGATTCTTCTAAACTCTTAGTAGCCTGTAAGAAAGTCGATCCTGTCAACGAATGCTGCAGTCAGATTTGTCAGAATGCTATTCTTGAAGCTGCTAGAAAAATTGCTTCAAGAGATGGTGGTCTACCCAGTATGGATGACTCTCATATGTTTGCTGAACATTTGTCAAAGGTCGATGATTGCAGGAACATTATCCTAAGATGGCTTGCCAGTCAACTCGATCCACCATCAGCGAAGCAAGTGCTTAGAAGAATTTCCAACTGCAATATAAATCGAGGTAAAATTTTTGAATGCATGTTGAATATTGATGGCATTTAATTTAGGATTTTCTTAACCTGTCTACCCCTAGAATATGCTGAAGTTTACTCAGTACCCCTGAAGTCTTATCTTTTTGAACGCACCCTTCTGAAATCAGTGTGAATTCTGCTGAGTACCATGTCTTACTCTTATTCATCCCTATGGTTTGACTTGATTGGTGTGAGTCCAAACAAATGATCTTATCCCTGGCGTACCACAAGACATGCGAGAGCCACCTAAAGGTATTTTATTTACTTTATGCATTACTTTGTTAGGGAGATTCCAAATGGAATTTATCACACAGGATTTATGCTACAAGGGTTGGATGTTTAAGGGACATGCATTCAAAAAGAAACATGTCAAGGTCATTGAATTGAATATGACATGTATAATAAAAAGACTTTATGAAAGGCCAGAAGTTTAGTATTCTTTTGAGATTTGCAACTTCATGATAGGTTATGGTAAAAGTTTCTGGTTTGGCAGCATGTTGACTGCAGCTTTCTAGATTATACTAAGTGGTTTGTGATTTTTATGCGACCCAAGAAATGTCCTGAAATTTCTGCCAGGAGAAATAATTTGCTCATGGCACTGCTACTTTCATTATGTTTCCATTAAGCATGCATTTGTTCTGCTATATGAAGTGGAACTCTTTGATCATGGACAAGGAAGGTATTTATCTCATCTAGTATGTCGACGTCTATGCATTAGAGACCTAGTGCATGCATCAAAAGTTAGGGCTCACAATGGGTTGAGCTGGGCTTTGACTTTGGTTTATTCATGATGGACTGGATTTTGGAATGTCTCTTGCTCTCTAGTAGGAAGAATAAGTTAGTTCCTGAAGTTAAACACATTTATGTACTTCTAGTCTCAGCCATAACTTAGCTCCATCTGTTTATCCTGGTAACCAGACAAACTCGTGGCATATGTTCAAGGTTTTCAAGGCGACCAAGGTGATCAAGGTGACAATACCGCCTTGGCACCTTGGCTATAAGGCGAGGCGTTAAGTGATGCCTTTTTTATATAGTGAAATAGATAAAATAACAAATATATATGTAAAAATGATGCAAAATAACTTTGACACCATGCATATCAATTAATAATGTGGGAAGTGCATAGTTACATAGACTATATAACTTGACAAATTAGTTAATTTTACTATTTAAATTTTATTAACTATTAGTAAATACTTAAGAAATCATTTAAGTCTAGCTATTATTTCATCAAAATGTTAATTTATAGTCAAATTAATTATTAGAACTAGTTGTTTTTACTCCAAAACAACTTAATTATGTGTTATTGACACTTAGTTAACATTATTTATTATTAAAATATATAAAGTAGTAATTTAATGCAATGGGCTCCTAGGCACCCATCGCCTTGCCCCCTCTGGGGGCGCCTTGTCGCCTAGGCGACGCCTTGAAAACATAGCATATGTTCATCTATTTATTTTGTGTTATCACACCTAATACGTCTAAATAGCTGTATGAATGTATTTTTCATCTCTTCTGGGCTTGATTGGTTCTCAGCCTTCTCAAGTGTTTGATAGCTCCCATGGCTTCACTGATGGGAATGAACTGGACAGTTGTAGACTTGCTCCAGCTCTGTTCAAGTCAAATAGCCTTGAAAACCACTGAATTCAGCTTGATCTAAGCTTCAGCTATTATTCCATGTTCGGGCTTCTTTCTATGCTTTAGCTTTGTGCTGGGAACAATTCAATTTTTATAATTTTTCTACACCTGTCAAAAGTTTCATGCTTTAAGAACTCAGGCTAACAAGATTTTATCTTTATATTTTGTTTTTTTGTTTTTTGTCATCATAAATCCTGAAGAAGTTCGATATTAGCATGTCATATGCTTTTAATATGATTATAGTCTGTTTTGGTTTGTCAACTTACCTTGCAGCCAGTGATGTTCTGTATTTTTTTTTGTTTTAGTGTGCCCGTTAGTTTTTCCAGATGCTAAAGCGGTTGCAAGAGACTGTGGCAATGTAATTTATAACAGGACTACCTGTTGCAACACCTTGAATAATTATGTCTCTCACTTGCAAAAACAAAGTTTTATCACCAACCTTCAAGCGTTAGATTGTGCTGCAATGTTTGGTCTTCAGTTACAGCGTATGAACATAAGCACAAACGTTTACAGTCTTTGCCACAAAACTCTAAAGGATTTTTCATTACAAGGTTTGCTAACTTTTCTGTTCGTCCATCAAATATATATAAATTTGGTAATCATTTTCAATAGACTATTCTTACTGACACTGCTTTTTTTCCAATTGCTTTTCATGGGTGATGATATCTGCAAATGCTAATCAGTCGGCTCACAAGGTGATGATTCTTATCTACACTTAGTAGTGTGATAACTATTTAAATAGTAATCTGTGCTAGTCTATTCTGTTGAAATAATCATTATAATGATTTCGCAATGAAAAATCTGATTTTTATTTGTTATGTATGCTCATTTCTAAGCTTCTTATCCCTCGTAATGTCCACTTTTCTGTGACCAGCATGTTTCACTCAATTATGTTTCGGTTATGTATGCTTGAATTTTTATTTCTTGGTTGATCTTACACTATCTTTCATTTTTCTACTTCCAACAGAGTCTGGATGTCTCCTCCCCAGTCTTCCATCAGATGCAACTTTTGATCCGTTATCAGGAATTAGCTTTACTTGTGACCTCAATGACAATATTGCAGCTCCTTGGCCCTCTACTTCTCACTCATCATCATCTTCGTGCAATAAGTGTATGTTACTGTAGCCTCACATTTTACACCTTTTTATTTCTTATCATCTGCATATCCTTTAGGATACATGCTTTTCAGTTTCTTTTGAGAAGTTTGACTAGATTAAACCAGTGACCAACTATGTGTGTGTGCCTTTCTTTCATGCCAAAAAGATTTTGTTTGATATGTTATACATTAGAACTGTAAAGGAATCTCAACGGATATTTAAGGTGTTTTTTGTCTTTCTTCATAGTATTCTCATTATAATAACATGTGCTTGGCAAATTATATTTTAAGATTTGAATATGGACATAGTTAAGAACTAGCTACTATAGCTTATCATAATCAGGCACCAAGAGAGGAATTAAGAATGTATACAAGTTAAACAGGAGTCATTAACTAGAGGATCAGTGGACTTGTCAGGGATCGAGCAAGTTGACTGAATCTGTTTGGCTCAGCATGCATTAACTTTGTACCCTGAACAGTTTCTCTATTGAAAATTTTGGAACTGCACCAATCCATTACCTCTTGTTGATATAAACCACATCAATAAGGTCTGGTGGTCAGTTTGGTAGTCAGGTTTGACCAATAGTAGACTACCACCTTTCTGTCACGTGGAAGATATGGATATTGATATTTGAAGGCAACGTGGAACAATGACCTCTTTGGTGATGTCTGATTACTCCCTCCACTACCTTTCGCTGTAAAAGTACTGTCTCCTACTTTTAGTTAAAGTATGTTCAATGTTCTGCCGCTTCATCTATCTTTGTTTTGCTAGCACATCCATGTAGAATGAGATGAATATCATTATTTTCCTTTTTTCTTTCCCTAACATACAACTTTGGAATTGCAGCTGTGAATCTGCCTGCCCTTCCTGCTGCAACATCATCGCAGATGGGTAAAACATTTTGTCCATGCTCTCTTGGTGCTCAATTTTTATATTGCTTGGTTTCTGAACATTTGAAAATTGCAAATTTTGCATCAAGAGGAAATTCAATTGGTTAGATCCAATTCCATTCTAGTTCAAAAAGTTAAATGACATCATCACCATTGTCATCATCATGAGTCAACCTTCTATTGGTTGACTAGAACCATGGTGTGCCGGGTCAGCGACCCGGTCGGCTGACCCGGCCAGTTTTTGGGCCGACTGACCCCGAACCAGCCCCGCGACCCTGACCCCATTGATATATTTAAATGATTTTTTTTTATTTTTTCCCGACCCCAACCTGACCCCGGCCCGACCCGGGTCGTGACCCCAACCAACTTGAGTCGGTTTTAGGCTCGACCAACCCGGTCCCGACCCCCGACCCCGCCTTCCTTGACTAGAACTTTATTAACCAGCATGAATGGGCAATTGAGGTCCCACACAATGAAGAAATGATTTGCTCCGTTGGGAAGAATACTAACAAAAATATAATGCATTTTTCAATTTTCACCATACTGTCTTTTGACTAGCATCCAGTATGATCTCTTTTCTGCAGGCAAATGTTTAGGGCATAGACTGGCTACGCTAATCCCTATCTTTCTGATTGTCGGATGGCTCTGATCGCTTGACTTGTTTATTTGCTGCTTTCACCGAGCTACATACACTCCAAAGAAACGGAATCTTGTTCTCCGTCCATCAAAAAGAAGCATGCCCTGCATGATCATACCGGAAGAGGATCCCGGGGATTCTGCTCTCGCGTGTTCGTAATGCGTCTGTCTCTCATAATAGTTGTGGCATTCATGATTTAGCTTACTGTTTTTTTTTTCCTTCCAATATGTAGCCCATTTTTCTTAACGTATGTAATAAGCCTGGTGTGATTGAGTTGGCTTGAATGATTATTACTGTGTAAAGTAAACATAGGAAGCTGTAGCTGTTCGTTGGGCTTCTTTGTCAAATGTAAATGTTCTTGCTCTCTACCAGCCACAAGAGACGTTATCTTCTAGTCGCTCTCTTCAGTGTTCCTTTAATTTAAAGTATTTTCTTCTCACTCCCTACCAATCATAATCCTATATAAGTGTATCGTATCTTTTTCTTGGTTCAGTTTTCACAATTAAGTTTAGATCTTTTGAAGAAGAGAAAGATGACCCATCTGCGTTATCCTCTTCCTCCACTTATAGAGATTAACAATTATCATAAAATTTTAAACTTTAAAGTGTAGAGGAGAAAGAGCTTTTCTTACAATTTTTGTTTCGTAACGCAATCTCAATCAATAGCAGCCTATGAAAGTCCAGATCTTCAATTTTTAGGATTAAAAGTCAAATGGCGTATCCGACTCCGTTCTTCTGCGCTTGAAAGCCTGCTTACTCGTAGAGGATCTTTTCAAAAGTTTATTTTTGTATTAAATATATTATTAAAATTTAAAATTTTGAACCCGACTAGAGTCAACATTGATGTTATGTTCCCTCCGAGCATCCAAAATGAAATTATATCAATTTTGGTAATGATATTCGCAGAAGAGAAGACAAAGTATCAATATCAAAATTAATAAGGTGGATATTTAATGTTACATGATATGTTTTTTACACAAAATATTTTAATATTAATATTGATAGTCAAATAATTTCTATCGTTATCTATTTCAAAATCGACAGTGAAAGAGAGAGAGAGAGTCGATACAATTACCAGAGACTAAATCAACCGTATACAGTCTACACATAAAAGGACAAGTATATCCTTTCTTTCATGTTGCACAAGTAATTCTTTAAATTTTTTTATACTATTAAACCAGAATAAGAGATTACAGATACGAGATTTTGATTGGAACTATCAAACATGAACTTGTTCAACAATAGAAAAATTACATAAAAAGGGAACTTTCAACAAACAAATATATATATATATATATGAATAGCTTCTCTGTAAAAATACACTATAAGAAAATAAATAAACACGGAAACAAACATAACGGTAATGTTACTTGAAGTTTTCTTCTTTAATAGGTAAGACTTTGAACTCTCTTCGTAGAGTTCAACATTTGCAATATCGAATGATCGTAACATATAAATGTAAATATCACCTAAATTAACAATCTCATTTATAAGATTATAAATATAGAGATGACATTGGAAGACATCAAAATAGAAAAATACTTTCCAACAATAACAATCTAAGAAGTAAGAACAACTTGATGCCTAGGCATCCTCACCGCAAATCACAAAAACCGAACACAAGTATTCAAATAACATAGTCGATTATCCCAATTAGACACGTAGGCGGAGTACTGGAATGATAAAAAAACTATGAAAAGTAACACTAGTCGGTGCAGAAGCACGAGAACAACACAACAGAACAAGAAAAGTTACAAGAAAAAATGGTACATTTCTTCTTGAATGTTAAGCGAGTTAAAAGAGCTAGAGAAAAGATTACGGTTGAAATGTATACTAAAGATTTGGATTCAAGTTAACGATGGGAGATTGAGAAAAAGAGACTACCAAGTACCACCTCCTCGACCAGAAACTGCGAAAGACGGCAACTTTTAAATCCACCCAGGATTCATGTCGGTCGGTGGATCATCAAACTGCCCAACAGAGCTCTGCCCGAACGGACATCAACTTTTCTATGTACCTTGAACTTCTCTTATAGTATCCACGCGCGTGTCTAGCTTCGAGACATCGTTAATTAATAATTCGCCGCCACATGAACATGAAGCCTTACGTACGAACTTTGGATTTGAAAAACGGATACTAGAATTAATTCGGATCTTGATGGTGGGAGATTAAATATTAATTAATAAGTGTGACTTCGAATACAGCTGACGGGGGATTCTGCGGCTGTTTTTTTTTTTTTTTTGGTTAGTCTGCGCGGCTGTTACTTCCATTGAAGCTACCACCCGATTTGCCGCAGCATATGTTAGTACGTAGCCCATCCATACCACAGTTGATCTACGTATCAAAATAATTACGACTAAGTTTCTGTGATTGTTCATACTTTTACATATATTCTTGAAATTACTTTTATGTACATAAAATTTTAACTTGTTTTAAACGCCATTTTGTTAATTTTGATGCTAAATTATTAATTTTAACATATATTCAGAAATAAACTGATAGGTTCGGAAGTTGCCTCTATATCGAAGTCGAATATTTCAACAATTTAAAAGGAACTCCAAGCAAGAAGGGCACACCAACCTGTTGACCGTTTTTTAAAAAATCGTGTTGAGCTTTTTATAATCGAGGATAGTCTGAAAATACCTCACGACCCGGTTACTTACTCGGTCGTCACATAAAAAAAAAACGTCAAGCCCTTTGAATCCCCCTTCCTACTTTTTAAGTAGAGGCACCTTTGCCTGAAATTGTACAACAGGCACCATCTCAATATTCAATAACGATAATAGAAAGAAGTTTTTTACATATAGCTCGCATTTTCCACTTCCGTTCGCACCCCCACAGCGGATTTTGAAGTGTATATAATATGCACATTAACGATGTCGCAGTTAACCTGTGCGGAGTCGCAAAAGCAAACGTAACAAATGCACGGAAAGAGCATCCATCGATGTCACGATTAAACAGCACATTAACAACAGGCAACCAAGACGTTCGGTCTTTACCATCAACACGATGCGTTTAATTCGATCCCCCGTGAAACAAGAACCTCTTTAGAAGATAACAGCATGAAACCCACCACCAGAAGGTATCACGACACACCATACGGAAGTAGAGGACGACAACAACACAACGGCCTACCAGACAAAGATGATGACTCCCACCGCAGCAGCAGCAAGCCCGCACGTCCAGGACCCCATACGCCCCAAGAGCACGGATACTGCAGAATAAGAACGTAAGAGCACGCTCCGTTAATGCCAACTATCGAGGCAGCAGGCGTACGCCAACGATACGTTTTTACATTCTGCATAGATCGGGAGTAACTAACGTAACTGCATTCCAAAACGTAAGCGGGGAAATTTACGAGCACAGCATGCAATGCAGATATCACCGATCAGCGTGTACCCACAATCCCCAATCAAGTCCCATGTAATTCACCAGTTCGTTGTACCCGGTCCATGGACTTGTTTTAAAGGAGACGAGAGAAAATTCAGATCATATCGGATCGAACCTTCTCAAACCAATTCCAATCACCATCCTGAACCTCGGGAGAGATCAATGGTCAGCCATGATCAGCTAGAAAATTGCCAAGACCCCGTGATCCAAGATGGGCAAATCCACGTACCAACCAATCCCGACCATGCTTTCCTTTTTTTGCCTTTGTATCTATAAATGGTCACTCGGAATCAAGATTGGGACCCAGAGGTGACTGACCTCGATCCTCTTGATTAGTCATTCCTTAAAAAAATTAAAGAAATCATCATGTTGATGTTCAAGAGCAACACCTGAGCATAGCAGAACCCATTAAAAATGGGTGTGCAAATTGAATCTGACATCCGAAATTCGGATTTAATTTTGATAAAGATTAAATCATTTGGAACCCATTTATGTATCCTATAATCTACCGGAATCAGAATACTGAGCATAGCAGAACCCATTAAAAATGGGTGTGCAAATTGAATCTGACATCCGAAATTCGGATTTAATTTTGATAAAGATTAAATCATTTGGAACCCATTTATGTATCCTATAATCTACCGGAATCAGAATAGAATATTCTAATAGTTTATTGGAATCAGAGTTAGAATCACTCATTCCATATCTATTTTCCCTGACCTTGCTAAAATTTTATTATACATATATATCTAAAAATCGCATCATAATACAAATACAAGTGAAGAAATTATAAAACGATAACATACAAACATTAAAAGTAAATATAAAATCATAAAGATATTAGATCAATTTTTAGTAGCTATAAGAGATTTATTAGTACATTTTTAATAAAAATGAATATATAATACATAAATTAGAAATTATCAGATTTAGTTACAAATCCGATAATAGAATCCAAATCAAAACATAATTGGGACATCATGATTTCAATTTAATCATAATCAAAATTCGAATTACTTAACCCTTATTTGGAATCAGAAACAGACAATTCCATTACTGAATCTGACCCACTTACAGCCCTAGCTAAGTGATTGGGAAATAAGAGGGCAAATAAAGTGAATAATTGAACTTGTAATAGTTATCCACCTAAGTAGGTAGATTGACATATTTCAAGAATAAGTGGGCACATGCTTCTTATTCCTGGTATTAGCCAATTAGAGCTAATAGGAAAAATAGGGTATTCCAACTACTCTAGAAACCGCTCCAAATTGATTTTGACATTATTATGGATTTTTAAATCCTAAAAATGATAATTCCAGGTTAACCACTCTTGTACTAAACAGGCACTTATGGATTACTCGAGATCAACAAGAATATGCAGACAAAGCAATCAGAATCAATGTCATCCTCTAGAATCAAGTACAGCGCAAAATGAAACAAATGGCAACAATAAAAAATCGGAAGACGGCTTACCAGTTCTACTGTTGCTGTTGAGTATATTGTTGTTGCTGCTGCTGTGAATAGTTCCCATATCCAGGGTAGGCTCCATATGCATACATGTTTGGATCTTGAGTAGGTGGTGCATAACCATATGCAGCGGCGGCAGCATCATAACCTTGTGCGTACCCATAATAGCCACCACTCCACTGGTTTGCATCTGGCTGAGGCTGTAACCAACCAGTAGAAATCAAACAAAATCCCACACTAGATTTGTGGTATTTTAGTTTCATTTATTCATCCCAATTTCTCATAATATTTTGTCCAGGACAACACCATAGTTATCAAGATGCACGTCTAGGCGCCGCCTAAGGCGCTTTTCATGAGCCTAGATGCCCAGGCATCTTTCTTGGGAGGCTAAAAGGCACCCAGCTTAACACCCCTACCCCTTCTACTGCCCTGGCATCAATCCGCAATTTGTGGGGCTCATTTAATCATAGTAAAATCATATTAAAATAGCCTATACCATTTAACATTTTTATTATAAATATATTTAAATTTATAAAAATCTCTCCCAACCACCCTTCCTTTCCCTCTCACTTAGTTAATAAAGATTATCTCTTTTCCAAAAATATATACCCACACATACATAATAACCTACATAAAATACATTTAAATGCATGCACACAATACAAATATTCAATTATAGTATGTAAATATGTATATGATCATATGTAAAACTCTTATACTGAAGTTTTCAAAATCTACTTTATATTTTTCTCTCACTCTCTATCGATATACATACACACACGTGTTTGTATATATATTCATCTGTATATATGGTATTAATGTGTAATTTTTTACTGTCAAAATGACGTCTAAGTAAAATTTTCACCCCTAAACACCTTGGGTACCTTGCCAACTACGGAAAAGATAAAAATCAGATAGCATACATCACTCACCTGTTTGTTAGCAGGACTGCGACCCCATGAAAGCCTAATGTTCTGACCTCCTAACTGAGCTCCATTCAGCATCAGTAAAGCCTCCTCTGCACAAGCCCTGCATGTCGTAGTGTGCAAATGAATCACAGTGATTGCATAACACAGGATGAAGATTAGTTCGTTGCTTAGATGCAAACCTGGTAGCAAATTGAACAAAGCCACAACGTTTCCCTACAGGTATCTTTACATGGACCAGCTCCCCATATTGACCAAATACTTGTCTAAGAAGATCATCACTGACAGATGAATCCAAGCCACCAACAAATATCTATGCAGGTGATGATGATCACTAGAACTGTAACAAGAAATTACAGCATTGATGTATGTACAATATAACAAAACACTTACAGTGGTATTATTTGAATCGTTCTCAGACTGGGTAGTTTGAGTAGCAGGGTAAGTAGCTGCAAACAACAATCTGGTGAGAATAATGAAAAAGAACTGTACAAACAACATTGTTGTGTAGCCTGGTCCAAACAAGAGATGTCACACAAGGTGCAACCAAAGGGGGAAATCTACATATTGATTGTGCATTAACATGATATCAACTGAGTTGAGGAAGACAAAAAAACCTGACACATTACATATTGGCAAAAAATAAGGTTAAATGGGGACAGAGAGATTATAACCAGATAACCCCTATACACACAATACCTTTCTGTTATCTAATAACAGAAAAAAATCTGTTAATATTCCAGATTGCGATACGTCTTTCTTTCTGAAGGTTTCCTGATGAATGATTCTAAAAGAAAGAAATTTGACCTACCCTTAGAATTGTTCCCTTCCCCTTTGGGTTTCAGCATTTTATTTTTATGTTTTCATACAAAAAATAATAATAAATAAAAAAATAAAAAATGTAATTTATTTTTCGTTTCTTTATTTAAAATTCACCTATCAGATAGATGGGTGATCTTAGAAAATTATAAACAATAAAAACCATCGGGGTTGTTTCTTTCTTATTGGGTCTTAATATTTTACTTTTGATTACCTGAATATATATACACTTCAAAGTGTTAAACCACTTTTCTGTTGACCAATAAATTATAAAAATTTTATATTTTCCATTCTCACCATCAGATCAAAATCACGCAAAAAAGACATGTGCAGTGCAATAATCCCAGTGTGGATTTAATGCCCCTGAATAAGACCTCACTTTTCAGGTACATATAGTGGAGTGAGCATGTAAGACATTTAGTTGTTTAGAGAAAAGCCCTCCCACTTTTATGTTTCTTATTTGTAACCAAAGACTCCAATCACTAGATTAAAATCAAATTGATGTAATAGTTATCAACAGAAGGCCATTTAGTGTCAGTGCACATGCGCATGCATGAAGTTTGCACAGATGCATAACAAGTGCTAAAACATCATACTTGTGAATAAGCTGTTTCACAAGTACAACATCATGGAAAAAGAACCAAAGGAAGCAGCCTAACAGAGCTCATGGAAAAAGAACCATCGTGTGGACAATAACATCATCTTCCATTTACCCAAAATTACCACTTTCCAATACACAGAAGCCCACTTTATATTTCTACGTGTTGACCTTTAAGTCACTTAAGATTGGTGGTAAATCATATAAATTATGATCATTAACGCGCAGGACTAAGTAAAGATGCCTTGGTATGACAACATTCCTGTTGATCCAACTTCAACCTGAGCAGAATTTCTTCAGTAGAAAAGGATCTGAATACTGTATGATCTTTCAGGGGAGAAAGCTAAGGAGAAAAACTAGGGCTGAGGCAAAGATCATATAATCTACAAAGAAGACATATTAGAAAAGTAAAACCATATAGAAAACAAAAATAAATAAATAAACTTTATATCCATCCAAAAAATAAGAGAACCCAGAACCACATGGTAATAAAGGATATAATGGAAAGATATACCTCGAAATAGTCAGTTGGTAAGTTACTTACCTAGTATAGAACATAGCTACCAAAATGGAAAAAGAAAGCAGTATGTGAAGTGAGGAACAATAAAAATTTCACCTATTGGATGAGAAAAGAAGCCTAAATCACCAGATTCTCAGTCTACTTTGTCCAACATAAATAAAAAAGATACTGAAAAAATGGAAAATTAGAAAAGAAACATGAAAAAGCTGACAACTCTTTAAACATAAGTTTAAAACTTAAGACAACTTTTGGAAGATAAGGTCCCAGAAAATTGTAACTCCGGAATGTAACCTAAGGAATGCCACGAGAACTGAAATTAAGGGTAAATTGTGACAATAAATGGAACACTGACCGAATGAGGCACGTACTAGAGATGATATGCATCTCAGCTGAAGTCATTCCAGGCTCCTAAATGAAGAGAGCCACTTGGCACCCTGCTTTGAGACAACATGAGTTCTATAAGTTTACATATTGATTCTAAATTAAATTTTCCCAATGCCAGAAAGGAAACTGCTGTGAAGGAAAAGAGTTCATAGGAGATTGATCAACAAGGTGCTGCTTATCTTCAAGCATATGAATGTGTGGACATTACTAGAAAAAGCAACAACAGCACACAGGTGTCCGCACACTGGAACTCAAAGCGAACACATGATTCAAAACAGAGCAAAAAGAACAACAAAAACCATATGTACATACAGTTATGAAAACTCAGAACTATAACCAAGCTTTTTGCATATATAAAAGATATATGCATGGATACAGATCACATATTCCAGCAGACTAGTCAAAGTAATTGTTAAAAGATAACAAGATTGTAGCATGAGATTACAAAAAATAAGAAACAGAAACATACACTTTGACCTACCTGCACCGGTAGTCTTTTTCATGGTTGCAAGGCCAACTCTCATGGGCCTTGTTGATAAAAACACACCGTTCATTTCTGTCAATGCTCGGTTTTGCTCATTTACATCACCAAATCTAACAAAACCATAACCTTTTGAACGACCAATCATTCTATCAGTTACTACTTTAGCACCCTTAACAGAGGGATAGCGACTTCTAAATATCTCTTGTAACATGAAGTCTGTAACATCAGCAGCCAAGTCTCCAACAAATATAGGATGGTCATCATCTGACCGTTTCTCTCCAGCACCATATGTGGCCCAGTTAAGTCTAAATGTTTGCTCTGCATTTGGCATCAGTTGTCCATTAAATGTCTGCAGAATTCTCTCAGCCGAAGCACGGCTAGTAAACTCAAGAAAACCATAACCTTCTGACTGCCCAGTTTGTTTACTTCGGATAACCTTAACTGACATCACCTAAAATCATCAAAACCGAATACATTAATAAAAGAAAATAAGAAATTCAAATAATCAAATAAGAACGACAAATATACAGATCATCACATCCTCGTAATGCTTGTGCTCAACGCAAAACAAACAAGGCCAGATTGGAATTAGAATCCAAATCATATCGCCCAATTCAGCCCAATCGCTCAATCCAAGGAAAGAAAATCCGATTAAGAATCAGCCGATCAGCTTTCCATAAATAAAAAATAAGCATTCTTTATGGAAGACGAAACCTCCACTGGAATAATCCAGACAATTCAAGGGGACCCCCCCCCCTAATCCTTTCCAATCCGTATCAGCTGATTCGACTCGCCATGATGCAAGAAAAGTTCGACAAGAGATTATCAATAGCTGCATATTAACTGAAAGTCTGAAACATGAACCTAAGTATTTTGTGATAGAAAAGTTCGACAAGAGATTATCAATAGCTATTTTTCTTATTAGAAATTTGATAGAAAAATATCGAGATATGATGAAAAATTTACATATGGTGTTCATTGATTTAGAAAAGGCGGCTTATGATAGAGTACCAAGAGAGGTTCTATGGTGGGTGTTGGAACAAAAGATGGTGCCTGTTAAGTATATACAAATGATAAAAAACAAGTATGATGATGCAACTACTAGCGTATGCACAATTGGTGGAGAAACAAGAGATTTTTCTATTTCAATTGGCTTACATCAAGGGTTTGCAATAAGTCCTTATCTTTTTGCATTAGTTATAGATGAATTAACAAAGACTATATAAGGCGATATACCTTGGTGTATAATATTCACAGACGATATCGTATTGATAGATGAAACACAAGGATTGAATAGAAAGTTAGAAATGTGGAGAAATATTTTGAAGACAAAAAGTTTCAAGATAATTAGAACTAAAATAAAATATATGCATTGTAAATTTAATGAAAACCAAAGAGAAGTAGGTGAAGGTGTCAATTTAGATAGGATAATATTGTCTCCAAAAACTCAATTCAAGTATCTTTGGATCAATTATTCAAAATGATGGAGAATGTGATGAAGACATTAATCATAAGATTAAAGCAGGTTGGATGAAGTGGAGATTGACTTCAGGGGTTTTATGTGATCGTAAAATTTCATTAAAGTGAAAATAAAAATTTTATTGTACAAGTATAAGACCCGCAATGTTGTATGGTAGTGAATGTTGGACAATAAAAGAAAAACATACTTCTAAAATAAGTGTTGCCGAAATGAGAATGTTAAGATGGATGAGTGGTCACACTATATTAGATAAAATAAGGAATGAATATATTAGAGAAAATGTAGGAGTAACGAGAATTGTAGACAAATTGAAAGAAGGGAGATTGAGATGGCTTGGACATATTAAACGTAAACCTAAAGAGACTCCAGTTAAAAAGATAAAAAATATTAAAATGACAAACAAAAAAGGGGCGTGATAGACCTAAGTTAACTTAGAGGAGTGTAATTCAATATAATTTAGATAGTTTAAATATCTCTGAAGAAATAACACAAAATCGACATGAGTGGAGAAAGAGAATCCATATGGCTGACCCCAAGAAATTTGGGAAAAAGGCCTTAGTTGAGTTGAGTTGAGTTGAGTCTGAAACATGAACCTAAGAAGATTGAGAGAAACCTTACCAACTAAAGATTAACTAAAAGATCAAATCCAATCAAATGAATCTGGCATAGGACGCATGTCAAACAGATGACCAACTGGAACATTGATCAGAAGAAAAAGACCCATATTTTTGTCCTGATGACATGACAACAAAAAAAAATGCAGCCAAAAAGCTTCAGATCTAATGCAGGCAAGGAGCAATGACCAGGGAAAATGTTTCAGTAGCCATTCACCCAAAAGAAACAAAATAGAGCTTCAACAAAGTGGTGTGCCATATACAGTAAAAGACATACACCATGTGCACATTAAGAAGATCTAAAGTTATATCAAATAGTTATTCCACAATTGTTATCAACATGAGAAACAAAAAATAGAGAACCAAGCAAGAAATGAAGGCGAGAAACAAGATTTGAAACACAAAAACAAAGTGAGAAACTTTTCAGGAAAGTATAATGTGAGAAAGCAAGCAAGAAACAAACGAGACACGAGGAGGAATGAAGAGTTTTTCCTTGCAACTGAGTTATTCATATGCAATCCAGGTGTTCACGAGTCAAAAAGGCTCCAGAGAGACACGGCTTAACCACTGGATCTTGTGGAGAAGAACATTACTAAATTTTATTATAACGTTAGCACTACATGAAAGACGCTGAAACATCAGAATCTTCAAATAACAGAGTTGTATAAAAGTAGACAAGACGTTCTTTTTCTAGAATCTCCGCAGACGATTAAACTCATTATGAACCTTTTGACAAGATTGCAGCGATAGAACCAAGATAATGCCCATGTGGGAGACGGATGACATTTCAGGCATCCACAATCACACGATTCACACGTCAACATCTATGATCTTTGATAATCCTACACACATCTTATTTTTAGACAAAAGATAACTGGAAGAAGGCGTCGCATTTCAACTTTTCAATACCTCTCCAGTACTCGCAAAGCAGCTGTGTATGTATGTCTCGTCCATCCAGTACTGCAAGTCCCCGATCCAAAGGCAGCGGTTCTCATCTGCCGACGCTGGCTGTGGCGCTGGTGCTACCCCCATCGGGGCCGCCGTTGCGGCAACCTGGTGGTAGTGCACGGGCTGCTGCATCGGCTGCGGTTGTGGCAGGCCCATCTGCAGCTGCTGAGGCTGCGGCGGAGGGACCTGAGATGGCTGCTGATTCCACATGGGTGGCGGAGCCATCTGAGGAGGAGCATGATGATACTGGGGGTAATTCATCGGAGGCCACTGCTGCTGCGGTTGGGGTTGCGGCTGCGACGGGTGCTGCTGGTCCATAGACGATGGGATCATGGGAGGAGGCATCATGCCGGAAGCGGGTTGCATCATCTTTCAGACGATAAGAGAGAAGGACGTCGATCGAGGAGAGACGAACACCGAACGGAGAAAGGAAGGTAAGGGAGAAGCGACGGGCGCAGCCCTAACCCTAGGAAAGAACCGAGGGAGGAGGAAGAGGGGGCGATAGCGAAGGTACCGCACCGATCATAAATATCTTTCCTCTGTTATGTACGGATTGCATGTAGTTGGAAAATATCTTTTTGATTAATATTTATGGGGGTGTTTGGTTGGATGATAATATTTTGTACTCTTTCTTTCATGATAAAAAAATATATTAAAATACAAAGTGAACCAATTTATGACATAAAATTATCATATTTGGAGGAATGTGATTACAAAAAAAAAGTAACTATTACACATGATCAAATAAAATGGGAGATCACAAGAAAAAAGAAAGAGGTGGAACCCTCTTATTTATGTTTAAGAAAAAAATCATTTTTAAAACATAAATTTGTCAAGGTTGTCAAACACCTCTTTTAACAAGTTTTTTTATAATTTTTAAAAATTAAAATAAAAACCTCCATTATAATGTAACCAAACACCCCATAGGTACTTTAGAATATTCAAAATAATGGCGTATCAGTTATTATATTGTGGTATTACAGTGGACACCGCCGTAAATATATTACCATTTAATCATTAAGATTTTTTTATAGGTGAAATTATTCTTATACTCTTTTATGTTATAAATGAATTAGGATGTGGTGTTGTTATTGTTCAAAAAAAAAAGTACCCCAGGCGATGCACGGCTCTTTTAGTTTTTGGGTCCCGAGATGCAGAGAGCAAAGATTAAACATTTACCTTTTTGGTTTTTGTGTATGAACCCTGCGGTATTTTAAGTGTATATTTTATAATCAAGAAATTTAAATCACTTATGGGGTGTTTGGTTGCATGATAATTGAGGTTTTTATTTTAATTTTTAAAAATTGTAAGAAAACTTGTTAAAAGAGGTGTTTGACAACCATGACAATTTTATGTTTTGAAAGTGATTTTCTTCTTAAACAAAAAAAGAGGGTCTCACCTCTTCCTTTTTTCTTGTGGTCCTCCACTTTGTTTGGTCTTGTGTGGTAGTTACTCTTTTTTGTAATCACATCCCTCCAAACATGATAATTTTATGTCATGAGTTGGTTTACTTTTTATTTTAATATAATTTTTTATCATGAAAGTGTACAAAAAATTATCATGCAACCAAACACCCCCTTAAATGTAATTCCTGTGAAGGTCTATAAAGTCGAGAATACAGTATCCGGTATAAGAGAAATTGTTTATGATTTTAAAATCCTACCATGAATTATCATGCTGGATGAAATATGATAAAAAAACTAAAAACACGTAGAATTAAAAAGGATCGAGACGCTGCTGAAAGAGAAGGAATAGAATTTTCTAGGAAAACATATATATTGTCATGATCGCCAAACACTATTTTCTAGTAAATTTTGTAACAAAAACTTAGCTTGTCGTTCAACCAAACACCCCCATAGAGTCTTAATTCGATGACTGTATTTAGTAATAATATGATCATAAAGTCTGAAACCAGATCCTGCTCGGAGCAAATAGACGCGAGGAGAGTTCGCTTCCGCGGCTTTCATATGTCAAAAGAGTAACGGGGCCGAACGCGTTCGGGTAAGGACACGGGTCGGTTGAAGTTTGGATATGATCAAGTCTTGAACACGAAATTATATGGATGGCTAAAGGAGATGCAGGAGAGCTCCTATTCAACGGCCACGAAAGCTAATGGGGGGAAAATAGCATAGACCAAAACGTCCACGGTTGATTGGATTAATACCCCGGACAAATCACAGGCTAATCGGATGGGATGCAACTCAGCAGATCCAACAACTAAAAGCTCAGGATTTTTGCAACAGGTTTTCTAGGTACACGTTTAAGATGTATCTGCCAGTAGACTGTACATCCAGTCTCTTGTCGCGGGGCTCGTATTTTCCCTTCCGGAGCTGATAGCGATGGGTTACCGCTGAAACGGTATATGTCTGGCCTTCTATGGTAACACTTTCTCCACAGTGCATGTTCTGGGAAATAGGAAAAGGAAAGAGAGAAGGTTAATAAGTGATAAACAAGTTGAAGACAAAACTCTTTGAGGAGCTGTTTGGTACAAGATTAATTTGGGGATAAACTAGATTTATCCCCTGAATAATTTCGTACCGAACGAGCCCTTAACGACCAAAGAGGAGTTTCTTCAAAGCCTACCAAGTGGACAGCAAAAGTCGGTTGATAAAGTTTCAGCCAATCGAGCATCCATTTCATGGATACATCACTGTAGTCATATTTAATTGCGAGCTGATTTTAGAAGGTGCTTGTGGCATACGTGATGACTGAAGTATGTTTTTGATTGGTCATCACGACTGTAGTATGTTATCCACCACCTTCTGGTAGTTTAAAACTTCATGAGGCGCTGTTTTCTAGCTAGACATGCGGACAAAGTAGAAGATGGTTGATGCAACATGTGAAGATTGAAGATAAAAGGATTGATGGATAACTTGGAATCAATCCATTTCTCATGGAAATTTCAATTTTCTTGGGCAGTGACACAGAAGGACGTGGTAGGATGTATTGGTCCAAATCTTCACCTAAGGAGCTGCCCAAAGTCATTCGTAGTGGAGAAAAACTTTTGTGCAGCCGATCCCAAATAATTTGACCCTAAAGCTTCACCGAGCTGAGTTGAGAAGAATAAAGCACATAATAGCTGAATCCCATATGCGAAGAGGGGGTCAAATTGGAGAAGAAAATGATGTTTATGAATAAAACGGAGTTACAGGACAACAGATTTGATAGAATAGTATTACCAACTAATACGAGTCCAGGATATACCGTGGATAGCAGATCCAATACAATAGTATTACCACCTATCATCAGGCCTAGAAGATAATATAGATTTCATTATACAGTAAGACAAACTACGCTGTAAATATTTTGGAGGAACAATATTTCAGTACTAAATTACTGGGGTATTCTATGGTGCCACAGCTTTCAAAATGACTCATTTTGAATCCCAAAAAGATCGTGCAACTTAGCATGAAAGCTAAAAAAAGAAAAGGCCATCCAAAGAACTGATTTGTTTCAAAAATCAATTACCTGAAATACACCATAAAGTAAAAAATAATGTTGAAAAGGACTACCAAAAAAGCATTTGCGGCTGTTTGAAGCAAAAGTAAATAAATCACACAGTAAATATCCTAATAAGATACTTCCAAGTTAAATAACTTTAGAAACTGTCCAGAACTACAGTGCATAGGAGAAGCTAAGTGGATGTCCCACTGGTATGTATTACAACAATCATATCTAGATGTTGCCTTCTTGTGCTGTATGGCTTTTTGGCAAAATTCAGTAATCCTGGAACATTTGACCGAAGATGAGTAAAAATTCCATGAAGATCTGACACCTTAAAGACAAACTTGAAATGCATAATCATTAAACAAAAGAACCACAAAGATGCACCATTTGGAAGCACTCAGTTTTCTGGAGTTCCAAGCATGGTAAAGCTTGTGAATGAAAACAGTTTTCGGTGCTACACTAAGCCCGGTTCAGGAAAGCTAGTAGTCGTCTATAACTCTATATCATATTTGGACACCTGATACTACCAATTAAGTGATAGATGTGTCTAACCTCAACATTTATATTGAATCAATTTTAGCATTCTAACCAAATAGCTCCTTACATCTTACATCACTGAGGATATGATGAATTGTAGCTAGATAATTAAACAATTTTTTCGAAACACATATCAGTCAGATGTTGTTTGTTCACTGTAATTAGCTTAACTTATGTTTGGTACATGGTAAATTATCTAGTTTTAAATCAGTCAATAATTTTTTCAACAATTTTGCTTTCCCACCCAAGGTAATAGATACCATAATCCATGGGCTTAAAATCGGTAATTGACAGATTGTAGAAGCGAATGATGCAATATGCCAAGTAGAGGTTTAATGGTTCAATGAGAAAGTTCAAATTTAAAATTGGTAAAAATAAAATTCATCTATTTTTTTAGGACTCCCATTTTTAACCAAACAATATTGTAGAGAGTAATTTGAAACAAAAAATAGAAAAGGGAGAAAAACAGCAAAAGTCATATGGTCTTGAAACTAACAAAATACAGTAGCCTCAAGACAAGCATAACACTCTTGACATTTTACATGGTTTCACATCATTCCACAGCATACAGATAAGTGACCCTCATCCCATATTATGCGAGTCTATAAGTAGCAATAAAGCATCCGTGCAATTCTCACCAAGCAAGAGCTGATTATTTTCTGGGGAGCATTGACCAAGAATGTGAGTTGTCCAAAGTTTTTTCTCCTAGGGCAATTTCCAAACTTATGCCTGAATTTTGAAGGGAAAATGAGGCATTGGTCACTGAAAATTTTCTGTCATGTACCATGAAAGTGATCACACCACAAAGTATCTAGACATGCCCTTCCCATCACCCCCAAGTAGCAAGCCTGGATTGGAGTAGTCCAAGCCTGATCCATCCTGCTCACAACAGTTTAAAGCAAGTGTCAAATAAAACCTAGAGTTTACTCTATAGTAGCCAGTTTATGTCTTATGCTTGGTATTTAGTAAATAATTAGCTTTTAAATCAGAGGATAACTTTTTCCTACGGTTTTGTTTCCCAACCTAGGTAAAGGAATCAAAATCTGTAGGTTCTTGAATAATTGGTCATGAAAATAATAATGCAACACTTGGAGGTTGTGTAGTTCACCCAGTAAATACTAATCTGTATTTAAACTGGCGAAAATGAAATCATTGCTTTTATACAATACTGGCTTCAGCATCCAATTTTTTTATTAAAGCGGCATTGGACAGATATCTGAAAGGAAGGATAAACAGATGGTGCAAATGTCATCTGGTCTTGGGAGCAAGAACATACGGTGGCTTGAAGACAAGCATAACACTCTAGAAAACGCTCTTCAGTCTTCACATTTCACGTGTTTCACATTATTATGCGGCATGCCTAAGCGTTGAATCACCCCGGCCTCCTTAATGATATCACAGGTAAAAAGGAAAATGGCAGTAAAATATATGTTTCGGCTAAGATGCACGCATAGTTATTTTTCGGGAAGCAACAATCAAGAAAGCCAGGTATACATTCCCACCTCCAAGAAAACTTGAAAATATATATGCCGGAAATTCGAAGGAAAATGAGGCATTCGTAAAAGGGTTGATGATTTTATTGACATGAGAGCGATTACACCCAACGTAGTTAGATACGCCCTTTCGTCTTCCACGCCGAAGATGGAACATGGAAGCTAGCATTCTCTTCACGAGAGAATATTCACCAACATGCACTGCTAATTCAACCCAAACACTCAAAACAGCATCCATCGGCAGCAACAAGAGCTCACTCTGAACGGAATGACATTTCAGATCCCAAAACAGACGACATTAAAGCACAGCATACGAGACCCAGAGGAGGAGCATCACCATTGTGTACAAGCCAGAAACGGGAGAACCAAAGTCTTACAATGAGGGTTCTAGTCTCACCGGAGGCAAGCGGCGAATACCAAGGTCGGTGGGCGGGGGTGTGATCTCGATGACCTTGTAGGGATGCTGCTCGTTGCTGTTCTGATCCCTCTCCCTCTTTCGGCAAGAGACCTGGAGACGGAGGCCGCCGTTACCCTTCGTCTCCAGCCTTGACTGTCCCGGAGGACCGCATGGCGACGCCACACCGGTCGCCGACGCCATCAGGATCTCCACCTCCAAGCCTCTCCGGGGAGGTACTGCTGCCACTGCTCAAGCTCGAACGGGAAGGGGTTGCGAAGTTCCGTCACTGCCCTTAGCATAGACATAGATTAACGATATTGTTTGCTACGTGGATCAGCTATGTCCACCGATATGTCGTGGATCAGCTATGTCCAACGTGAGTGGTGGGAGTAGAAAAGGGCAAAACAGGCACTTCAGCTGAATTTCGACGCGTCCGGGGCCTCACGCGCGGCGAGATCTTTCTGTCTCAAGGGTATTTATTCGCCACACGTCGTGGAAATTTTTTGGAAAAATTAGTATTAAGTTCATTTAAGAAAATGACTTTGGCAAAAACTTTGTTGACCACTTTACGTTACTGTTTAGTCGGTTGACATTGAATTTCATTATCACTCAGTCCGATTCTTCTTTCCGTCATTTTTAAATCCCACTTTTACCTCCCGTTCAATTAGGGGTGGGCACGGTTCGGTTTGGTCCGGTTTGGACCATTTTTTTCCCAAACCGAACCAAACCGAATCACCCTCCCAAACCGAATCAAACCAAACCGAATCAAATTCGGTTTGGTTCGGTTTGGTTCGGTTTAAACCGAAAATAAATAAAAATATTTAAATTAATTATTTTTTACATATATATACTAGTTTTTATGTTAAAAATAATGAAAATAAATATTATTTTATTATATAATTTATAAAAATATCATTTTTATTAATACTACAATAGTTTTTTATATTTTTTTGATTAAATCGGTTTAAACGGTTTGGTTTGGTTTAAATCGGTTTGGAGATTTTCCAAACCGAACCAAACGGAAGGGGGGTCCAAACCGAACCAAACCGAACCGAATGGGCTGGTTCGGTTTGGTTTCTCGGTTTGAACCGTTTTGTGCCCACCCCTACGTTCAATAACTCCGTCCCTATTCTCTCGTTTCTAACACGAGGAATCGGATTAACGTTGTCAGTCAAAATATTTTTACACGACAAAAAATAAATAAATGAATGTGTGTTATTAATTTTTATTTTAATTAAGTTATATATTAAGAGTTTGTTTTAACGTCATATAACATTATACACAGACATATCTTTCAACATACACAAATATTAATCACTTCGTATTCGTACGTACGGTTCAACGCTTTTTTATTTATTCATCTCTTAAAATAGCCGTACGTTTAATGTTAATTTATTTTTTAATTTATTTTAATTTGTAAGAAAATAATTAACCTTAACTTAATTAAGTCTTTATATTTTTAATATAATAAGAAAGTAATTAATATTTCTTTATTTATTTCTGTTTACAAGAAAGTAATTAACGTTAACTTAATTATAATATTTTAATTTATTTTTAAAATATTAAAAGAACATTATTTCAAGTCTTTATATTTTTAATATTAAGAGAGAATGTACATTACGTATCTTCTTCGATGTGCAAGAGCAAAAGAGACATTTCAAATCCAAAGCGGAGTGGGTGTGATGATATTTTAAAAAAACGGATCTAATGAAAAGGTGTTTTTGAAAATGAATTTAGTAGTAAAGTGATTCTCTTAAAATGGATCTAGCGTGCATTTACGCAAATTTTTTTCTCGTACAGATATACACTTGGAAACACCAGTCACGTATTTTAGTTACCTTCGTGATCTTGCGGGATGATAAAACATAGCTCACTATAATCAAGAGCATAGTTTTCGGGATATTTGAGCCAAAGGGTGACATCAAATACTGAGAATTTTTCTGATTCTTCAATAAAAATATTTATTTTCTTCGCATAAATTCTTGTTAGACTAAATTTTTTGAACACGATGTCTCGATGATCAGACTTCAGAGTATCGTGCAGCACCGTGAGAGACAAGAAATCAATCCTCACACCACCCTCGAGGGAGTGATCGAGCTCTCGACTTATTCGAACTCCACCCGAGCAGAGGTCGTGTCAATCAAGCGAAACTCAATCGACCTTATTAGACTATCCAATAAACATTTTTATTCATCTATAGAGTGAAAGATCATTTGTATAGAATTATTAACAGAAAAGACGAACCACTCAACGCATCGGGATCCTGCTGCATTGTTGATTGACCGAATAAAGCCGACATTTCTCCAATATTCTGTCTTGGCCAAGACGGTGATATGTCGTGTATTCACGGTTGTCCAAACATAAAAAGGATGGCATAAAATCTAAAAATGATCATCATTAATTGTGACAAAAATTGTTTGGATGAGCTTGAAGAGGATATGACCGTTCTATAAGCTCCATTTCGACCCATCTTTTGAGAAAATTGGACTTCGTATTAATCGCAAGGTGTTTGGTAACAATAATCACAAGTTACTTGGTTGTTAAACAAAAACCCAAAAGAGCGTCCACTTCCGGAAATCATACTTTCGAGAGCCTCGATCATATGAACAGTATCAGCAACATGTACATATATATATGCACCCTTTTGGGGGCATTATGAACACAACATAGTTATTATTCAACTTCCGCATGTGTCTGGCTTCGGATCTTACTGGATAAAAGGAGTACATTTCCAAGGCATGCCACACTTCATGGGGGGGTGGAGGTCCTTGGATGAAATGGTTCAACCGAGCTTGCGCTTCAGGCGAACCAATACACAGCAACACAACGAGACAGGGAGGCCTCACACACGGGGATAATCACCAACAGGCAACAGGTACACAGGATAAACGACTGCCCCGACAAAAATGTTCTCTGGGCAGCTTCATACGTCTGCTTTCTCACATAGGTCTAGCAACGCCAATGTCTGCAAGTGGAAAGGTGCACGAGAACGTTATTTTGATGCTCCGATTGTGCGTGTACAGATCAAAGTTCCGAAGAAAAAGAACACCTCCGCAGAGAAGAACATTTTACCAATTATCAAAGATAATGCCATTAAATAATGTAGTCCAGCCAAAAATCTGGCACTAGACTAGAAGAGTTCATAGAAAGAACATTCATTTATTGGCCACCAAATGTAGTCCAGCCAAAAACTGCTCCTTGAACACGAATGATTCCTGGTAAAAGTTTAGCAAACAAAGTCCTAAAATAATAGATATCATAGCAGACATCGGATTATCATCGACACAAAATATTTCGAGAGGCAAGACAGGAAACTGCAACATTCATAGATCCCCTGGATCATCCGTGTAGAATCACAACCAACGGCCCTTGGCGCACAACAATTAATGGTGAGGCAATGTAGCAAACGTTTGTAGGCACCTAGAAAAAGGTAGTTATTTCTCAACGTTTATATTAAACAAAATCAAATAAAAAGGTAGTTATTTCACCCTAGTAGAAATTTCACCGCCGGACACCTTGTGACCTTGACAACTATGGTATGGCCTAACTAGATTAGAATAGCATATACTTCTACCCTTATACCAATGCTAAGTTTCATGATACACCAATTGTTTGCCAGATCCGTCCTCCTAACTTGTTTAGAAAATGAAGCTTTGTAAAGTAAGAGCATCTTCTCCATCAATCACAGTTCACAACTCAAGAGAGGAACTAATAAATAATAATGAAACACATGTTTAGCAAAGTTGGCCACGACATAAGAGTACACCGACTGAAGCTCAATGCTAAGAAAAATGTAAAGCGCAAGAGTGAAATGAAAAGCCAGCATTTATACCACACATTTAGATGAACAAAGAAATAAAGTTCTACCTCGGGCACAGAGAGTTCAAGTCGAAATTTTGGGCCGTCGTAGTGATGAAGAACAGGCCTAAAGGCATCTTCTTCAAGAGCCTTGCACAGTTTCCTCACACGGATCCTAACCTATTAAATAATATTTGAAAATGTCAGATAAATGTGGATATTTAGAAGTTCACTGAGGTTAAATATCGTTAAAAACAGAGTTTAGACATGCAGAAAGAGACCAAAAACATCTTACAGCCCAACTTGGGGGGGGGGGAGGACACTTGAAATTCATGCACCAATTCTTAATGGAACACCAATAACATCAGCATCCAAATGTTTCTTGTTGATTATGCCACACTAAACCACTATGCAATTACCCACTCACCAAATAGAAATCTTACTATAAAATGGAGAGATTTCTACTGTCTTTTTACCTGAGCTGGGAACCTGGACTCGCCTTTACACTTTTTATCTTCCCAGGCGGTAGGGTCAATGTTAGTGCCACCAAAACTTGCAGCCTGAAAGGGAAAACGAAAAACACAGGGTTAACCAGATAAAGGGCAATACAATACATGCAGATTTGAGAAGAAAGTGCCAACAGACAGTTCATGTTTATACAAGTGAAACCCCATATTCTTATGTAGAACCTTGCTAGAGATTTGACCATCATGTGAAAAGCCCCATCTGCACTGTTCAACTCCGTGGTCAGAGAACCAAGGCACCTTGCCTCAAGTACCTCTGTGGTAAAGGCCAACAGTAACAGATGAAGAAGAGGGCTCAGTCTGTTTAGGAGTTTATGGTGGGCTGGAGAATCTCGCCAGAGGGTTTAGCGGGTCTTTAATTGGGGCAGGACATTAGCTCCAGCAACCACCATCCTATTGCAGTGTCCTCCCATCCTCCTAAGAGGCATCTGAAGTCCCTGCCTTGGCAGTGGCGGCAGCAGTTTGATTGTCTAGATAACTTGGTCCAAGCTCATGGTGAGGAGACACTTTGCTCGCCTCGCTGCCTAGATGATCACCTCAACCAACTTTGCCTTCAATAGCATAGGTCCAACTGGGAATAAAATAGACCACCTATGTGAATGACATACCACATATACAACGTATTGGGGTTACTTGCATCTAAAATAACAGCCTTGCGTTTATGATATTTTGTGGTGACATGCAAGATCCCACCATCGAGGATTGAGGAAACAGAGTTTGACAATTTCACATCTTAATATTCATAAGGTGTCTATGCAGTGAGTTAAGCAGAAGCATTTGTGCAACTACTTAATGCAAAGCTCCCAGTGGTTCAAACAATAGAATAATCTAGCATTGAAATATTGTTAGACAACGTTAAGGGCATGACAGATGCACCATCTATTAACAATGGAGTGATTGACGGCGTCCATAGTAAAGAGACAACTGAGTTTTGGCAGTACTCTGACAATAACTTGAAAGATGCAGAAACTTGAAGACACAAATAGTAAATTCTGGTGAGGAACATTGAAGAAACAATAATTGACATAACAAAATTAGAAGCCTATGCAAACAAGGACACTAGAGAAACTTAGTTTAACAAACAAACAAAAAAATCCAGCTGTCATGAAACCAGAGTCTCAAAGATGAAGATGTGGGAAGATCAGTATAAAGCTCACCTCAAAGATTCCATGTAGCTGGTGTGTTGTATAATTGTAGAGGAACAAGGGTAACCCAGGGGTTATTGCTCTAACAGAATCCCGGTACCTTGGTGGCAAACCTGCCAAAAATGCCACCAAAGTCGAGTAATCATAAAAAAATAAGTTTCATGCATACAAAATAAATAAGTACAACCTCAGGAAAGATTAAACTGCCTACCATGTCCAATCAGGTAACTTCTGAAAGTTCAACATTCCATCAATTACCAGAAATTGCAAAGACATTGAACGAATACAGCAAACAAGGGTTCACCAGTCTAGCAGATCTAAATATGCCATGAATTTTCATTCATTTATTTATTTTTGGAGGGGAGCCTCTGCTGGGACCAGGCTTTAAGGTACGAGCACTAGGAGATGGCAGAGGGGCACTGCTGCCACAGCCCTGCGTCCTGTCCATCATGATTGATTTGTGGGATATTGCAGTCCAATCTAGACCCCCAGAATTGGTAACTTAGGTTACTATATCCCAATTGACCATCTTCCCAGCATGTTAGGGCAGAGGAATATGCGAGGGTGCTGCTGCTGCTGCCACTCCGCTGTCTCCCGGTACCAATCTGACCCCATTAAGAGTTAGATTGTACAGGAATCAATCATGTGTCCACCCTACATATATGTTTCATGTTTTTTCGGTTTCTCAAATTTTTTGAGGCACTAATCGAGGCTGATCCCATATCAGGTTTTCTTCATTTGGATTGATCTAGCTAGCTGATCCAATCCAGATGAAGATTTGGATAGGCCATGGCTAATCCTGACCCGATCCCAATCAATATATCCTTGGCTAATGACTATCCTGAATCAGCCCCCATTAACCAATATAAATACAGATCCAGCTGGAACCAACCAAGATCAATTAATTTCATGTCTGAATCAGGTTGGACCCAGTTCTGCAGCACTGAGATCTGTCAGATCCCAGTTGGAATTGACCGATTCCAACCCAATTTGGACTGAGTAAAACTAGGATTGAATTGGCCCAATCCAAGCTGATTCTTGGCTTCCAGTAGATTGGATGATCCAGGGTATCATCCCAACCCTGCATGCCAATCAAAACATAAACTGACCAGTATATAAGAAAAATGTTCTAGATAGGGGTGTGCACAGTTTGGTTCGGTCCGATTTGGGGCCATTTTTTTCAAAACAAACCAGATCAATTCGGTTTGGGTATGTTTGAAAGTAAAAGCTGATAAAATATTCAAAATAATTAATTATTTACATATAACTGGTTTTTAAGTTTAATTAAAATAAATATTATTGTATCATAAATACATATAAATATCCTTTTATTAATAGTACAAAAAATATTTTCATAACATTTTAACTAAATCGGTTCAAACGGTTTGGTCCAGCTTGGTTCAATTTGGGAGACTTCAAACCCAGTTGAACTGAACCAATGGTTCAAACCAAACCAAGGTTTGATTCAATTTGGGGGTTGAACCATTTAATGCACACTCCTAGTTCCAGACGCTTAAATCAACAATAAAAACAGTATGGAACTTCCAATTCTATCTAGGATAAGAAAAAAAATGTAATAAAATGTGAAGTGTAAATTATAAGAAAATGAAAAAGATTTATTATAAAATCAGAAAAAGGGTAAAGAAACAATGATAAGGGCAATAAAAGTTTGCTTTCTTTTCTCAGTGAAACTGGGTCATGGATAATCAACAAACATCAATAAATTGAAACTGAAACAAGGTTCCAGAACTTACATGGCAGCAGACAGTGAAACCTTTTTCAGGCAGCATCTGCTGTCAATTTCAGAAATAGGAGGATACAAATGATCAGAAGGTGGCCATAACCTGAAGCAAGTTTGTTCTTAAAGTAACATCAATTCGCCAAGTCCTAACAGAAAACTCAATATCCTAACGATGTGGTCAAATTCATCACACATAGTTGTCACAGTGTCAGCCTAGGTTCCGCTAGGTGCCACCTAGGCACCAAGGCATCTTCTGCAGGGCCAAGGCAGAAGGCGCCTTTCTGAGGACACAGAAAGCACTCAAGGTGCCTGCCTAGGCAGTAGGGCTGGCAATGGACCGGGCTGGCCCGTGGGCCCTCGGGCCGGGCCAGCCCTGGGCCTTGTCCCGGGCCAAAGAATCGAGATGAGGGAGCGGGGTCGGGCCGAGAAAGCAGGCCCGCGGGCTTGTTCTGCAACGTTGTCCAACGCCCAGCGGTTCGTCCGTTGGTTCGCTGGACATGCAAAAAAAAATTTTTTTTTTTATGAAACGTTTTGCATGCAAACAAGAATCCAAGATACGTATGCGGGTAATACGTAGACTATCAAGGAAATTTAAAAAAAAGGGTAATATTTTAAAATAATAAAATATATTTATATCTATGATTATTTGGGTGTTAAACGGTATGTTTATCTATTTTTATTTCTAGATTCAAAATATTTCTTTAATAGTTGGTTTGATGTTTAAAAATTTTAAAAATATGATATGTATTTTATTATATATTAGAAAAATTAAGTGATATAGTTAAATCTATATATTTTATTATAAATTAAAAAATTATGAATACGTACGATGTATCTACTATTCTTATTTTAATCATGTTTCAAATTTTTTGTCAAACCAGTCATACTTTAATATTTCAAAAAAGAATCTTAGTTTTAATTTTGTATGTCATATGAAGATTTTGGTAAGATCTTATTAAAGTTTTTTGGATTGATGTTTAAAAAATTAAAAATATATAAAATATATCTTATAATAAGTTAAAAAGAACGGGCCGGGCCGGGTCGGGCCGGGCCAAACTTATATTTTTTCTGGGCCGGGCCGGGTCGGGCCGAAATGTAATACGGGCCGGGTCGGGCCGGCCCATTATATATTGGAGCGGGCTTTGTTGGGCCAGCTGCGGGCCGGGCCGGGCCCAGCCCATTGACACCCCTACTAGGCAGCCTAGGCCCTCCACATGATTAATAAAAAAAGTCTTTCAGGATCCACAAATATTAAGCACTGTTGGCGTACATTTTTTTCAAAAAAAAGGGGAAAAGACAAATGGGCCAACAAGAACCAAACCTGAAGCAGGGGGAAAGAGCCCATAATTGAGTCAAATCAGGCCCAATCGGGAACCCCAATTTGTGCCCGATTGACTAGCCTATGAGCCAATGTAAATCAGAAAAAATGTAGCCCATAAGGAAGCTGGCGTACAGCCCAGCAGGAGCAGGGCCTGGCTGGGCCACGGCTGCCCACTGCAGGCCCAAATCAGGCCCAGCCCACTTCAGCTCCAGTGTGAACAGGCCCAGCCGCACCACCTGCCACCTCAGCATCATCATGCGCACCATGCTGCCACCTCAGCCTCCCATCAGTCAGTTGAAGGAGGGGGAAGATGAAGGGACACACCGGTTCCATCAAGAAAATCCAACAAGGCAGCAAAATTTCTAGTAGGCCCTTCCGGCCCGAAGCAATCCAAAGCAGGCCTGTTGAGCCTATGAAAATTGAAGCCCGGCTTTGAACGCCGATGGAATGGACCGGCCCGAACTGGCCTTCAAAAAGAAATAAATAAAAATCAGAAATGCGAAAGCAACATTAAATTAAGGAGATTCACCCCTAGCGGGGAACTCCACCTTGGACGGAGGCGCGGGCATGAATCCCGTAGCCGGCGATCCGGACGGAGGCGCAGGCATGAATCCCGTAGCCGGCGATCCTCCCCCCAATATGGCTAAGCTAAGGCTGGCTATTTTGGATGGATAAATTTCACTAAGTTGGAAAATAGCCGGCATGTCGTCGTAATGCCAAAATTTTTCCAAAGTAGTGAAAAGAAACCTATATTGGGAGAAGGATCAATCACATTGAACACCGATGTACTTCACCCCATCTTTCAATGAAATGAAGTTCGATGTCAATTTGGAATGCATGAAACCAGGCACCCGATGGTAGCCCGATGGGTCGGAGGCAATGCAAACCGCCAAACAAAAAATAAAATCATTTCAAAATCAATCTGAAAAATCAAACAGAAAACTAAAACAGAAAAATCAAATCTGAAAGTCATAAAAAATCAGAATTAAAAGAAATCCGAAATTCAACTTATCCCGGTTTAATCCAACAGCTGAACCGGTTTTGAAACACATCAAATAAAAATCAGATTTTGATCAAACCCAAAACACATATAAAATCAGATTTCAATCAAAATCGGTCAACCACCAGAAAATCAGATTTTTACCCAACCGAATACACAAAAAGCCAGATCCGATAAATCTGTGAACTCAACCAAAAAACAGAATTAAAACAAATCTTAAAACTCATTTAAAATGCACCGAACCCCACCCAAATAAACAACAAAAAAATCAATTCCAAGAGAAAACTAAATACGCAACACTTTAAAATATTCAAAGCATGTCAAAACTCACTTAAAACAGAAAAATCAGATTGTTAAGCAAATATAAAAATTCAAAAAAAAAATCAATCAAACCAAAACCCCAACATACTTCAAACACATCAAAAATTAAAAATCAAATCAAACAAATCAAACAAATTGATTCAAAATCAACCAAATCAAAAATTTCAAATATGCTTAGAACTCTTTAAGCACATCAAAATCAAAACCAAAACAGATTCAAACCAAAACAACTTGAATCAACCAAACTCAATCTAAAACAAATCAAAAAAAAAATCAAACAACAAATCAATCAACAAATTGATTCAAACTCCAAAACTCAAAACCGACTTTCAAGTCAATCCAAAAGTCAACCAACAAACAAATAAAACAAATCCGAACAAATCGGTTTGCATCTGATCGGACCCAAAAGACCGCTGCCCTTTTGAGTTCTTTACTTTATTTTGTGGATGTGCATGTCTCCAAACACATGTTGCTGCGACGGTTAATCAAAGGCGTTTGAGCCGTTGCTCGATGTAAGTTAACGACGGATGCTCGCACCATCCGGTGGAGAAGGGTCAAAAAATCAAAAATTTTCAAAGAACCCGAACCTCGGTTCTAATATTTTTAAACTATCACCGGACTACCTAATATTTTTAGGATATCACATATTTTCCTAGAAAGGTCCGGAGATGTCTTTCTTTCTAAAGAACAGACGCGTAAAAAAGAGGTTCACACAAGCACCTATTTAAAGATAGTAAAATTATATCAAAATATTTCATTAACAGTTGTAAAACTGTATGAGTTTGAGATTTTTAATTATATATACTTAAAAATCATAAAGTTCTCTCTCAACCCTCTTTTCTTCTTCTTCTCCTCACTAAGTTTATCAAGCTTTCTAAAAACATATACATACACACAAGCACATAGTTACAAAAACACATTTACATGCATGCACATGCACACATAATATACATATATATCCATTTGAATGTAGAACTTTCTTACACCTAAACCTTTACTAATCAATACTTTTTCCTATCTCCCCCCTCTCTCTGTATATATGATGTGTATATATATTGATGTATGTATCCATGTAGCATTAACATCTAACACTTAAGCTAAATGGCACCTTTGAACGTCTTGGACATTTTGTCACCTTGACAACTATGAGCTCAAGAAAATGTTTCCGCATATTTCTCTCACATACTTCAGGCAGATATCAAACATTGCTTAGCTCATGACTTCTGTCTTGTTGCTGGAAAAATGTGATCCAGGTCAAGGACAAAATCTGCCTCATCCAATTTTTAACAGCAATCAACTGATTATTTAGATCACATCCTCTTCTTCCTTATAAATTATTGATCGTAGTGAATGGAGCTCTTAGTTGCAGGTTTATACATCCTTCTTCAGATATGACAGCAATAAGCAATTTGTTTTTGGCTTCATGACATTTTGGATTTTTATAGGTCCCGATTTTATCAGAATCCTGAGGTACTACCTCATGGCAGGACTATTGTTTTCAATCCCTATTTAGGTCATGATGCACCAAGCATTGTCCAACATTGTAAACAAAAATCACTTGGGAGAAGTGGGAAAAACAACATGAAAATGATTGGCGAACCTTGGAACTAGCAATAACGAATTAGCATAAGGCAAGGTGAGAGAGTTACCAAAAAGCTGCCTCTTAAGATCCTCCTGCATGGTATCATTGTTACAGACAAAAATGTAGCCGCCAAGCACCTCATTCCGTGGCAACATCTCGGTTGAAGGCAACATTTTGAAACGCTTATCAGCATTCCCATTGTTGCTATTGATATTATGGTTGTTGTTGTTGTTGCTCCTGTTGGCATGATTATGCTCTTTGCTATTATTATTGCTCGTGTACTTGCGGCCCATGCTTTTCAGCTTAAAACTATTGGCACTGCTATCATTAAAGTTAACATTGTGCCTTGGATAAACAGTGTTTGTGCCATAAATACCATTACCGTGGGAAGCTTTTTCCATAATGTCATTCATCTTGAAATCCAGATTCACCACATTGAAATTGATATGATCAAACTTGTTTTCTTCTTGGAAAACAAAGTTCTCTTTCAATTTTGTTTCTGTGGGGCTTCTCAAAGGATCTAGATAGTTCATACGCTCACGCTTTGACCTTGTCAATTCAGTCAGTTTTGAGGTTATGACCGACCATTGATTGTCCTCCGAGACCCTGAGCTGTCCACGTAGCTCATCACCCAATTGCCAAAAGTTGTCCATCTCTATGAGGTCGTTAGAAAACAGCCTACAATTATACACATATAAGAAACATGTGAATCTAACAGCATACATGCCACTGAAAAGTAGTTGGCATCAATGACGTGCTATACTGAAATAGAAAATGAATTGCCGAATCAGACCTTTATAGATGATTAAAATGACAATTATAACAGAAGTTTCGACTTAAACATGCTCGGTTCAAACATCAAGATGAACCAGAGAAAGCAAAAGTAACATATGTTGCTACTGCAAGCAAATTCAAGCAACGTCTCTTTTTACCATAAAATGCATATCTCCATCTGGGTAGCAGTAATTCTGATGCCCTCTAGAGTTATGCAGTAAACGAAGAACTCGACGTAAATAATATGTCCGAGGACACAGATAGTTGACCAAAAATAGCATTGTGTTTAGCAAAAGCAGCAATCATGGTTTTGCTAGAGCCAAATGCATCAGACATTTTCCTCCTGAATAGACTTTACTTGTTTCCTTTGAGACTTAACTTCGTCTAACATAAGGACATTCTTAATGCCCAAACATAGACCATCCAAGTTCCTTAACAAAGGCATACCAGTAGAAATGCGACCAACTACAGCAGCATCTCAGAGTTAGAAGAATCTTTAATCAGAGATAAATTTCCCTCTGAAGTAGAGCGTGTTTATCTGATCCAGCTTTGGAAAACCTCAAAACGTAAGTCATCATGAATCAGGGAACACGGATACATAAAACGCGTGATAAATGGGAACATTTCCCAACGAGCCGGAGAGAGTTCCCGAGTCCAACTTCCATAAACCGTCTACTTCTTTTATAAAGACATACGTCTTAACCCAGAAAGTAATAATAATAAATAATCCGATCTAGCGCTGAGCAACTTTTAACTACACCACAACCCCCCCCCTCCCCCCACGCACAAGCTCTTCCAAATGAATCAGAGGGCTTTAACGCTATAACCAACTTCCCACGAAACACATCACATTTCGGAAGAAAAAAAAATCTCGCTTACTTAGGGCAACAAACAAATTTTGATCAGCTGCACCACAGCAACAATCCCATGAATTCAAGTGCTGCTGCTGAAAATAAACAACGAAACACAAAACACAGCAACAACCGCAACAAGCAGAAGTAGAAGATAAGCAGTGTCCAGCTTTCAGCAGGAAACAGGTTGAACCGCTTCCATGATATCCAAGGGCTCAGCCGATTACGCAGCCGACGCCGAACAAGAGGCGA
This sequence comes from Cryptocoryne crispatula var. balansae, assembly GCA_036172225.1. NCBI lineage: Eukaryota > Viridiplantae > Streptophyta > Magnoliopsida > Alismatales > Araceae > Cryptocoryne > Cryptocoryne crispatula. The sequence continues at coordinate 3,166,405 of CM069921.1, forward strand.
GGCCGGAAGGCTTTGAAGAAAGTGTTGTAAGATCAGATCCCAACTGAACGATTCAGGGTGCGGATAAGACACTAAGCAGGAAACAGGTTGAACCGCTTCCATGATATCCTCAGCCGATTACGCAGCCGACGCCGAACAAGAGGCGAGGCCGGAAGGCTTTGAAGAAAGTGTTGTCAGATCAGATCCCAACTGAACGATTCAGGGTGCGGGTAAGAAACTAACCCTAGATTGTCGGTGCAGCTGCGACCGTTCCCGGCGGCTTCAGCTCCCTCTCCGAGTCTCCCGCACCTCACTTCGATCGCCAGAAAATGGACAGCAGTTCCGCACCCACCCCAGCTCTTGCTACGTACCCCCTTTTATTCTTAGAAAGGCCCTCGGTTGGGTTTTTATTACTGGTTTGCCACACTACAGAGCACGCTTAGGCGACAACAAATAATTATTACATAAACGTGATTTAGTTTTTATAAATTATAACAACTGATCTGATATTCCAATTCAATGGACGTTGCCTGCCCCTGGGGGGCAGGCGGGCCGTGTTCGAGCTGGGGCTCGAACACGCTTCATCCACTGTGTGTGGATTCTCCGTGGCCACTGCGCCACCGTTCAAAAAAAAAAAAAAAAAAAAAAAAAAAAAAAAAAAAAAAAAACTCTCATAAAAAGGTAACTGGTTTGAAACTTATTTCGTTATCCCGCAAACTATCGGAGTCAGATATCTTGATACCTCATGGCCACGTTTGGTATCAGGATAAGGTGGGATAAACCTGGTTTATCCTCTATCATTCGTTTGGTAGATAAATAATATTCATCTTAACCTGGTTTAATTTAATCCGATTTATCCTTGAAAATGGGGTTAAACTCATGGATAACCTATCCCCTCTTTTTAGTGAGATAGGTCCATGTTTCGAGGATACGATTCTCGCGCGGCTGGGGTTGGACGCTCGCCGGCAGACTTCGCGCGAGGCGGGGGCGGGGTCGTGATCAGACCGGGAATCATGGATCCGGGAGGAGCATTTGCTCCGCGCTGTCCATCATATCATCATCCACGCGAGCTCGTCCAAGTAGGAGACGACGCCCTGTTGGAACTCGGCACCGGCGTAGTCGACGAAGCCGCCGCCGTCCCCGAGTGCGGCCGTCGACCACGGATCCAGGAGGCCGCTGCCCTCCGCCCCGCTGGGATCGACATCGAGCACGGAGGAGAAGTCGAAGAGGTCGTCCGTGTCGAATAATGGTGCCTCGGCGCCGACCGGCTGCCGGGTGTCGTCGTCGTCGTCGTACCAGTGCTCCTTGGGGGGAGGAGGATCGCCGTCGCCCGCTGGAGGGTCATCGGGGAGAGGCGGCGTGTGGACGTTGTTGTCGGCATCGGCATCCTCGGAGCAGAAGCTGCCGTTGAGCTTGTCGTTGAGGGGGGCGGACCGCCGGGAAGGAAGGGGGAGCGGGGGGAAGGGGGGCGTCCGCCGAGGAGGGGGGTGTCTGCGGAGGCAGGGGGAGCGCCGCTGTGGGGAGGGGCGGGTGCCGCGGAGACAGGGCGAGACGGGGGGACTCCGACACCACTCCGCAGCCGGGGGGCGCTGAGTTTTTTTTAATAATATTATAATATTTTTTTATATTTTTTTGATTAAGTCGATTTAAACGGTTTAGTTTGATTTAAATCGGTTTAGAGGTTTCTCGAATCGAACCAAACCGAAAGGGGTCCCAAATCGAACCAAATGAGCTGGTTCGGTTTGATTTCTCGGTTTGAACTGTTTTCTGTTCACCCCTAGTCAAGAAGGGGGACGGGGAGCACTGTCCGCCGGGTTACGTGGAGGGGTGCCGGGTTGAGTTCCGTCAACATTTAAGTTTATTTTTATTTATATATTTAAATACTAGTTTAAATTTATTATATAAATATGTAAGTTAGTTAAGATATTTACAAATATGTTAAGATCGGAAGAGCTGATTGTCGAGAAAAAGGAGGACCGCGTGGATCGCCCTCTCCGCGGCACCTCCGAGGTCGCCCAAGAATCTTCGGGAACGCAAGGGACGGGGAGGCAGAGCACCAAGACAACCGGAGCGGACCGAAAATCAATATTTTTATTTCATCCTAACATTATGTACATTGATGACTCGTCTATATTTTTAAATTTAAATTTATTTTTATTTTAGATTTATCGTATAACTATGTAAGTTAGTTATGAAGACCTTTATAAATATGTTATCAAAAATAAAATAAAAGAATATAAAAAATAAAGTTAAAAATATTGAAGTATATAAGGTTATCCTCAAATTTATTTTTAACGTACCAAACATAGGATACGATTATCCTCTAAACCTATCCTAACTCTTATCAAACATAGTGGAGATAGGGTTAATCACAAGGATTGGTTTATCCATATCCTCGTTAAATTTATCCCGATACCAAACGACGCCTATGGGAATCAAAATCGGTTAAATTTATTTTCTATCTAATTTTAATAAAATATATATATAATTAAAATTAAAGTAAACAAATCATAAAATATGATATCTAAAATGATAAATAAAAATTTTAAGATATTATATTAAATTTTAATAATTTACATGCAAATTATTAACTCATTGTTGAAAAAAATAATATTTGATATCTATTTTAAAAAAATTGATGATAGAATGGACATCCAAACATAGTGATTTTAGAACTATCAAAAATCAAAATATCTTGACTCTTGTTAGAATTAGAATTACATACCGGTGCTATCCGAATATGGTGCACATAGCAGTGGATTGGTCGCCGACTTTGTGGTATTACAATTTACGAGCATGGCCGGTCGAAAGTGCATGAAATGATTAAAATAAGATAAATATTATTTAACCTTTTCCTCGACACGTGTCTCCTGGCGATCGGCGGCTGCCCTGGTTCTGCTCGCTCGCAGAGCGAACATCTTCCCGAAGTCCAACCTGCAGAAGCGGGGAAGAAAGACGGCGGCGGCGTCGCGGTCCTCCCACTGCAGGCCGTCCCACCACTCCATCGTTCCCCTGATTCTTATCATCTTGGGTGCGCTGGTCGCCACCACAGGCAGCCGCCCCAGCTGCGGGCAACCGAACACGAACAGCTCCTCCAGGGCGGGAAGGCGGAGCGGCGGCCGGCTGATGCTGCGCAGCTCCGGCAGGTTGTGGAGGCGCATCTCTCTTAGCCGGGGGAAAGGAGCGTCTTGCACGGTTCGGCACGACTCACGATCGCCGTCTTCCGACGAGAAGATCAGGATTTGTTCTACTTTCTTGCAGTTGTTGACCATGATGTACTGAAGGCAACGGAGGTCGCCGGCCCAGCTCAGGTCCTTCAGGCCATCGCAGCTATAGATCTCCAACTTGCAGAGACACGAGAAGCCGCCGGCACTGCGATCTTCGAGGACGACGATCTCCGCCTTCTCTCCGAAAGAATGCAGGCGGAGGTGCTCGAGGAAGCGGAGCTCAGCCAGGCGGAATATCAGCTGCCCCACCAGTCGGATCCCACTCTCCTCGTCGCAAAGCACGAGTCTTCTCAGCCGGGTACCCAGGGTCTCCACAACCTTGCATAAAACGGAGACATGGTCGCCGTACAGCGGGCCGTCGCCATCGTCTCCGCCGGCAATGCGCCCGTTGTCATTGTATCTCTTCTTCCTTTCGATCGTAAGGCTCGTGGTGCACCGGGAGAGCACATCCGACGCCAGCAGCCTCTTCAGGGAGCGCGACGTTCCGAGGTCGATCTGCAGGTCTTCCAGCCGAGCCAGGCCTTCCAGATCACCCAGATCAATTACTTCTCTCCCGGCGAGGTAGCCGCTGAACCACATCTTCAGCACCACCAGGTTTGTCAGCCTCGGCAAGACCTCCGGCGGAAAAGACTCCATCTTGGTTGTATGCTCCAGATCTAGCTCTCTCAACATGCCCAAATTACCCAACTCCGTGGGCAACGACTTGATGCTGGTCCAGGCAAGGTTGATGCACCGCAGCTGAGCCAGGGAGCCCACTTCCGGCGGGACCTCTTCGATCTTGGTGCGAGACAGATCTAGGGTCCGGAGAGCATTCATGGAACTGAAGAAGCTGCCTCGGAGTGGGCGGCCGAGGCCGGTGTTGTTCAGCAGAAGGGTGGTCAGCTTGGGGCAATTGGGCGTGCCGGCGGGCAGTTCCTCTGCTTCGTAGTTGTACATGAACGATATCCTCTCGGCAAATTCCCAGCTTTCTTTGGGAGGAAGCGTCCTCAGCCTCTTCCCCGCCATGGCCAAGAACCGGTCTCTTCCCAGATGCAGAGCCATGTCCCTGACAGTGTCGTGCATCCTCGCCGTCCGCATCTTGTAAGCTTGTTTAACGAGCGAGAAACCGGTCTCCAGCAAGCAGGCGTCCTGTAGAGCGCTGAGGATGTAGTTTCCTCTTCCCCGGAGACGGTCGATGCGCTCATTCTCCGTCTTGTCCAGCAGCCCGTCGACGACCCAGTGTTCCACCAGTTCGTCTCTGCCGATTTCTTGATCCTCGGGGAACAGGGCGCAGTACAGCAGACATGATCTCCTGGTGTCATCCTCCAGGGCGTCGTAGCTGAACTTGAGGGCGAAGAGGAGATGGCCCATGCCTCGGAGCTCGGCGGCGGCATCATCCAGCTTCCGGATCGCGCTCTCCCACTCGACGGGTTGCCTCTTGTTGGCCATGGCCTTGGCGACGGTGATGAGCGCCATCGGCAGGCCTCCGCATCTAGTTACCACTTCTATTGCCAGAGGCAGTGTCGACGGGTTGCGGAGAACCGCTTCCCCCTGCAAGTTCCTTCTGAACAGCCGCAACGACTGGAGGTCGCTCAGCGGCTTCATCCTCACAATTCGATCTGCGTCCATGTCCGTGCAGACCTCCAACGAGCGAGTGGTGAATATAATCTTGCAGTTTCTTCTGCCGTGCCCCGCCGGGTGAGGAATTCCGATCGCCGCCAGGTCCAGCTTCGCCCACACATCGTCCAAGAAGAGGAGGAACTGCCTGCGGCAGAGCGCCTTGAATAGGGTCCGGTTCTGGCGCTCGGCTCGGGCGGGTGGCTCGCCGGAGAGCTGGAGACCGAGGCGATCGCCTATTTGCTTTTGGATGCCGAGGAGGTTCACCTCCTTGGAGATGATTGCCCATATCACCGTGTCGAAGGGGGCGCCGCCGGCGGATTCAAGTAACTCGTTGTTGATCCTCTTCAGAAGGGTAGTCTTGCCGGATCCGCCAATGCCGCAGATGCCGACTACCCGGACGGCGTCGTTCCCCAAATGATCTCTGATCTCCGAGAGCGTTGCTTCCCCGCCTACGATGAAGGAGCTGGGGACGCACGGGAGCTCCTCCACTGCCCCCGGCGGCACCCGACTCACCAGGTACTCTTTTCCGGTGCTCAGATAACCATTCCCTTCCTCCTTCAGCCGGCGAACCTCCCTGACAAAGGCCAAGCCACCTTCTTCTTCGGAGCGCAAGCACGCCGCCGCCTTGTTCAACCATGACTCCACGAGATTGGTGCGCCTCATCTGCACATCGGCCGCTTCCCCTACCTCGACCATTCTAACGATATCGTCCCTGAGCATCCTCAGCTCGTCTGCCTCCCAGGCGATTGTCTCGGCATCTGGCACCGCGATACCGGCCACGCTGTCGATGTTGTTGCCGTGGACGATCAAGGCCCGGACTTGCTTCAGCTCGGCGGCGGCCTCGTAGCCCAGGCAGAAACCGGTTATACATAAGGACTGCCTCTCGAAAGAAGCCTGGAAGATGGAGAAAGCGGATTCAAGCTTCTCCACTCGCCGGAACCATCCTTCCACTTGATTCCAGGCCTCCATGTCGGGTTTTGCCAACTCGTAGAGGAGCTTTCTGCTCAGATCGTCCCGCAGGTTCTTCAATAGTTCCATCTCTTCTTCAAGCTTTGCGGCATTCCGGGGGAGGAGCAGGAGATCGAGCACTCTTCCAAAGGAGACATCCCACAACAAGGAGACCAAATCCCCGATCTTGCTCTGCAAGGTGGCCTCCATAGTCGGTGGAGATCGATAGAACCGAAGATGGCGAGATGACGACGGAGGAGATGAAGGGATGACGGGAATGGGGTGCAAAGGAACCAATACCCTCGACAATAGCTCCGAACTCCCCCGTCTTTCTGAATTTGGGAAGGGGGCGGCACCGCGGAAACCCCAGATAGGTAGCGAAAGCGGGGTGCCGAGTTCCCGGAGATCAGCGAAGTTTACCTCTACAAGTTTTAGTCACCAAACATCGTGAGATGTTTTTGTTTTCTTTTTTTTAATCTTATTTTTTTGATCAAATAAGAAGTTTAGAGTCTTTTTTTTTGGACGGAAACTAATATAATTAAACAGAAAGATCATTACATAGTGCCATAGATACAAACACAGGTAACCTAGAAGGATACATATCATCTGAGTTTGCATGTAGAGCCCACTTAACTAAACAGTGAGCGACCATATTACAAGAACGCGGAATAAAACATATTGAAATGAAAGAAGGTTCAACCAAAAACTCTGGACAAGAGGCAATAATATGTTGAGCTCGCCAAGGAACAACCCCCGTCCGATTAATAGCATCAATCACAACTTTGGCATCACTTTCAATAAGAATAGATCGTGCAAAGCTAGACGCCCAACAGTAGGCCATATAAATTGCTTCCGCTTCTAAAACTTGAGGATTCTGCATACGCAACACTTTAGTCTTCCGGAATACCACTGCTCCGCTTTCATTCCGCACCATCATACCAATTGCCCCTGCAGAATTTGAAACTGCAGCATCAACATTTATCTTAAAATGATGTACAGAGGGTGGAGACCAACGTGGTACCGAAGGGGTAACAAAGAGAGGGCTATGATTCAAACAATAGTCCACCAAGCGCCAAGCTTGTTGTAAAATGGTGTGAGGCGTATACTGTTTCCCTTGGAAGACAAAACTGCATCTAGTTTTCCACAAGTGCCAAAGAATTGAAATAGCCAGTAGCCCCAAGCGGTGCAAAGTGATCTCCTTAGACAATATCCAGTCTAACCAGCTAGTGATCAAGGATGAAATGGAATAAGAAAACCATTCTGAATTATTTCCGATAGGAGAAATAAGCTACACAATTGCCGTGCGAGGACATAATAAGAACAGATGCTCCACAGTTTCAGATTCCATATTACAAACCTGGCACAGGGAACTGACCCCCGGACATCTACGATGAACTTCAAAGTTAACGGGCAAATTTCCCGATAACAATTTCCAAATACACATAATAACCTCTTGGGGCAAAGATTTACCTACAACAGGATGCCACAACTTTCGCCAGATAAGTTGATGAGAAGGTCCAGGTGGCAATTTTGCTTCATGAAGATATCGATAAGCAGACTTGACATTAAACCTACCATCAGTTGTAAAAGGCCATATTAGAGTATCACAAGATAAAGAGGATTGTATCGGCGTGTGAAAAATACGATTGCAGGAAGATGGTGAAAACCATTCTCGAATAAGGGTTCGATTCCATTCACCATTCTGAATTAGGTCCTTAACTTGACCTTGGAGCAACAGTCCTTGGTTTCTCGGGAGCAGAGCCCCGTCATCATCCAAAACCCAATTATGCTCCCAAATATTGATGTTGGATCCATCTTTAACTAACCAAACAGCTGTGCTTGATAGAACAGATCGGGCAGCTAGAACAAAACGCCAAATTGGGGAGTCCGTATGTCTAGGTTGAACTTGCCAAATAGATTTCCTTTTCAAATACCTACAAGAGAGCACCTTCACCCAAAGAGCATGCGACTTACGTAAGAAACTCCATAATAAACTCATACCCATAGCTTGATTTAATAGCAAAGATCTTTAATACCAGTACCACCCATGAGCTTTGAATTCTTAATAACTTGCCAATTAGAAAAATGAAGCCGTTTAGGATTAGATGTAGAATGGGCCCACCAGAATAAGGAGTTTATGGCCCGTTTGGTTAGAGTTTCAAATTTGATACCATATCAATATTGATATTGATAATTTTAGAGGTTGGAATATCAATATTAAAATTGATACAAGTTGACACTTGTATTACATAATGTGCTTTGTTTTCACTGCCAATTTCAAAATTGATACTATTAACCAAACACTTCTCAGTGATTATTAAGAATATCAATTTTAAAATTGATAGTGATAGAGGTGTCAAATAGTGTTACCAAACAGGGCATTAGAGTCGCTACTTCACCCCGGTGACTAAATTAAATATTTTTAATTTGTGTGTGCGTTGGGATTGGATATTCAACTTATTTAATTTATTTTTTTCTATAATTACTTGTGGTTGTTTTATGCCTTGATGCCTTATTCTGACTCGGTATTTTTTTTTCCAGTCGCATCTTTAACCATATTTTTATTTTTTGAGACCGTCAAACAAGACGGTTTTCACGTATTTATGATGTGATTGTCTTGGGTCGATAAATGGGAGGGAGGGAATTCTCCCTAATATTTAAATCTCGTAATGTCACTCTTACTCAGAGTTTCTCCTCAATGTCGTCAACCGATCTCACGACAGATGTTAAACTTTTCAAGGAGAGCCTTTGTCTCTATTTTTTTAGCTCATGGTCGATTTGTGACTATATCTACGTTGGTCGGACAAGCTTGCCGTCAACGTATCTTTACTTATTCTTATGTTTATGTTTGTCATCGTGTTTGTTGTTTTTTTAAGTGTGTCGCTGTAACCTTCGAAATAAAATAAAATAAAGAAAGTCCAGACTAAATTCTGTACTAAGTCAACACATATTTTTAATCGATAAAAATACTATTTTTAATTAAATTATCATGAAAGTCCAGACATGTACATCCGAGTTCTCACCTCATTTCGTCCCAGTAGTGAGCCAAAATATAAGTCGATAGGCAATTTTTAATGGGTCTCAAACAAACCTCAATCAGAAAAGAGATTTTCTTTTAAAATAATGTTTTAAATATTTATAATTGTATCTTTTTCCAAAAGAGGGTACACCCCCACCATGAATTTATAGTTATATACAATTAAGTATTACATTTGGAGGATGTTAGATAGAGAACATAAATTATATTCGAGTAGATATTTTGTTAGGATATCAACATTGATACTATGTTAATTTTAATATTAATATTTTAATAAGGTAGAATAATTTTAATATTAATATTTCGAGAGGATAGAGTATCAATATTAAGATCGGTATACGTAGACAATCGTATTTTGCATAGATCACCTTGTTTGTACTCTTGGCTAAACACTCCTGATGATCGATATCAATATAAATTTTAGGAGTGATAGACACCGAGAAGTCCAATATCCAGGGCTCAAAGAAGATAAAATTCTCAGCACCCCCTACATTGATCCTCGACAAACCAAGTAATGCCGGTAAGAAGAGCGGATCACCTCAGTCCCACGGTGGAGGGAGAAGCCTCAGTCCCCAATCGGAGGCGGCCACATACCCCCGTCACTTAAGTGGCGGTTCAAGTTATGTTACTGAACCGGTTCGGTGAACCGCTACCGAAAAGGGTTGAACCGCTACCGAGCCCTTTGTAACTCACTACCCGTCGGTAGTGAGTTACAAAGGGCTCGGTAGCGGTTCAACCATTTTCGGTTGCGGTTCAAGACTTTTAAGTTATGTTACTGAACCGGTTCGGTGAACCGCTACCGAAAATGGCTGAACCGCTACCGAGCCCTTTGTAACTCACTACCGCCACTTAAGTGACGGGGGTATGTGGCCGCCTCTGATTGGGAACTGAGGTTTCTCCGTCCACCGTGAGACTGAGGTGATCTGCTCTCTGCCTCTGGTGTTTGCGAGGATGCCGTATAACATATATATATATATATAGGGGGGGTTATGGCACCAAATAGGCTTTTAAGAGAAAGTAAACTTAAATTTTACAATATCAAACATTTCCAAGTGAATGAAGTCCCTGTTTGTTTTAACGCAATTGACGTTGAGCTTGTCCACGCTGAGATCTTTAGTAAAAGGTTTGAATACCATGGTTCGTAGAACCACCTAATTTTAAAATTTGTTTTTTTTTATGAACGAAATCATTATCCTTTTATTTTTTTCCCAATGACACAGTTTCTTTTCTTATTTTTTTCCAACGAAACCGTAAATCCTTAAATATTTTTTTAATTTTTGTAAGCAAACAGGAGGTCATATATCCTTTGTTATTTTTTTCAATATATTTTTTATATTTTTTCAACTAAAGATCTAAAAAACCTTGATGTTGTTTTACGATTTCAATTTTAGAAAAATAAAAAAAAACTATGGTTACGTGGTTTCAAATTAAAAAAAACCTTGAGGTGATTTGATGGTTTGAATTTCAAAAAATAAAAAATGAAACCGTGATGTGATTTCCTGATTTCACATTCAAAAAATTAAAAAAAAAAGTGAAACGGTGATTCCATATCACGGTTTCACCGAATGAAATATATTTGGTACAGTGCTATTTCGATTTTTTTTTAAATGACGGATTTGTTTTAACATGAAAAACTCCTCTGCATTAACGGCCCAGTTTGGTTGTATCCGTTTATACGGCTCGTTCGGTGCCTAGGGCTGCAAGAGGGCCGATTTGCTGGCCGCGCTCTTAGCCGGCAGCCTTCCGCCTCTCGCCGGCGCCGCCCGCCGGTGCCTACCCACAGCAGCGGCACACTAGTCTTTCCCTTTCTTCTACCCTCAGTTGCGCTCTATCTCTCTCTTTCTCCCCATACCTGCAAGGGGTTTTTCCTGGCGGTTGGTCGTGGAAGAGACGGGTATTTGTCGGGGGCGGCGGGAGGCTGCCGTCGAGTGGGGGCAGCGTCGAGGGGCGAGTGGCATTTACGCTCCCGCTAGTTTAATCTGTTGTCTGAGAGGTCTCCGAAGTCGAAATGTGGACGCTAAGAAGTGCCCAAAGGCAGTGGCGTACCACAGCCGCGCTTCTCCATGGCAGGTGTGTATCTCTGTGATCAGCTCTCTGCTCGCCATTGTCCGTCTTCAGGATAGCCCTTGACTTTCAACTATTTTTCTTAACCTTTGCTCTCATTCATGTATAGGATTCTCCCGAAGAGGTGCGCTCTGTTGTCGCAGCAGTCGATCAGTGAAGTACACGGTTGCCCAATGGGTAAAAATGGCTCTTTTATCAGTCCATTGGGTTGTCCTGGTGGATCCAGGGTCATGTCGACAGCAAGGGGTAGGAGTATGCGGAGTAAGGTGGAGAAGCGGATGCGCAGGGAAACTGGTAAAACGTTGAGGGAGATAAGACGTGCAAGGAAGCTGAGGAAGAAGCTGATGACGGATGAAGAGCGACTTATTTACAACCTCAGAAGGGTAGGTACTTTCTGGTTGTCTTTGCATACGTTCTTATTACCGCCAACTGCTCTTTAGTGTGTGCCATGAAACTGATTTTTCTCGTGATTCACTTAGATAAGCCAGCCTAACGAACCCGTAATCTATTCCTCGAACAGTGACACTTCTTCATATTTTACGGGTGATTGGTTGTCGAATATATATAACTTCAAGGACTTCATTAGATGTACAGTAAATGACAATTTGATGTTAACTCGGTGCATATATATTTTTTTGCTCAAACTAATGACAGCTCTGTTTTATTTGCAATCGGGTTACATTTGTTTGTTTCATGCTTTTGGCCTCATTGCACCTACTGATTTGATGTACTCATTGTTTAAGGCCAAGAAGAAAGTAGCTTTGCTCCTACAAAAGCTCAAGAAGTATGAACTACCTGAATTACCCACTCCGCGACATGATCCTGAGATACTAACACCGGAGCAGCTTCAGGCATATAAAAAGATAGGCTTCAGAAATAAAAACTATGTGCCTGTTGGGGTTCGTGGAGTTTTTGGTGGTGTTGTCCAAAATATGCATCTTCACTGGAAGTTTCATGAAACTGTCCAAGTCTGTTGTGACAACTTTCCAAAGGAAAAAATTAAAGAGATGGCGACGATGCTTGCAAGGCTAAGTGGTGGTATCGTTGTGAATATACATGATGTAAAAACTATTATCATGTTTCGTGGAAGAAATTATCGGCAACCAAAGAATCTGATACCTATCAACACTCTTACCAAGAGAAAGGTAATAGTTCATTCTTTATGCAAGATTGTAGACAAATTAACATGATTGTTTTTTGTCTATTTCTGAAAATGTCACATTAAATTTTAGTTTTCAACTACGAGGGATTTAATCATTTAACAAGCACATATTTTAAAATTCTTCTCGTCATTAACCTGGTAGCATGATCAAAGCTGTGATCAACATGTTTACGTCCTTCTCTATTCGTTTTCTTTGGCGCAGGCCAATGGACCCCTCCTAAGCACCAAAGTGTTGATGGAAAAAAATCATAAGGGATAAAATGTTTGTGTTTTCTTGACACTAGGATGAGTTTAACGAGGACATTTCTTCTGTTGCTGTTTGAACATAATTGAATAAGTTGCTGTTTGAAAGGTCCATACACTATCTTATGTGGTGTATTTCATGCGTTAGAGAATTAGATTGCATCTTGGAATCAAAAAGTGCTTCTCATTGATATGCACTAGAATTGAGATATCATCAACCTAAGGTGATTTCAGGATTGGATGACTTATGCTAGATCATGATTAAGAACACTATTCTTTAATCTGTTGTAGCTCAAATAAAGTTCATATGTTCTTTGTTTGCCATTCTACCATTCTAAACTGTTTATTCCACCCAAATAAGATGATGTTAGTTTATTTCCCTGTTGATGGCACAAATTAAGCTATCTACCTATTCCCATCTTTCATTTGGAAACAAGAAGAAAGCATTCTGCCTCCTCTCGAAGTCACTTCTTGAAATATCATCAAATTAGAAGTAGGCTTTTGCTTGTATATAGTATTCCATGCCACTGACTTTGTATTGTGTAAATGTTTGCATATTGGTTTTGGACATATGTATATTTTCCTCTTCTTATGTATACAATGCTTATGATCGTATCTATCTCTGCCTATTGAATATTTTAATATTGTATTATTTCAGGCTTTGTTCAAGGCTAGGTTTGAGCAAGCTCTTGATTCACAAAAGCTTAACATAAAGAAACTAGAGCAAGAGCTAAGACGTAAAGGTGTAAATCCTGAGGATCCAATTGCCATGGCCAGTATACAGAGGGTGGCCTCCACATTCTTTCGTGCCATCGATGAAAAGCAAGGAACTCCTTATGTGTTTCATGCGGAAAGGCATCCCACATCTGAGATGGAGGATACAAGGGAAGAGATTGCAGAACCTTCATCTGAGGACAGTGATCAAGAGGAGCTTGACCGCTTCATTGCAGAAATTGAGGATGCTGCAGATAAGGAGTGGGCAGCAGAGGAAGCAGCAGAGAAAGAGGAAACATCAAGGATACGGTACTGGAATAGAGAAGAATTGACCTCCTGGGGCAGCAGAAGAACAAATTGGAGAGGTGATGATTTTGATGAACTAAAGGGGCGAGCTAAAGACAGGGCTGTAGCAAATAATGACAAGCGAAGGACGGAAATGCGAACATGGGATAGTGGTGATGAGACTTCAGAAGCATCAGAAGATGGAGAGTGGGATTCGGCAGATGAAGCAAGGAATCTCATTAATGGCCTGGATAGTGATGCTGATAGTTCAGAAGATGATAATTTTTGACAGGCAAATACAATAGCAAATAGTGAACACTGACTCCTTCAAGGGGAATGACTGCATAGTGACTATATGGGATGCTGGATCAGATTATGACTGAAAAGATTCAGTATTTAATTCAAGACACCCCCCACAAAATAGATATGAAGAGAACGATGCTTCTGGAGTTCATGGTCATTAGCCCAAGAAGAACTAGATGCTGGATCAGATGATGATCAATTCCATGATACATGTGATGCTAAGTCCGTATGTAGGTACATGCTTCTATGACATGTCAAGGGTTATGTATTAGCAATTTTCTCCATCATACAGTTGAATTCATGCTCAAGTTCCTCATGTATTTGTCATAATTAGAAACTGGTATTTTTATTAAAACTCTGTTTGTACACATGTTTGTGCTCTTTTCCTTTTTATGATCTTTAGCCAACACTACAAGCTTGATGAAATTCCGCATGTTGCGCTTCTAGGTTTATTCTTATGTACTTGTTAATAATCTCAATAAATTTGGATGTCATTGGGAGCTTACTGGACATGCTGAACCTCCCATTCACAGTACATTTGAATGATCTTATAATACTTTCATGGCAAAACAGTTGTTGTGCTGTCTTCATTGATATCATAGATCACACTGGTTAGCCAACATGCATCCGGGTCCAGTTGTTTGATCGTTCACTTCCAAGTGGGGCAGGGCATCTTGTAACATTACAACCATCATCTTGGATCGTTATCCTATTCCTGATATCACAAATTTTAGAAAAGGCATATTATAAATCTCTTAATGTGCGCGGAAGAAGGTTAGCTCCAGGCGCCCCCCTTGCTGTGCGCACACTCTTCCGGCTCCCTCGCTCACTGCAGAAACAGCTCCGGGTGGCTTCTTCGCCCCTTCGGTGGCTCCCCTACTCCTCAATCGACAGAACCCTCATCTTCTCTGTGGTCCCTCGCCCCCTTCGGCGGATCCCTCATCCCCCATTGACAGACCTCCTCGCAGCATTTCCTCCACCATCCCTCGATGCCTCCCTCGTCACTCCAGTTTTCCTCCCCTTTCGGCTGATCCTCCCCCATTTCTTCACTGTCTCCCCCTATCAACCCGTTCCACAGCTCCTTTGCCTCTCCTAGTTGAAAAACCCCTCCCTCCCACTTGACCCACATCTCCTAGCCCCACCATCGCAACCGACCGACAACTTCCCTTCATTGAAACCGCTGTGTGCATCACCGACTGAAACTTCATCTAAGGGGTTGTTTATTTTTGCTATTTTGTCGTAGTTGTGGTCCTCCCTCCCAAAAATGTTTAGGTCTTTTAGTGTCGCTCGTGTTGCAGTGTCCTACCTAAATATCTATTTAGGTATTTTGTTTCTGTTTTGTGCACTACAATCATGGAGCTCGGTTTATCTATGTCCGGTTTTCTCCCATGATTTGTTGTGTTCAGCTATTGTTATGTGGTTAGGTTTTGATACTTTGTCCTTCTATGTTTGTTGTATAGCCGCGTTCTCCACTTCGAGATTGTTAGTTTGAGCAACATTCACATCTTTTAGGTGTGATCATCCAGTCTTGAGATAGCAATTTAACTCCCTGAGAGGAGCTCTTATCCATGCTGTTCGATCTTTGATCAAGATCGACGTGTGGTTATGTCTTACCTCATGGGACAACAAGGTATCGAACCGAACTCTGTCTATCTTCATCTTTACATGTCTGGTCTCGTTTTAGGGTGTCATTGTATTGTTGTTGTACTCTTTTATCCTGTTATAAATATAATAGTGTTACTGTTGTTAAGAAAAAGACATGGGATACTATAGTCATCTTGGTGCTTGAGAGTAATTGACCCCACAACAGTTGGGTGAATGGTAAGTTTAAGGGGATCAACATCTTCCTTTGGCTACATTTTTAGAAAAGGAATTTTTTGTGGAATGTTGCTAGGAGATGTGGGTCAAGTGGGAGGGAGGGGTTTTTCAACTATGAGAGGCAAAGGAGCTGTGGAACGGGTTGAGAGGGGGAGACAGTGAAGAAATGGGGGAGGATCCTCCGAAAGGGGAGGAAAACTGGAGTGACGAGGGAAGCATCGAGGGGCGGTGGAGGAAACGCTGCGAGGAGGTCTGTCAATGGGGGAGTCTGGAGTTGAAGAGGAGAATGAAATTCTCATCTTTATCATGAGTATGACTTAGTACATGATCAATCAACATCCCATGATGTGGGACGAATCGGGTTGACTCTCTAAACTAACTCTTACACACGATTTGGTTCACATGACCGGGCACTCAGACTAAATTTGATGGTAAAAGACCAGTGTAGTTATGAAACTACAATGAGAGATTAGGATGGCTATCTATATGAGATTTAAGTTGAGGAAGAGTAAGGAGAGTAAAATCTAACTCTAACTTTGGTTCGACATGAACATTCACGACCTCATATAAAATGAACAAGTAAATAAAAAATGAGTTTATTATAAATTACCTCTAGACTTGTAGGAGGGCTCGTTTGACATGTATCCTGAGAACTACAAATCCAAAATAATAGTTTACGAAAATATTAAGGTGCCCACCTTTCGCAGGAGGGTAATAGGCGACGTGCAACATATTCTTAGAACTGTTCAGGTTGATGGGTATTGACTGAATTGTATGCTTGGCTTGATTGTTTGTTTCAAAAGTTTATTGCAGAGAGTCGACATGGAAGCTCCTCGGTTGGTGGCAGACGGACTTTGGAGAAGCATCGGGTTGCCTAGGTGGGCAGAAAAAGTGTCGACTTGGCATTGGAAGTTACAAGCGGCACTAGCCTTGTTGTGATAGAGGTTGCAAGCGGTGGATTGACTTTTGACGTTGGAAGACCGGAGTAAAGAGAGTGGGAGGGAGGAGGAAGATTGAATGTGGTAGATAAAGAGGAGCAGTGGAGTCACCATCTTCGTGGACGTTAAGTAGGTGACGATGTTAGACCAATCAATGTGCTTGATGTGGATAATGTTCCTCACAAGCTCTCGATACTGGGTGATTGGGTACATTTCACGGGCATCTCTCTCACATAGGCGATGGAAAGTAAAGAGAACACACTCTTATTTCAAGTTTAGATTTCTTCAACATTGTACGAGGATACACAAGGGGTTTTTATAACCTTCAAAGCTTTTTTCAAAAATTGAATTTCCCTCCAAACATATCCCCACCTATCAACAACGGTCCATTAACTTAAAGTAATTACTAACTCTCAAAAAGTTATACTTCTTAATTCAACAACCATCTACCAACTTAAAGTAATTATTAATTCTAAAAAGACTACTTTTATTAATGAGAATCAAAACAACTACTTACCAACTATTAACTCTAAACCTTCTTTTTAATGACATTAAAAATAGCTATTTATCTGCTAGCAACTACTAACCTTTCTGATTAATGAAGCAACACTCTCCTAGCCAAAAAGAGGTAGGTGAGTCACCATTCCTATGAAGAAACAAAAAGTGAAACGGAATTGGATCCAATATGAACTGGTACAATTTGATCGAGAATGTCGTCTCTAACTGGTATTCCTATCTTCCCCACACTGCGATGTCCACCTTGATCACAATATCCATCTAGGTGGCTCTGGGCTTTGGACCTCTGGAAACTTTCATTGCAATCTAATATTTCTCATATGTGCAGCATGATGAACTCTGATGAAAGTGAATAATGTGCTTCCTGAAAACAATTTATGGCTAAACCCTTTTCCACAAAATTATGAATGGTGCTGAAGGCGTGGAAGCTCTCCCTGCCTAGTTGGTGAAACAAATTACGCAATTCGTGTTAACTTCATGTTTACATACCCTATCAAATTGATGAATAAAATTAACGGCCAAGTCCTTTTCATCCTTGTGTTCCCCGGCTGCTTTGTCTAGCTTGCCTCCGGTTACCACCTTATACAGTTCATTACCACTTCAGCTGTCTCCATGCTTAGGCGTCAATGAACTTTGATATACAAAACTGTCAATTGTTTTGAGCGAAGAACCCATTTATCTAAGGGGGTGTTTGGTTGCATGATAATGGGAGTTTTTATTTTAATTTCTAAAAATTGTAAGAAAACTTGACAAAAAAAGGTGTTTGGCAACCTTGACAATTTTATATTTTGAAAATGATTTTCTTCTTAAACAAAAAAAAGAAGGTCTCACCTTTCTTTTTCCTTGTGGTCCCCCACTTTGTTTGGTCATGAATGATAGTTACTCTTTTTTGTTATCACATCCCTCCAAACATGATAATTTTATGTAATGAGTTGGTTCACTTTTTATTTTAATATAATTTTTTAACACGAAAGTGTACAAAAAATTATCATGCAACCAAACACCCCATAAGGTGCTATTTCTCTACTTTCTACCAACTATCCATGTCAGGAGAAGGTCCAAAGCAATCATTTATCTTTAAAGTATTACTTAAGTTCAACCTTCCACCGCTCCTGGCAATGTCAAAGCAGTAGAAATGTTGTGAATCTGAATCGTTCTTCAGAAAGCCTTCCTTGCATTGCTCCGCCCCTTCCTTTGGAAAGCTCGTGTTATGACTTTTTGCAAAAAAATTCCCTCACCGGAAGGTGTCCATACGTTCGGGTACTGGGCGTAGGCTATTGCCAAGAGTGTGCACCCCTCCCCCCTGAGATCATACCGTTGGATTCGTGCTTTGATGTTAATATGATGCTTCTTTTCAAAGATATATATGCACACGGATGCTTGTCTTTTCGGCATTTCCTGCAATGGGTATGGCAGCTGATTTTACTGCTCCTTGAGCATCTTTTGTCGACTTTCTTTATCATCAGTCTCCTTGCTGATTATCTGGCCCCTTGTCATCATACTTATCTTGCTGGATAATGTCCTTTTTGAAAATTATATGTTCGACTCCCGCCCGCAACTGATTTCAGAGAACATTCTTGCTCAACAGCGAAGCTGCCAGCGCAGGACGTGCACATTTCTGAGAATATTGCGATCAGAAGATAGCATCTGGAGCTCCCTGAAAGGCTGAAACTCCCTCCCGTTACTCCCAGTTACAAGTGAGATCTTCACACGGTCCTTTTGAGGTGCCCGTCCAATCTCTGACCTAGTAAAAGGAGGACGGAGACGCTGCCGCATCACCTTTTGTCACGCCGAAAATATTTTGAAGATTCTGTTCTCATCCAGAATGAGACAGCTGCGTGAATTTTCTCTGGCATTACTGATTTACCGGACTGTTTCAAATGTTCCTCAGAGGTTGTTGAGTGCATTCGCCAAAGTCGAAAGTCAAAAGTTATTGTTGCATCATCAATACATCGGAAATCGGAAGATTTGTGCTGGAGCCTGTTGATTACTATGAATTGTATGGTTTCCTATGAAAAAAAACCTATGGAAAAACGGAAATTTTGCAGTGTTGAGGAACACAGATAAACTTGCGTGAGAAATGAAATTAGATTAACATCAATTTTAAGATTTGTTGTAATCTTAACACAAGATCTCACTTGCATCAATTTTGTTATCGACACTATCCTCTAGAAATATCATTCATGTACCCTAACCAAAAATGATACGGATATCATCGTTTCACCGTTGTTATGGATTACTTGAATGTCACATTCATGATTATAACAAGGAAACGATTAAACTGGTAACGCATTAAACTGGAAACGATTAAACTGGAAACGATTAAACTGGAAAAGATGAAATGAGAGAAAATCATCCCAGATTTACGCATCTTACAATCGTAATGAATGCCCACATCAACTATCCAGTTTCCTTCTATTGGATGGGGAAAGGGGAGAAGGGACCCCTCGGTAGCTTAAAGAAGATTATCATTTATTGTCTGCCCTGCTCTCCAACTCCCTTCTCAGCTGTTGAGAGAAGTCATCGTTAACGTCGTCATCGTCCCAGTCATCTTCCCACTGCTGTAGAGCTTCTTTCCCTTCCTTATCGTCCCACTCTACATAAGATGGAATCAAATAAAAAGTAATTAACGAATCCAATAACCTGGTGTTTCTAGCTTCAAATTAATTCCATAATGCAGCTAATGCCCAGTTTAAAAAGTTGGAATACCATAATGGATCAGGTTCTAGTTCCTGATACAAAGACTAAAAAACATTCAATATTATGCCAACTACGCTCCTTAAAAAGTGGTGGTACCGCTGAAAATCGAGCCAGGGATCTTATGCAGCTCAAAAAGATGAACTGTGTGCTAGCAATACAACAACTACATCCAATGTAGAAGCACGGCTGCAACCTTCAAACTCGAGTTGCAGATGGTCAACTCTGGATATAGACGGTGCTACTAAATGCTCAAACTCAAAAGGGGTTCTTCAGTATTGTTCACCTTCACCAAAAGATGAACAGGATCATCTGCATCACTTTGAGGTATGAAAAGTTACTTGCCAGAAAAGTTTCCCACTACCATTCACCAGGCTGGAAAAACATAAGCACATAAGTCAACCGATCTCACTTTGAGGTACGAAAAGTTACTTGCTCGACATACTTGGTGCTAAGAAATTCATATGTTGTTCCACTCTAGACAGAACATATCTAAAGAGGATGTCATAATAGTTCAAATAAGCACATCTAATAAATAACCTATATAGTGAGCTAGAGGCTTTTGAGCATAGTTGTCAAAGGGACAAGGCAACACGGTAAAATTAGATGTTAACACTATATATACATGTGTATATATATACAAAAAATATATGTATATGATGATAATACTATATATATTTAGGTATACATACTATGTGTATATACATCAATATATACATAAATATAATTATACTTGTATGTTATAATTGAAATGTGTGTGTTTATGTATGCATACATATACGTGCAAGGATCGTGGGATCGGAATCAGTCCCTGAATCGGTGGGGACCGATTCGATCCGGATCGGATTGGATCGGTCCGATCTAGGCCGATTCGTCGGAGGAAAATCGATCCGGATCGACCCTTAAAAAAACCCTAAAACACCAAAAAATTAACTAAATAAGGAGGTAGATCGGATTCTGATCTGATCTACCCCATTTTGGGGCGATTTCGGGCCCAAAAGTGGCCTGAAATCACCGCCACGGCGGCAGCTTGCCGCCGTGACGTCTTCCCCGCCCTATCGAGCGGGGAAGATGACCTTACCGGGTCCATCGGACCCGGTAAAGCCAGAATCCGTCACCGGATCCTCAACCGGTAGGGTTTATACCCTACCGGTTTGCGTATCGGGTCCATGGGACCCGATACACTTAAAATGGCCGGATTCGCTACCGGGTCCCGATGGACCCACTTCCCCGCCCGATAGGGCAGAGAAGAGGGTTGCCCAGGCGGGATGGCCGCTGCAGCAGCCTGTGGGTCGATTCCGGCGAGGGAATCGCCGGAATCGATCCAGAATCAACCGAATCGGTCAATTCCGGCACCGATTCCACCTACAAACACTGATCCGGACCGATCTTCAGTCCGGATCGGTAGTTCCGCCAGGAATCGGATCGGAGGGGTCCGATCCGATCCAAGAATCGGCCGATCCCGATCCGGATCGGCCGATTCTGCAATCCATGTATACGTGTGTTTTTATTTATGCAATTATGTATGTGTGAGCAAGGAAGGCAGGATCCTGGATCGCGACCGGGTCGGCCCGGCTCTGGGCCGACCCGGTCGGACCGGGTCGCGACCCGGGTCGCGACCCGGTCCGATCCAAATTATTTATTTATTTTTTTTGATAATTCGAAAAAAAATCGAAAAAATGTCGAAAAAATTCGAAAAAAATCTGAAAAAACAGAAGTATAACAATAAAAATATTTTCATTCATTAACATAAAATTTACCCAACCGTTTACATAAACTTGACTTGATCTTCATTTTCTACATAAGCCTTATACTCTTCCCACGACATTGTATTATATACGGTATGCCATACGCATCGATGAATATTATATTCGAGTCCCTTCTACAATGACCCTAATGTCGCGGGTCCTAAAAAACCACCAAAGTAATGTTCATATGGGGATTGAATCGGGGTATCCATGGGTGATCTATAACTCATCCCACTCCACTCTTGGTCATTTGTAGGAAACCAAGAGCCTTGAGATGAATCATACCCGTAGGTCGGTTGTTCATATCCATGGTACTGATGTCCACCATGTTGGGTATGTTGAGTTCCTCCACCCTGCGACCTCGCCCCATGGTCCATGTCTTGGGTCGCGTGGGTATACTGGTCTTCTCCACGGGAAGCAATTCATTGCTTGCCCCCCACGGGAAGCAATTCATTGCTTCCCGTGGGGGGCAAGGATCCCCTGCGGGATCCTGGGGTCGCGCGACCCAGTCGCTGGGTCGCGCGACCCGACGATCGGGTCGCGACCCGAGGGGATCCCCCGCTCGGGTCGGACCAACGGGATCCCGATCGGGCCGGTCGGCCCAAAATCCGACCGGATCGGGTCCGGGTCGCGACCCGGATCCCGATCCGGCATTCCATGTGTGTGAGTACCTATTTTGAGGTATATATTTTGGGAAAGAGTTAATTTTGATAAACAAAGTGAGAGGTAGAAAAAAGAAAGTTAAAAGAGAATTTTGTAATTTTTTAAATATAAAACATATATTTATAATTAAAAATCTTAGACATAAACAATAATATAAGTGATAGTAAAATATGTTAATATGTTTACACTATCATTAAATGGACACCCACGATGGACAACCACGAATTGCATATTGACCAACGGGTCAAGTCGCCTTAGACACCTTTTGAGTTTTAAGCTCCTATAAAGGCATCATGGATAGGTGCCCCTCCAAAGATGCCTCCTTGCCTAGGTGTGTGCCTAGACAATAATGCTTCTAAGGCACCCAAAGGTCACCTACCTCAAGCTGCCTTGCCTGTTTGCTGATTGTGGAAGGGGATGGCTAGCCTGGTATCACTTAGCAGAATAGCCATTGTTAGTAACTATTCTATCGTTGAATCCGTGCCTTGTTCAAAGATCAAGCATTTGTCTGTGTTAGCATCCTGCCAATTCTTTATGGAATATGGATGGGGTGATATCAAATGGGATCATTACTTAGCACAGAAATCCTCCATCTATACAACGAATTATTTAACCCAAGGTAAAAACCCAAGTAAAACATAGTAATAAAAAATGCTAAGCATTAAAGTGGTCTTCACCTCAGACTTCTACCAGCCTACTGTTCAACATTTCTGATCATGTTGTATTTCAGAGGTAGACTTCCCATAAATATAATACAGAAGGAACACTAAAATTCCATTCAAACCTATTTGTATTTCAACTTTTTTCTACCAAAAATAAAGATGAAAAAAGACAACAGGGGAATCAAAAGGCATTCCTGGTAATAACATCTGAGGCGCAAGGAAGTTCCATTAACATCCAAAGGCAGGTACTGATTTGTAAATAGTACTTGTTTCAAATGGTTCTAATTATCATGACAAAGTGGAAAACGTTAGTGAGCACCACTATTACTCACATCGACCTCCTCATACCTATCCAAGTAGGAGGAGAGATGGAAGTGAATAAAACAAATATAGGAGCATTTTTCCCCTTGCTTGCTCTCATGATCATCTCTAATAATGAAATCCCATTTTATTTTTTATTCAAATAATAATTATGTGATATTACCTATGTGCATGCCTTGATAGGCTTAGACGTAATACATATACTGCATCATCATAATCAATGCTAAACATTTCTAAAGTGGCATCGGCATGCATAAAGTCCATAAAAGATACGTTCTAGTTTTCTAAAGCCTATACAGTGAAAGTAAAATAAATCAAGAACACAAGACCCTATAGTGTCTAACAGGCCAGTTAATGATGATGAACTGTTGACCTATGTTATTGGAGGTGAGCATCTTGGTTGCCTAGGTGACGAGGTTAGGCAAAATCGCCTCACTCTAGCCCTCGTCACCTAGGCGACTGAGGCTGCTGCCTCCGGTGTTGAGGGGGTGCTGAAGAAGCTGCTGCAGCATCTTCCCTTGCCCTGTCTGTGGGGAAGACAGCCCTACTAGGGACCGGTGGACCTGGTAGGGCATTTACGTCACTGGATCTGGTGAGATCGGGTCCATCTCATGGCCCGATTGGGTTTATTGAGACCCGATCACCAGACCTGGTAGGACGTTTAAGCCACTGGATCCGGCGAGTAAACACTTCACCGCCTGACAGGGCTGGGGAGATGCTGCAGCGGCACAGCCACCGCGGTGGCGTGGAGACTGCCATGGGTTGCATCCATCGTCGGAGGCGAGGAGGCGAGGCAAGGGGTCCCTCGCCTCGCTCGCCTCACTTGCCTCACGCCTTTTGCCACATAGCTGTCGATCCTATAGTGTCTAACAAGCAAGTTACAAGTAGTCTAATGATGACGAACTGTGGATAGTCCTCTTCACAAAAGTGTCATTTTCTTTCCGAAAAGCCACTGCAATATCCAAGAGCAAGATTGAAGACACTTATCCAGTCCAACCACTCTAACTAAATGAAAAGTACTTCTCAGAGAATTGTTTCTCATACCGTTCAAAAGTTTTTTTTTGAAGGCGAATCATACCGCTCTAAAGTGTTTCTTGTTTTCCGAATGGTACGCCAAGCCAAAACTCTAGTTAGAGTGTGAACTAACCAACGAGAAGATAAGTGATCGTTTCAATGTATATATGAATTTAGTCACCTACTGAATAAGAGAAAAACAAACAAAATGAGAACATTCAGGTCCATAATCATGAAGACCGTAATACAGCAAAAAAAATCCGGGATGACGACATTATACAATCTCCATCTCCATACCCTCGTCATTCTCGAACTCCTCGAACTCGTCATCGTCCTCGAACAGGTCCATCTTCACCACCTCCGCCGTGTCCTTCTTTGCCTCCGGCGCCAATGTAGGCTCCGCCGTCTCGTTCTCTGCTGTCGCCATCCCTTTCACGGATTAAAAACCAGGGTGCCTGAGAAGGACGATGTAACAAACGGTGACGACGGCAACAGCATGAGAGGGGAAAAGAACCAAGAATTTCTGCAGAGAGAAAGAACCCTAGAACTCCGAACGTCGGCCTTTTCTCCGAGAGCAGAAGCCCCGAGGAAGCCGGTGGGGACTGGAGTGGAGGATTCTACCATGGGATTTCTGGGCAGAACAGCGATCTCCAGTCAGATCCGGCCCGTTTAGGTGCTTGATTTCCAGCGGGCCGGCCCAAAATGATTGGATTTCAACAGGGGTTCCGAATCCGATAGTGCTTGTGCTATCTAGCCCAACCACCATCCTCTCCCGAGGTCACGACCGATCTGACCGCGCACAGCTTTGCCGGAAGTCCGGGGTGCTTCTCCGCCAGCTCACGGTTCCTTCTTCGGCGGCAGGCGGCTTCTCCTCCGGCGAGGCAGCCCCCTTGCACGGCTTCTTCTACGGCGGAACTCCAAGATTCTTCGCCGGTGGCACGCGGTTTCCCCTCCAGCGACGCATCCGGCGGCGCGCGGCTTCTTCTCCCGCTGCATCCGACCTCTCTTCCCTCTACGGTGAGAAGTATTCTTCCGTTCGATCAAAGGCGCAGATGAGTAGTCGAGCGATTTGTAACAATCATGACCGTAGTCGAAGGCCCTCCCCCATTATTTTTTAAGGTGAATGTATGAAAATATAGCTATCGGCATACGATCAAAAAACAGAAAAATAAAATTAAGATGCAATTACAATGGTTCGAATTCATGGGGATGCAATTCATTCTAGTTATTGTTTAGTGATTAAACATTGTGTTATTGTTTCTAAATGCAGAGATAATTGACTTGACAGGGGTAGAAACGTATTGAGGGCACGACGAGCTTGAGGCTTGCATTCCGTGTGGATCCAAGCCCTCGGTAAGCTTTCGTTTGCCGCCGTCTGCAGCTTGATCTGCACCTGCCTTTTGGCTACAGCCCTAGGTAACTTCCGCGGCCACTGTTTTTCCTGCCCTTCGTGGAACAGATTGATCTTCACCTGCCTTCTTGCCTAAACTGGGCTTCAGAGAGAAGAAAGGGTGTACATTTCGAAGATGCAACAAAGGAAGGCAGCATCAGGTCGACCTTCAGGAACCGATGGTTCTGATTTTTACTATCGCATGGTTGTTGACCAAAGTTGAGTATTCAGGACTATGATCATCATTTTGATGACAACTTGAAGTTCTACCATGGACAATCTCCAACAATTGATAAGTTATTATTTCCTTTCTTTCCATTTAGGATATACTGAAGTTGCTGAAGGCAAGACCCGACTTCAGAAATTGCTACTTACTCAGGTGAACAAATGACCGAATAGTTCAAGAATGATTTTTTTGTTTTTCCCATTAGGAAAAAAATGAAAGATTTCAACAGGTGCTCTGCTTCATTCTTTAATGCTTAGTTTGATTATAGTTTTGGAGAAATAAACTGATCGGAGACAATGCAAAACTACATGGAGTTTGCATAAGAGTAAAAGGAGAATTTTCTTTAAGTCATATGAAGGAATGAAGATGAAAAGACAAAGAACATGCTTTCAAGATAACTGAGTCTTGGAATGACAATTTTGGCAGCAACAAAGAACACATCAGAGGGTCAAGGCAGGAGGAACAGTGATATTAGTGGACTCATCTGCAAATGTATGGGGCATAAATGTTGAAGGGTATCAGGTTACAGTCATAAAGGTGATACGGAGAAAGAAATAGAAATTATTTGATTTACCTGAATAAAACTAATCTCTTCATGCTTTCAAACAGAATTCAAGTTCTATGATTCTAAATATTGCACATAGAAAAAAAACAAAGAATAACATGGAAGCTTGATGGAGGTCTATCTTCTGTTAAGTTTGTGTATCGGAACATTGAAGATGATAGTCAAAGCTTCCACCACTGCCAATAGTTTGAAAAGCAGCATTCCGAATTAATTATGATTTTTTGTTTTTCTGAGAAAAATGTGGTGGCAAATATTTTCAGGATAATGTTGTAGGCTTATGTTAAAGTTCTTTTATTTTAATAGGGTTTATGAGCTTCATAGGATACCGGCACAGAGTAGCAGCATTTTTGTAGTTTCGTTTTCCCCTTTCCCGTTGTGGTGCTAGAGCTATCTCTTCTAACAGAATTTCGTCCTGCTTTAATGTCAAATTGCTCCAGGACTGTGATTTATGAATTATGATTAAGCATCAGTTTGGCCATACTATTTATTTTAGACAGCAATTTTAATTCATTCTTGCCACTTTTTTTGTTATTAAAATGGAGTTTGTCCTAGTGTAAGCGTCTGAAGCAAGTAGCAAAAAAAAAAGAGGTCACGACCCAGTCACGGTCGGCAACCCATTTAACCTTGGTACCACCTTTTACTCATTATTCCTTGTCTCCCGTGGAAAATGTGTTAAAAATGGTTAATTTATGTTTCTTGGGTAGTGGTGGTCAAAAGATATAATCACAGTGTACTGTACTTATCTCCGCAGATAAAGTGATGGGGAACAAGTTCAAGAATTTTGGGCATATTTTGCATTTCCATCCTTATAAGGGCCTGTTTGTAAATATTTTAAATTTCTTTCAAGTCTTTTCATTACATAACAATTCTTAGACTTAGGGGGTATGTCTACACTGTAATTTGTTTCTTTATTAGTCTTTAATTTAAGGAGGTCCATCCGTGAATGAGAAATGAACCATGAGAATTTTTGGAAGAGAAGAGGCCATAGGGGCCTTGGTTCCGTAGGTCCTTCACCCCAGGAGATCCTAGTTGCCCTCTGCCCCCAGTAGCAGCTGGCTCCTCTTCCAGCTTCCAACAGTTGGCCTTCTTCTTCCTTCCCATTCTGTCTTCCGTGCCATTCTTTCCGTCTCTTCCCCTTTCACCGGTCCACTAACTTGATTCAGGTACACCCTTGACACCATTGTCGACGCCGTCAATGACAACCCCCCGCATCAAACCTGCACAACTCTGTGCCAGTTGCCGTTGGCATCCTAAATCAATGACGACATGGTACGTCGAGCATAGTCCAGTGATCCCCGGATGTAGATCTTCTTCCAGTTGCCTCCTCCAGTCCACTTTGTCCCTGTTCGTCTCACTCAATGTCTAATTCTCTGCATCCGAATCCATCCGAGGCACCCTGATGCCCAGCTGTCCCCACGACCATCATGGTCAAGTCCGGTGATTCCCGGAGGGCTGCCAACCACCCCCCTGGTGCCCCAATCATCGCCATCGGCTTCTTTTCCTTCCCCTTCACTCGCCACCCTTCCAGTGCCACTTGAGACCCCGCGACCTTCCGGCTCCTCTGAATCCACCCCGCCGTTCCCTGCTCCACCCTCAAACTCCCCTGCTGCCTCCCCTGCTCTCTGTCTCTTGATGAAGGCAATGACAAGGAAGATGACGAAGGATAAGGAGAGAGAAGATGAAGAAGACAGGCGAAGATGGTGTGCTCTGTGCCACCTGGCCTTGTTGGGCCTGTCTGTGCGAGGACGCTGGCCATTCTGCCTGCATTGCCTGCTCCACTGCACCTTCTCTGCTGTCTGGACTGGACGAAGGTGACGAAGGTGCCAGGAGAAGATGACGATGCAGAAGGAGCCACACCCGATGGGTTTGCGGCACCTGGGCCCCGCCTCACGTGCTTGGCTGTGCAGCATCCTGAGTAGCCTCCACAGCCTCCATTGCCCGCGGTCACCAGGAGGCCACCACGACCCCATAGCGGGGTTAAGAAAACCGGTAACCAGGTCAGCCGGCTGGACCAGCCAGCGGTTCACATCCCTGTCCAGTTGGGTCTTCAAACTGGTTCAGCCGGTCTGAGGCTGGTTCAATCTGGTTCGACCTGGTTAGGACCAGTTTACAGCCGGTTCGGGCCTCCCTTGACTGGTTTAAGCATGGTTTGCTTTCGTTTCAATCTCTTTTGATTTCGTTTATCATTCTATTCCCGTTTTCACAGCTTTTAGTCCTCCAGTCCACCACACCATCCCGCATGATAAAGCTTAGAACTTGAACACACCGTAAATATTACTCAGATATCTCTATATGCAAACATACGTAGATTCATTGAAAGCTCCTCCACTTTAATATGTTCCCTTCCCTCTGTGTGCAGGCTATTATTCAAGTTCTAGGAGTGGTGGGGGTATTTCTTTTCAGAGCACAAGGATCACTACCTAGCAGCTTAAAGATGTTGTCCCTTGCAATTGGCATCATCTCTCTTATCATAGGAGAATTAGGTTTTTCATACAATTTCTGTTTTCAAAATTTTCAAATTATTTTTAGCATTTTTCGTAGTTTGGAGCCATACTTATTTCATGACATAATTTTTTGAGTTGAAAGGTCGAGGACGAAGTTTGGTGACATTATTGAGATTGTATTCAACTTCATCTTCTATGGCGGCAGCTCTCTCAGTTGCATGTTTAGTGCAGACTGATTTCTTTTCCCAGGTAATTGCATCTTCTCTCTTCCATTATTGGACAGTCTTTTACTCCTTTCTTTGTGGGTTGTACTGCTTCCGATGAATAGGCTTCTTTTTTTTATGGGTTCAAGGTTGTCTGCAAAGTCCATTATCGTAGAACTGCCTGATCTTTACATCCATTCTGTATGTTCAAATGCACATGCTACAAAATATTATATTAACAACTTCAAATTGCCTATCTATAGTCTCTAAGTCTTTACAGGAGAGTCGCCGATGTTTTATAGGGTGTTTGGATGTAATTTTTCTTCTTAAATAGATTTGATTTTGAAAAGTATTCTATGGCTTATAGTAACATAACAATTAAAATTTATAAAATACTTAACAGACATGTTTGGTAAAAATAACATAATTTTAAGAATTAGTGTAACACGTTTGGTAACTGGGTAGATATCTCATGAAGATGAGAAGGTGGACAAGGCCCCGTTCCCACGTCCCTTGTCCTCCCTTCAGCGTCTGTCTCAAAAACAAAACAAACATCACTGCTGTTTTTAATTTGAGAGAGAAACAAAAGAAAAAACATCTCTTTTGGAATTAAGAAACACTTGTCCAAACACGTCTCTGTATCTTTCTCTCTTGTTTTTTATTTTAAGAAAGAAAAGAACAAAAGAAGCATATCCAACACCCTGTTACTCTTGCTCTTCAAGGTTTGTCCGCAGAATCCATTGTTGTTGTACTACCCGATCTGCTTCCTTAATATCCAGTGTCTTTGTGTTCAAATGCAGTATGCTACAATATATCATATAAATACCCTTGATGTTATCCATCGCTAACTTTTAAGTCCACTGGAGAATCGCAAATTTGCTACCCTTTCACATGCATGCCTGATAAAAAGTTTTTCGTTTCAGACCTTGTGTACTTGTATGCGCTCCACGTGATTTTTTTTTAACGGAAGGGAAATAATGGGTCCTTTATTAGAAGCCATGACTAACTTTAGAGTGCTGCTATTTTCTCAGTTTATCCGACATTGGGATATTTCTACCATGAAAGTTTATGAACTGGCTGAGGTCGTCCGTGTTGCCATTGGTGAGTATGCCTGAAGTTGTGCAAATCAGGGAAGATACGCATTCCCCAGCGTCAATGAACATGTTTGATAGCTTCGTCTCCTGGTTCCTGGTTAACAGGGGTTCTAGTCCAAGTTCTTGTGATCGTGACGACTGCTGGTCTAGTTCGGAACATGTCCCCGAAAAAGAGAGCTTCATAACAGCCTCCATTTCAGCTTCTGTGACAGAAGTTATCTTTCTTCGCGCCGGACGTCCGCCACGATTGACTCCCAATTGAAGCGGCTTGCGGTTAATGTATCGATTGAGTTCGGTCGTAAGTACATGAGACACCTCTTTTTTGTTCCAAGTGTCGATCGAAGTGTTTTCCATTCGAATATTTGAAAGAAACAACTTAGGTGATACTCGGTATTGGGAGCTGAACGACGCGCTCTTGAAACAGATGCCACTAGATACTCTAGACTGGTCCAAAGCAGGCTCTGCAGTTTGAGGTAGGCGGATAACGTGTTGCATAGCATGGTGTAACGGTGCTATTTTTACCTCCATCTAGACTTCATTCCTTTGGATATGTTTTAGAATCTTTTAGAGCTCCAAAATGATTCTCTTGATTACTATGCCCATTAAACATGTACTCTCCAGGCAATTTGTGCCTTCTCTGTGGGACTCCTTTCTTCTTTTTTTCCGTGATAGCGACATTGCAGAAATTAAGTTCTACTTGTTACCATTTCTCGTACCCCACCTAATGGTCTGTTTGGTTAGAATATCAAAATTGATACAATACCAATTTTGATATTGATATTTTAAGAAGATGTAATATCAATATCAAAAATGATAGTATTAAGTTTAAAAACGTTTGGTAATGTTATATCAATATTAAAATTGATATTAAATATTTGATAATACAAGGGGTTTCTCTCACTCCCGGGGGGGGGGGTTCTCTCCGCAGGGTCTCTCCGCAGCGGGGGGGTCTCTCCGCAGCGGGGGGGGAGGGGGGATCTCTCCGGCGGGGGCGAGGGGGGACTCAGGCGGGGGGAGCGTCTGCTGTGGGGGCGGGGTTTCTCTCCGCAGGGTCTCTCCGCAGCGGGGGGAGGGGGGATCTCTCCGGCGGGGGGCGACGGGGGACTACGGCGGGGGGGGGGGGGGTTCTCTCCGCAGCGGGGGGAGGGGGGGTCTCTCCGGCGGGGGCGTCCGCTGCGGGGGGCGGGGGGTTCTCTCCGCAGCGGGGGGCGTCCGCTGTGGGGGCGGGGGGGGGGGGGGTTCTCTCCGCAGCGGGGGGGCGACGGGGGACTCCGGCGGGGGGCGTCCGCTGTGGGGGCGGGGGGGGGGTGCTCTCCGCAGCGGGGTGGCGACGGGGGACTCCGGCGGGGGGGGGGGGGGGCTCCTCTCTCCGCAGTGATAGAGAGGAGCCGCAGCGGGGTAACCCCGGGGGACTCCGCGGGGCTCTGTCCGCAGGCGCGGGGGGGGGGTCTCCGGCTCCGGCTCCTCTCTATCACTTTTAATACAGGTCTTCACCTGTATTAAAAGTGATATTTTTTTTAACTGTTAGTTTTAAAATTAATATTGGTATCCAAACACCCATTGATACAAAGTATCAATATCAATTTTAAAATTAATACTGATACAGTTACATAATACTGTTACCAAACAGGGCCTAAAGTAATGCCGTTTATTGAACAGAAGTAGATTGTAGACATTTTTAGTCTCCAAGGAAAGTCTGGTTCTCTCATCTGAAGCCTATATAAACTAGGAGAAGGCACATGATTTTGTTTTGCCCGTCAGCTAGACTTGGAATCTGTATTAGATGAATCTTCCTACGGTGCTTTTAAAGACAATTTTCGTAATGATGCTTACTAAACATATGATGGTTTTCTTTTCTCACATCCCCTCTGATCCGATGGTGCCACTAACTGAACCGATAACGCATCGAACTACTTATTTCCACGGTAAAACTGCCTCGCGATTGCTAATTCTTCTATGACGACGTATACTCACTATTAAACTGATTAGCATATGAACAACTTAATGTACTTAATTTTATGGGGATCAGACATGTAATTAAGAGTTGAGATTAAGTTGATGTT
The DNA here is from genome assembly GCA_036172225.1 of Cryptocoryne crispatula var. balansae. Lineage (NCBI taxonomy): Eukaryota > Viridiplantae > Streptophyta > Magnoliopsida > Alismatales > Araceae > Cryptocoryne > Cryptocoryne crispatula. The sequence goes on from CM069921.1 coordinate 3,198,328, forward strand.
TTAATTTGATTTGATAAAATGTCTGAACTATTAATTTTATCTCTAGTTTTTTTCATGTGAAGCATAAAACCTTAGGGTCCATTTGGTTACACGTAAAACCAAAATCAAGAAAAAATGATTTTCTAGGATATTATTTTCAATGAAATGGAAAACATTTGTTGTTATCTGGTTGTCAGAAAATTGTTTTCCCAGAAAAATTTTGAAAAACGTTTTTAACAAGAATGTATTAGTGATAGATATAATTTTATGAATATTTATAAAAGTAAAATTTCTATTTATAACAAAAATTTAATGTAAAAAATAATAAATATTATTTTTTATAAATAAAAATGATCAAATAATAGAAACAAATAAATTAAATAAAAAATTATTAAAATCGTAAATTTTTTGTTTTTTTGTCAATATTTACTTTATGAATAATTTAAATACTAAAAAGTATTTGGTTTGTTGTAGAAATAATTAAATAAATATTTTAATTTGTTTTTTATAAAAAACATAAATTTAAATTAATAAAATTATATACATTTAAATAATTTTATTTATTTTTTGGATATCAATATTTTTTATATTATTATTAACATTTGTATTAATATAATCTAATCAAGTTTTGATTCAAACTTACAAGATTTTAGTGTGTGAAAGCACAAACATGATGCAAATAAAATTTTAGAATTTTTAATGTGATATATTATTTTATTTATCTAATAAAAATTAAAACTATTTTAAAAATAAATTATTCATAATTTTTCTTTCAAATTCTTACTCAAAGTTAAAATATTAATGTTTACGTACAAGTATATATTTAATAATATAAAAATTCCAATTCTATTATGAATAGGAAATAAGATATTTTATTTATTAAAATAAATGTAACTTACTAGTATTACATTGAAAACGGCGTCCGCCAAATCTAGCTGGATGCCAAAATCGAAAATTGGGGAAGTCAATGTAATTGCTTTTACGTTGACTTCTTATTTACTCCTTATTTACGTGCAAACAAATTTTAGAAAAAAATATGTTTTCCGGAAAAGTTGATGCATGCACTTGTTTTCGGGATAAACAAACAGACCCATATTAGTTATTCATATCTGATAATAAAAAAAATCATCGTAAATCACTCAAAATTAAATAGTTTATGAAAATGTAAGTATATTGTACTAGGATGTTTTATCAAACATTTCAATGTCTAATATTTAACCAAAACAGGGGAAAGACATCAAATAAGCTATAAAACAAACTGGACAGCCCACACCTTAATCCTGCTCATTACCCGTATAAAGATCCCTTAGCGGTCGCAAGCACAACGAAAACATCAGAAAAAAAAAATTCTAACGCCGTCTGGTATGCTAATAAAACGACATGACACTGTTCGAAGTCAAGAAAGTCTGCGCAAGATTATGAATGAGACACGGGCGATTGGCTAATGATGAACATTATACTCTAATCCATCGTGGGAAGGCAAACAAAAAAATGAATAGCCGGAAATGCTGCTGCAGGAGAGTGGTAGTACGCATCATGAACTCCTGACAGGAAATCTGAGGATGAGCTCCTTGATCTCGTCGTTGGCCGCCCTCTCCAATGCCGTCTTCCCGTCAGCATCCTTGACGTCGTACCTTGCTCCCGCCCTCAGCAGCTCCTCAATCTTGGGCTTGTCGCCCTCGGAGGCGGCCATCATCAGTAGGATGTCCACGGGGTGGATGTTCTGGTTCAGCAAAGCCTCCATCCTGTCGTAGGTGCCCTCAACGGCAAGCATGCCCATGTAGTTAAAATACTGGAACACATTAAACCGGGGGGGTGCTTGGTTAGACGGGATTCTCAGTTACAGAACAGCTCAGAGCTCCAAATCCCAAGAGAAAAGGAGAAAAGAATCAGCGAAAAACCGGTAGGACACACAAGAATACTACCTAGTGGACTTATGAAGGGTTTCAAATCCTAGTTTGGGTCTTGACATCTACTGTAAGTTCCACTACGGTTCACTTGGACGTTTCAGTATCAAAACTTCATGGAAAGTACTCAAAAGCCTCGGCATAGGATCATGGTTTTGTTCACAGGGGGTGGTGCTACATGTATGGCCTTATAAGCATCACCCTTGATGATGTTAGGGAACAAGTATTGGTTCATCCTTGGTTGTGCTGAATTGGCAAGGAGAAGCTGGGCAATTTGTAGGACAGGATTAGCCAATGATATCCAAACGAAGGCATGTATCTTGAGAAATGATACCAGGGGGAATCCAACGCATTTAGTTCCTAGACCAAAGGAAGCTCGGAAGCACCACATCGCAACTGTATTTCTGGGCTTTCACATACTTCCTCCTGGACTGCTGGGATCAAGGGGGTTTTGATTTCCTGAAGCCAATCAAAAGACATTTTCCCGTAATTGCATTTCAAGGAACTCAATTTGAGTGAAGGATTTGGTCAACCGCATTTCAGGCCCTTCGCTCGGGAGGAAGTTCATAGGAAAGAAGTGGAAATCACGGATACAGAGAGATGTAAATCAAAGGAATGTGGAACTAGAAAGCCCTTGTTCAGTAAGCACAACAAGCTATATATGATCAAGGAGTAACTAATCAAGCATAGAAAAAAACACCACCATTCGCTAGTCGCTACGCAGCAGACGACGGCTGTAGCATCTGAGAAATCACCATGTAATCGCCCTAAAGCCACACATTAGCCCTATCACTATTCTCTACCTGCTCGACGTCGTCGCGGTCGAAGTCGTCCCTCGACTGGCTGCCGTAGATCCCGGCACCCTCGGCGTCGACGCCGCTGTTGCCAAACTTGAACCAGCACCTGGCACCGCCTCCCCCGGCCCCTCTGCCCGCGATGGCCCTCAGCCTAAACGCCCCCAGGCAGCCCAGCCTCCTCGTCGGCCCCAGGAACGGGGACCTCAGCCGGCTCGCGCTCGGGGCCAAAGATGGAGAGGAGGAAGAAGAGAGATGGCCACGGGGAGCTACCCTGGCGGAGGCGGAGGGGCTGAAGTTCATGTAGATGGAGCAGGGTATGGACGCCATGGCTGTGAAGAAGAGGAAGAGAGTGAAACAGCGTGCAGAGATATCAGACAACGGAGGATAGGTAACGATAGAGATCGAAGGGAGCGGCGGCGTTGGTACGTTGCGATGGGTTCCGGGATATCATGTCTTCCAATGGGATTCTGCCACGATACATACGCAGAGGCCAGAGTTCAGAAAATGCATCATGATTATTGATTACCATAACGTGATTTAAATTGTGAGATTTTCTAATTTTTAATTATTTTTTTTGAGCAGATTAATTTTCTTCTGATTATCAGCTCAATCTTCTGATTATCATAATTCCCAAAACTCCCGACATCCGGTCCTTCCCGCCGGTTCTACACGTCGCCGTGCTCGCCGCCGCCGCCGCTCACGAGCACGGAGCATCCCGGACATCCTGGGCGAGAAGGCGGTCCGCATTGTTTCCGCCTGCATTCTCCTTCTCGTCGTCGTCACAGCTGCTCTCTCATCCTCGGCTTCCTCCCCCGTCCTTCCCATCGTGTCCCCTCCGCCGACTGGGATCCTTCCTCCTCGTCTTGGATTGAACAGCTGCGCGATGCCCTCCAGGTCTCTCGTTTTCATCTTCTTGATCACCGCCGATGTTTTGAAAATATCCTTCCGCCCTCATCCTTTTCCTCATGGGAGGCGGCGTCTCTGTTCTCCTCCTCCGTAGCTTTGATCTCACCATTGATTGCTTCACCTTCCTCGTGTTTCTCTTCAACTTCTTGGCCTTGGCTGTCTACCGAAGGTCGCTGCCGGCGCTTTCTAGGGGTGTTCATGGTTTGGTTTGGTTTGATTTCTACGTATTTTTTCTCAAACCAAACCAAACCAAACTATCTCCCAAACCAAACCAAATCGAACCAAATTAATTCGGTTTGGTTTGGTTTGATCCGGTTCAAACCATATTTTACTAAGGTAGAGTAAATATGTCAATATATAATTTTATTTTATTTGTTTTAAATTACATTCTATTAAAATTTAGCGTATTTTTTATATATTTCATTAATTTGCCTTAAAAACTCTTCAAACAAGTTTATTTTTATAAGAAAAAACACATAAATATTGTATTATATATAACTTAAAATAAAATATTTAATCTAATTCGGATTATTCGGTTTAGCGGTTTGGTTTGGTTTGAAGGGCTCTATAAACCAAACCAAACCGATTGATAGTTCAAACCAAACCAAACCGAACCAAACTCCTGGTTTGGTTTGGTTTTTCGGGTTGAACCAAATAGTGAACAGCCCTAGCGCTTCCTCTCTCAATCTGGTAATGTTTTAGCAAGCAGACATATAGTTGCACACATGGTAGCCCCAAAATTTTCACAGCAAGGCTATCAAGCTTATAAATTTTCTTTTGGGTTCCAAATGTTGAACATCAAACTGAATAATCTACTTATATCCGCGTCATTCATCATTTTGGGAAATAGTGTGAAGCTAAAAACCTCTTTCTCTCTTCATTGCCAAATCAATAAATTGCGTAGCTTTTCTACTTGGAGAGGAAGCATCTTTCAAGATATCTGAAGTGACCTAGTTCTTGATTGAGAGCAGTATCATGCGAGGTCTTCCATTGAAAAAGGGTGTTCTCGAACGGCATCCTCGGATTAAAACGGTAAAACCTAACTCAGTTGTGCCATCGGTCTATCTGTCCTCCCATCTTTTATCTGTTGTTTAGCACTGTGGCTGAAACTTAGCCTTGGTTATGGATCTAATAGGCTAGTTGCACAATGAAATTGCTATTTATGGAAATTTATTTTCTTTCTTAAATGTGGAGTATATACGGATTGAGTTCTGTGGAAAAGTTACTTATCCGGAAGCTTTTGTTATTTAACTATTTTTCTTAAGAGAAACATCGGTTTAATATGATAAGTTAGTATAAGTTGCTCCTTCCGATGCTTCTTGAGTTAGGACTCATTCTCCTTTTAGTTGCTGCTCTATAGTATCCATTCTTATCGTGCGATAGATGTTCCTTGGTTCTGATCTTTGACCTTTAATGATCCCTGCATAGACGTAAATTAACTGGCTGCAATCATAATTGTGTTTAATGAAGAGAACATGAGCTCCTCTTAGCTAAACGCAAAACAAGTTCAAATATACTATCACATTGAAAATTGTCTGTTAGTGTTTTGGTTAACAGAGCATTGAACTTAGCAAGTACATTGAAAATTGTTCTCACTGATAATAATGAGATTGTGATCACAAAATCTTTGCATGGACCATTTTCATATTATATCGAATGTTTTAAAAGCAAAATGAGATGCACTGAAGTTAATGTTTAGTTGCATGACAAATTGAGTTTTATTATAAAAATAGGTTTTTTTGATAAAATTTGTTAAAAATATTTTTGGTAATCATTACAAAATTATGTTTTCGTAGAGAATTCTTTCTTGGACGAGAAAAGATGTGATTCCTTCTTTTCTATTTCTATGTGGTACCTCACCTTTTTTTAGTTATACTCATTCCCCACTCTTTTTGTAATCATATCTCACCAAACATGATAATTTTTTGACTTTGGACTATCTAAAAATTTCTTTTAATACAAATTTTAATACAAAAATTTACAAAAAATTATCGTGCAACCAAACACCTTATAAGCTTTCTTGGACACATCAAGGGAGCTGCTTATCTTTTGCAAGGTCTTCTTTTGTTTCTACAAGTTTCTGATGTCACCATCAAGTTCACCTCATTTTCTTACCTCCATCTCTGGCCAGTCAGAAATGAGAGTTCTCACTCAGAAAACTTCGAGCAACAGGTAGCGTTCATATTCTTACATATTGTTCCTAAGAAATGCAGTTTCAAACTCAAGGGAAAAAGACATTGCAGACTAGATTTAATAGAATTTGATATGTAGAAGAGAACCCAATGGAAGGGGAATTGTACGAGCTGAAATTTTCTTTCCATATGTCGCTCCGGGAGTAAGGATGAAATCCTTTGATATTTGAAAAAGGATAGCATTTTTAGTCAAATGGACACGCCAAGTTTTATGCCAAGGGGAACACTGTTGGCTGATGAAAGGTGGTGTAGGTCAAAGCTTTATCAATGAAGAACGCATTTATTTGAAAAATTGGTTGGCGAAGTTTAATATCAGCAATATAGTTGAAATGTCCCAGAGTTCTTATTTTATGGGACTATAATCTCATGTTTCTTCAATGTTCAATTGCGAACATGATTTGAAGGACCTTTTTGGAAGTCTTAATGTGCCTTGGTTAGATAGAGGTCATATCAGCGACCTCTTCAACATGGAAGAAGTTGGATGTCGGTGGCATGGCATGACCAGATCCATTTGACTGTGCTTTTCTCAGCTATCCTATATTCAATTCGGAGAGAGAAGCCATACAATTTTTCACTAGCAGTTCAACAACCTAAGGATCATTCTGAGAAGAAGCTGTTCCCTTATAAAGGGCCGCCTTTTTGCCACCTGAGTCAAGCTTGAGTAATACTCTTCTACTCTCTAGGATTTCTTAACGGATATATTATATTCTGGTGTTCTGAGTTCCCTTTCTTTCTTTACAAGTGCTGTTTTTGATGAGTAATACTCTGCAATTTGTCGGAGCTCTCAACATTACTTCCCTTTCTCCATCTCTGCGCAATGGTTCAACCCCAAGGCTTGAGATGCTTCACTACCTTGAGTGTCTCGTGCATTCCGCAACCACACATCATACTTAGATGAAAAATTAATTTTGATTTCTTTATTAGTTGAATTGAACAAGGTAAAAATCACAACTCAACTCAAGTTTGAGTCACCAGACTTTATCACATGCAAGATTTTGAAGCATTTGCAGGAACTGGAATGAGGAAAAATAGGGAATGCTGGAAGAAGATAGAATAGGAGCCAAAAGAGTACTAGGACCCGGTCTGGTGAAGGTTACAACAGCGGCTGCTTATTTTCCTTCTTTTTCAAGATTAACTCAGAAAGGAGAAATTAGGAGAATGTGTATGTATTTCAGATACCTCAATAGCTCAATCATTCCTCTGGAATCTGCAAGATAAAATAATGGTATTTTCCTGTAAGAGTGGTGTCTGGGAAGCGACGATTGCTACCTAGATCAGAAAAAATGCAATAATGCTTAAGAAAAAACTTGTTCCTCTATGATCAATCGCATGCATAGCAACGGTGGTGTTGGATTTATGTGTATAGTAAGTCAGAAAAGAAAATGGGGGCTTCGTGGGGCTGTTAAAGGCGATTCTTGTTTTTAGGAGACGAGTGCCTTGTTCTGGGTCTGCCGTGCTCTGTTCTCTTGTTTGCGCTGCCGCTGCAGAGGGTCGTTTTGTGATGGGAGGCTTTCATAGTCATAGCATTCCTTTGTTTTTCTGGGCACGTTCACTCTGATTTTTCTTCTCTTTTTTATTTCTATAATCAGTGAATTGTGCCTCCTTCAACTTTTGGCGTCATCTTTTAAGAACACACAGAAAGTGGGGCATGGCATGGGTCCGTTGATCACGATGAGCTAATTTGCCAACTAACTTCTGTCTTCCTATTTCACTCTTCGCCTTCGGCTATCTTTGTTCTTTTTAATCTATTAGCCTTTTCTCTGGATCGCCTATGCCATCAATTCCAGCTCGTACAGCCTTGGCCATGTATCCATTGTTGTGGCATGACCATTTCCCAAGAGTTTTCGCCCTCCCATAGTGACTGAGGAGCATGTTGCAAAATTTTTCATAACCAGGCACAAGAAACAAAAAGTGGCCTCCTCTCTCTTTTTTCTTTTAGTCCCAGAACAATCTCTATAAAATCTTATTTTTTTCACGATTGTCAAACTTTTTTTAAACAAATTCTGTTAAAAATATAATTTTATAAAGAAATTTTTTTTATCTCCCAACCAAACACCCTGTGAACTAAAAATAGCGAATCTTCCATCCACCAATAACGTAATACGATACCCAAAACCGCCTTTAGACGCCCAACACAGCGAAAAGGATCGACGACGACTCACATTATAATTAATACCCACCGTTCTGAGATAAGAATGCCAGGAGCAGCAGCAGCATGCTCCTGTAAGGAAAGGAGTAGAGGCAGCTGCAGCTTAGCTGCGCATGAAACCAGTCAGTCAGTGGTGGTCACCAAGCTGTCATACAGGTTGGATGATTTCTATTTTTATTATTTTTTAGAGAACCCATCAAAGATTGTACCACTCGATGTATACAGTGAGTGATTAAATGTGAAATCCAAATCTAAATGATAAGATTACCTTTGTATAAAACATCACCTCTGACTGGTTATTTATATCGATACAAATGAAAAGTTCAGCCAAGTTCCGACCTCTCACTTGGTCATGGGGTGTGGTGTCAGACTTTGGTCTTTGGTTTAGGATGAATGTATGATTTATAAATTGTTTTATTTAATACAGTCGTATGGAAATGCCTCTAACCAACCTTATAATTGAAATTGATTTATACTTCTTTGCCAGCCCCAGTTGGATAAGAAGGCCAGCAGCAGCAGAGCCGTACTGAAAGGGGAGGGAGCTCATGGCTGCAGCTGGGCTGCCCCCATGAAGTCAGAAGGAAGGACTGACTGACGCCGTGAGGTCAGTGGTCACCCCCCGTGAATTCCCAGCCTGCTTTAAATACTCAGCTGTAAAGTTGCAATAGAGAGAGAGAGAGAGCTGTTCTTGCCTCCTGAAGGCATCGCAGTCTTCACTGTCGTCTTTAATTAAAAAGCAGGCTTTGCTTTGGTTTCAGCTGGCAGCGTTGCAGGCCCATTTACCTCCCACGCTCTCTGTTTCTGGTGGAGAGACTACACCCAAGTTGCAGCCCTCAGAGAGTGCCAAAGCCGCCCTTTTTACAGACTTCCTCGAGGAGATCCCTTCGGTCAAAGGGCTGAGGGATTTTTCTTTACCCAAGGCCAAGATGTATGTGATTCCAAAGGAGAATCGCACTCCTTTCTCCAGGAGAAGCATACCTGTGCTTGAGTGCGTCTTGATAACAACATGGGTAATTTTAGTTTCCCTCTCTCTAGTCATTTTTATTTTTCTCGACTTTCACTTACAGCTTTCGGAAAGAATCCAAAATACCACCCCCCTCTCTCTCTCTCTCTCTCAAGAAGAGAAAAACAAGAAGAATGTGTTTTCCGAAATACCACTGAGACTATTAGTGTGAGTTCATGCTAAATTAAAAGAATTTTGTGTGGGAAAAGAAAGCCTATCATATGAATTCAACCCAGGGGCGTGACTGTGGTTGCCCTGTGCCATCTTGCATATCCGACCTTTCCATAGACGGTGACTTACATGTCTTTCTCCCTTCCCTTGTTTCGAACACCCCTCCAACGAGCCAAACGAGTCGTGCATTTTGATGCCTAATATTGAATCTAGAACAACACTAATTTTGATGTTGAGAGCTGACACCACAGCATGATATTCGTGACGTCGAATATCAAAATACGATATTAATATAGCTGCTCAAACAGAGAAAGTAAAATGTCACGGACGGTTTCAACTATATATATATTAAAAAAAAAAGGATTAGCCGACGGCAGACGCCGGTGACATCCCAACAACCAGTTGTTAGTATGTTGCTGTGAAGTAGGGGTGTAAACGGAATCCGATATTCCGATATTCCGATTCGATTTCGATAAAAATTAACGGGTTTGGAACTTGTTTTTGTATCCTATAAGCTATCGGAATCGGAATCGGATATTCCGGTAGCTTATCGGAATCGGAATCGGAATCAGTTGGTTCCGTTTCCGTTAATCCGATTTCGATAAAAAAATAATTATATATAAATAAAATAAAATAAAAAATTTAAATAAATTATAAAATACAATATATAAATTGATAAAATAATAAAAATAAAATTTTAATAAAATTATATCAAATTTTATTAATTATATGTAAATTATTGACTCACTTTTGAATAAAAATTAATATTTAATATGCATTTCGGATTTTATCGGATTCGGTTCCGATTTCGATAACGGAATCGAAATCGGATCGAAATCGGAACATAGTGATTCCGAAATTATCGGAATCGGAATCGGAACCCCTTAACCCTTATCGGAATCGGAATCGGATTCTGGTGAATCCGCTACCGAATCCGACCCGTTTACAGCCCTACTGTGAAGGCTCTCCTGGTCCTGGCAGCGACCGAAGCTCCTACTTTTTCTTTTCCTCTCTTTCCTGAAAGGTGGTGCCCAAAACTTGCTACCGACCACAACAGCCGGATCCACCGACATGGATGTGAATGGGGGTATCTGTTTTGTCTGAGATTCCACTTCAAAAAAAAAAAACATAAAATACACTTAACATAAACAATTATTTGTTTAAAATATTTTTACCACTTAAGCATTCTTTGGCATGTAGTTGATATCTATGAATATATAATATTTTTTTATTTGGACGTTCATTTCTATACATTTATATGCAATTGCACTCATCGATTAATGAGAGATTGTTTATATCTTTGAGCAGGGTAATATCGGTATTCACTCCACATCCAGATATTCTAATGAGATCGAATGTAAATGCATGTATCGTAGCTTAATAGATAAAAATAGTTTGAGCCACACCAAATCAAACAGAATCGAATTAAAGTGGGGCTGATTTGGAAGGCGGGTATAATTTAGATTCGGTTTTATTTAGAAAATGAATTTTTAAAAATCAAACCAAACACGGTAGTACGTTGTTTGAGATCAAATTGTTCATTTTACGTGAGTTCGAGTTTGAACTCGAGTTATTACGATTATGTTCAACTCTTGTTCGAGTTTAACCGGTTACTCAATCGAGTCAACAAGTCGAGTCGAGTAACATGTGTAAACTCGAGTTCTTGTGGTTACGTTCGAGTACTCTTGTTCAAGCTTATTACTTAATGGTTAAATTCAACTCTGAATAATGATTTGACTCAAACCCGGTTTAAGGTCGAGCTCAAACTCGATGTAAACTCAAAATCGATTTAAACGTATCCGTGAAACTCGATCAAAGTTTAAATTCAAATCAAATTTAATTTCATCTCGTTTTGTATATTTAAGTTACGATGCATTATTATCAATGCCCGTAATTTTTTTAAATAAATATATTTTATTTTTCATTCAAATTTATTCATTTAAGATAACGAAATAGGTCAGTCTAGCTGTGAACAAATTGTGAGGTTTATTAAAAAAATTCGTTTGCACCCCCGCCAATCGAAGGCGGCAACAGCTTGAGCTACACTCCTGACTGAGCAGCAAAATCGGCCGGCGGAGTGTTCTTTCTTTCTTTGCTCCGGGCATGCCGGTAAGCCTCGGCCTCGGGGGAGGGGGAACTCCTCCGACGTCTCCATACGCACGGGTAGGTGGCTAGCTCGGCGCCGGAGAGAGCACGGCTGCACGAGAGTGCGTTGCAGGGGAGAGGGAGAGAAGGGAACGGAGCAACAGTAGGGATGAGGAAGGGACGTTTCCAGAGAACACAAAGAATTGCCTACTGTCCTTGCTGATGGGCGGAAGCCGCGGCCGCCGAGCTACCTCCGTCGCGGCCATAACCAGGGGGGTCGGCCAGCCATGAATCATCTGCGCCGGGCGCTGGTGCCGCTCGGATTCAAGCAGAACGTCGCCGGACATCTGAGTCTCTTCCGCCGCCTTCTGCGGTTTCTCTGGGACAGCGTCCTGTCGTGCTCTGCTAGCGGGTCCCGTCGGTACCGGCGGCTTCGACACTGTCCGTCAGCACCATACGAAGCTGCTGTCGCCGCCGAAGTTGACACCTCGGCGAGTTGCTCTCAGGGGCTCGGTGACGACTCGGACTTAGTGGTGGTGAAGGTCAGCTTGTTGGGCGACTGCCATGTTGGGAAGACCACCTTCATGGTGAGAGAAGGGGAGTATCAAACAATGACCTCTTTCTTTTTCTCCTCTTCTTCTTCTTCTTCTCATTCTGTCATTTTTTTTCTTGTTCTCCAAGTTGAAGAAAGACAGAAGATTTCTGAAGTGATTCTAACTTTGATTTGGGAATGACAGCTTAAATATTTAGAGGATGCGGAAGAACAGAGAGATCTGCAGATGGCAGGGCTCTGTTTGATGCACAAGATTTTGCCGGTTAAGGGCGTTCGAATAGCCTTTAATATTTGGGATGTTAAAGGTGGCTGCTGAGTTTGTTTTCTAAGATACTACAACACCTGATAACAGAAGAAAAAAAGGGGAAACTGAATTGATTTCACTTTGTTGCAGGAGATCACCAGTTCTTTTACCACGTACCAATCGCCTGCAAAGATGCAGCGGCAATTCTTATCATGTTTGATCTTACCAGACGTTGCACCCTAAACAAGTTTGTTAATCAGCTCCTTCGCTTGCCAGCGCATGCAGTTTGGGATTTCTCGATGGCTCTTGAAAGAGATAAAAAAATAGGGCACTGAGTGTTTGATTTTTAGACGTTTACATTTTACAAATAATAAGTACTTGAATCGATGAGAGCTGCTTTGCATCATGCTTGTTCTATTTTCAAGTGGTATTCTTCTTGTATTAGATCTTTTGAGTTGTTAAGTTTTGCTAGTTTGCTGTATGCTTATCTTTGAAGTTCTCTATTTATGCTTGTAAGGCCTTAGATGGAATTTAGTATTCTTTATTTGGCAAAGATGATTCTTTCTCTTCTATTTTTTTTTTTGTAATAGGCGTTAATATTAATCTGAAGTTGGCAATGAGAGCTTATCCTCGCTTCTAGGAACACCTTCGATGCATAAGGATATCATATAGTTAGGGGTGTTCATGGTTTGGCTTGGTTTGATTTTTGAGGATTTTTTTTTCCAAACCAAACCAAGTTGAATGGTTGGTCCGGTTCAAACCATAATTTATTAAGCTATAGTATGTAAGTCCCTACACAGTTTCATTTGGTTTGTTTTAAACCATATTTATTAAAATAGAGTGCATATGTTTGTATATGTATGATTAGTTTTACCTTAAAAACTCTTAAAATATTCATTCTAATCCAAGCTATTCGGTTTACCGTTTGGTTTGAAGGATCTTGGAAACTAAATCAAACCGATCTTTCAACCCAAACCATACTGAACCAAACAACTGATTTGGTTTGGTTTCTCTGATTGAACAAAGTGGTGAACACCCTTACAAATCGTTGAACTTACCTCATATAAGCTGACAAGCTGAGGTTATAATTTGCTTCGCTTGTCTATTGTATAATTTTGTTTCTCCCTCACAATATTCCTATATGCAAGGAAAATTTTTCATTCTTACAACATGTAACGATCCAGTTCTGATATGAACACATTTTCATTCTTACAATATGTAATGATCCAGTTCTGATATGAACAAGGAATTCCAGGTTGAGATTGGCCATTGGATCAGTCAGTGCGAGTCATGATCTAGATTGGGATCAGATTTGTTCTGCTCAGCCGATCTGCTGTAAGCTCAGGATGAGCTGATCATCTGGTGCTGGCTGTTTCAAGCCAACTGATGAGGGGCAGCTGGCAAGGAGGTGGAAAGGGGTGGCTGACATTGTTTGTGCAGACTCTGCATTTTTGGTGTGGAAGATGAGATGTCATTTGTCAAGCCCTGGGACTGAAATCAGGGGGATCCATTCTTGTTGTTCTGAACCCTTTACCTGCCTGAAACGGGATGGAGAGACATGGGGCAGGCAGGAGTGCAGCTGCCAACCACCCTTCTGCCCTCAGATACACTAGACCCCAAGGAATTTGCTGAGGGGTTGAATTTGTGCAGAATCGGCCTAGTGGTATTTAGCCCGATCCTGGTGGAAGCTCCTTCTAGAAGCTCTTTGAGATTGTGGGTTGAATACTGTTATATATTGTTATAGCCATGCTTCCTTTATCTATCCTTAGCTTAACTTTTTTTTAATGTGGCCACGATGTTTCTGTTTGGTTTTTGCTTGTAGAATTGGATTATTGATTGGACAAAAAGATTCAATTGGCAATGTTTTTTTGTTGGATTATTTCCTACCATTGATATTATATATTGTCACAAAGTATAAACGTCCATAAGATTCTTATGTTGCAAGTGCTTCTTGTATGTACTTGGCAATCATGTTGCAGTGGTTAAAGGCTACTCGCTCGTCTTATATCTACTTTCCATGACATATACAAACATTTTAATTTGTTGAGCTTTAGCATATGAACCATCATGATTATGGGGGTATACCTTGTGACCTAACAGATTTTGATTTTGATCTCCAAATGGTTTCAGTGCTATTGGTTGGTACCGACTCGCAAGAAAATGGAACAAGGTATCTTACAGTCAGTGTAGTCATCTTGTGTTTGCCCTTGTCCTTCCTTTCATTGTCGGGCACAACCATTTTACATGATTGTAGAAGCTTAGCTGATGATAGAAATGTGCTGTATGCAGACAGCAATTCCTATTTTGATAGGGACGAAATTCGACGACTTTGTGCATCTTCCTCTTGACATGCAGCGGACGGTAGTAAACCAAGTGAGTTTACAGAGAGATTACCTCAATCCCCCCGTCTCAGATGACCCAATCTCCTACAATTGTTTTCTCAGAGTTGCTATATATATATATATATATTTTCCGAGCTGTAGATGACTGGTTAATCTGTCCTGTGCAGGCAAGGGCATATGCTCGAGCCATGCAAGCTACTCTCTTCTTCTCTAGCTCCACCCACAGCATAAACGTCAACAAGATCTTCAAGTTCATCATCGCACAGCTTTTTAACTTGCCATGGGCAATTCAGAGGAACCTAACTTTTGGAGAACCGGTCGTTGACTTTTAGGCTCAATCTTCTTGCGTCATGTAAATTTCTTGCCTCGTGTAGGTGTGTGTATATATATGTTTCGTATTCTCTGTCGTGTGTTTCTTTTACCGTGTGCCTTGTGATTTGCGGAGGATTGGTAGACGTTTTTGCAGCCAGTGAAATTTTTTTACCGGCTTTATATTATATGCGGAAAGCCACTCTTATGTAATATTTGATACGCTCCCCTTTCTGACTTTGGAAGTTGTTGACGCGTGTGAATTCTGGCATGTCTGTTTCTTTGTATTTAAAGTCACTGAAACTTGTTTCTACGCCAAGGTATTTTCTGTTAAAACTGTAATGCACAGATGGTTTTATAAATTTTGTAATAACAAAAAGAAGAAGAAGCAAACGCTTTTCAAGCCTTTTGCAATTTCAACCAAACGAAAATCCATTCTAAAATTCAAAAAAAATTTATTAGACGAGTGATTTAGAGACAAGGAAATTATCATGAAACACAAATTGCTGAAACAGCCAAGCCCATCCGCCCAAGTAGCAAGTACTCTGTCTCCAGCCAAATCGATGGTTCGGACATTTTCTTTGTAGGAAAATTTATTTACATTTCCTGATGTTACATTAAAAACTATTAAAGTATTTACAGACTTATATAGACTTGATTTATCAACTCATAGATGACCTCCGATATAAAATCAAATTCAGATCCTGTTGGCCGACGGCTGCTGCTCTGTCCAGAGTTGTCCCTCGAGACAACTCTGCGATGTTTCATTTTTGATGAAATTGGCCATCTGTGTACAGCGATTAAACTCTACATGTACGACAGATCTAAAACTTATATTTGTATCCAAGCATCTTTTAATTTAGTTCCCGTTGGAAGAGAAATTCCAATTTCCACCGCCAGAGTCCATCCATGGTTTAGTTCACATCTTGGAAGAACGAGATCATTTTCATTCGATGAAATCTGTCTCGAGCATTTCCTCTTTACAGAAAATAATATAAAGAAAAGATGCGATGGGCAGCGTTCAGAGCCCATCAGGGCCATCACTCACCACTCGGAAAAAGAACGGATCTACTTCAAAAGGAGAGATGAAGCTAATGCGACAGGTGATTGATGCTAATCAGTTCCATTACAAGACAACAAAATGAGCTCGGCAAGGTGGATAGGGTTTCTACACCACACGAATGCAACATTTGTATTCTCCAAGCGTACGAAAATAGCAGGTGCGGGTTATCTATTCTGCAAGGCACTGCTCACTTGACAGAGTTCTCGTGCAAGACTACATATTCTCGACTGCAAAAGAAATAAAAAAAAGGGGTCGGGGTTGTCAGCAACAAGTCCACGGGTAAGAAAGTAAAACGCATCCTCACACGGAAATTGACCAGGTAAAAACTAACAAAAGCTACGTGCACAACAATTGTAGAGATTGCATTTTTGACTGTTTTGACAGGGTGAACGCTTTTTTCCCCATTACTTTCTGACACCCGACCTAAAACCCTCCCCTCTCCATGCACAGTCCTTCCCTCTTGTTTCTCTCATATTCTTCGTTCCTCCGCTGGTTGCCTCGCAAGAAGAATGAGGCAGCCCACAGCTTCAGAGTCCAATCCTCCCGAATCCACAGCCTTGCTCACTATCTCATTAGGACTATCTCGAGGAACACGAGAATGTCTGACAACAAGAGAGATAAAACAGGCGCTGAAGCAGGCTGCGGAGCACTTTGTGAGACTTAACTGGAAGATTCGGTTCAGGGAGAAGATATGCTCAATATTCAATTTTAGTAGGTTACAAAATTTTCCACCCTAGACCTTGTCCTATGGGGGGGGGGAAGGGGGGGTGGAGCAGCCAACTTCCCAAACGAGTTCCAAGCTACCACTACATTTACGCCACCAGAGATGAGTTTTCATCCTCTTTTCCCACAATTTTGTAGACCCCAAATACTTCTCACTTTCACCATTCCAGTTATTTCTCTTTTTATCAGATTCATACTTCCACTTCCCATTTGGGAAATGAACTATGGGACATAAAATTGAAAGCACTAGTTCCCAACTTCTTAATATGGCATTTAGCCGTATATACAATTAGGATGTAGCAACATTTTGGTGATTTCACGGAAGAATGCTACCAGAAGGCAAAAAGATGACAAACTCATGGCATGGCTTAAACAACAAGAAAGTAACTTAACTTCTAAAAAATCTAATCCATGACAACAATCAGCACTCAATGATGGCAGTAAATGTAAAGAAAGTAAAACACCGTACACCGTACGCCAGTTGATGAATTTCATGGGTGACGGACACTGTACCTACTGTTACCAAACTTAATGACATCTTTTTCGCATAGTTCATAATACCGTTGGGGTTCAATGCGTTCATCCTGCATGTGGCAAAACAACAGTTGTAAGAAAATTCAAAAAGCAGACTTGATGGTCGAGCAATCTCTGAGCTGCAACCATGCCATGGCTTTATAGATGCATAATAAATATGTACAAAAACTTACATTGAGGAAAGTTCCATTCGTACTACCAAGATCCATTACATAAGGCCTATTGAAGCCAACAAAGAATAAAATATCAGTGAAAATTTATTTCATATAAAGCGACTCCCATGCAAGACTACATTGGCCAATACCATGTTTACCTTACTTGCTTGGATAACAGACCATCAGGTTGCTCTTTCTCCACAAGCCTGGAATGGTAAAAAAAGGAAGTGAGTAATAAAACCTGAAATAATATTATATACTGAATTTCAAAATAGTTCTCATATAAAAGCATGGGACATGTAAGATCTACCTATACTGAAGAACAGCATGTTGTTTACTGCATGAGGGATGATCAGTAGGGATGTCTGCAACCCTCCTCTCGCGGCCAAAAAGATAACAACTTTGTCGGTGTACATAGAGTGGCTCTGTTAGTTGCAACCACGCATTAGTATTTTAGAACACACATAGGTGTGTGAAAAAGGACAAGCAAGTTACACACCAACTTAGTGAGACAAAAATATCAAAGAAACTCTGTGATGTAGTTAATTGAAGACACAATGAATCATGTTTAAGATAACAAGAAAACAGAACTGAGAACAAGTACCATTCAACACTTCACCCGCCTTAAAAACATAAAGGCGCCACCTGATGTCCGGTTTGCGAGCATCTGATGGCTCGGTAAATAGCAATGTCACACCTAAAATTAAGAATAGATAGCAAATAAAAAAATTTATTCAGGTAATCAGGTATGCATTAACAAGTTAATGAACATGTTTTTGACTATTCATCTATATAACAAATTTCAATTCTCAAGTAAGACCACCAATAACTGAAACAAGACTGCTATATATTATATTGCACAAACATTAACAGGCAGCTATAATGAAAAATAAACTAATCACAAAGAAAGTCTTGTCAAAAATAGCTCAAACACAAATTACTGAATTAGCAATTTAATGGCCAGAAAAATGCAGCTATCACAATAGTAGTTACAAAAGCATATGTAAATGCAAACAGACCGATTGAACTAGATTATTCTGGCCCGAACCTGTGACTGGTCGAATTTGAGTAAACGGCTTAAAGAATTAACGGACCCAGTAGGTCCACTTGAGCCGGAAGAATAATCACTGGACCAGATCTAAATTCAGATGAATTGGTCCAACCAACAGCAGGCCAAAATGAGGCTGGATGACCAACCAGACCAACCCATTAAGGTGGGTGGCAGTTGGTCTCTTGGCTGTGCTGACGTGGGCCAGTGTCACACAGGAAATGACTTTCAAGTATTACGCATAGACTTTCAAGTATACTAAAAGAAAGCACAAAAAATTGCAAAAAATAAATGTCTACAAATTATTAAAAAGCAAATACAAATAAATCTCTACAAATTATTAAAAAGAAAATACGCTGTCTTCTCCAAATTCAAACTGCATGTCTCCAAATTTCTTATATGTCAGGTCCAATCATGATGCCTCAATACGCAACTTACACAAGGAAGTTATTTGAAGTTTTCATGCATATAAAATAAAGACAGCTAAAAAAGATCAATCCATTGCGAGACGGAAAAAGGGGGATTTTGTATGTTTTTTGGTCATTGGCCATTCATAAACGTGATTGTAGCTGGAGCTTTCTGTTTCATCCTCAGCTAATTACTTATTTATAATTATATATATGGTTCCAACTATTTTTCAAGAAGAAAACTCCTAGTGTAGTCTACATGGATTTCCCAGGTGTCGGTGCAGGGACTGAGCACTTCACCAAAAATCAACCTTCCATTATCTGGTTTCTACAAACTTGTAGGGCTGCATTTACACATATGGTAGGAAGCATTCAAACTCACGCAGCCATTATATCTTATGATCCAAAAAGTAACAACTTTTTATTCCGTAGCAATAGAGACCATCAGGTACAAGTTTCTTGACATGCTTGATTTTATTTGCCCAACAACTTCACAACATCTGCAAATTCAGATACAATTAATTTATACAACGAGATGAAGCCATAGACAATCAGCATCTGATTCATCAGACCGGTGGTTCACAGTAAGTTGAAAAACGAGAGAAAAGTACCTCGAACTCGATTTGTCTCCTCCGCTAACTTCCCAGAGAGCTCAAATGAAGGCTTTTGCTGCATTTTCCACAAAGGTCAACTTTAGGAATCTGTCAGAGCCAATTCTAACCTAAACTTACCCCAGGGTATTGTACTTGTACACATGCATTCTTGAGAAAAGCACAAGTTAGGCTAGGGTGCTATATTGCCCATGTAAATAGACAACCTTATATATCCTTGTTCTAGCAAAGAATCATGATACAAATAAATCACACTGAAATATCACCTTTTGTTTTGCTTCCAGTGCTTCCTCAGCAACTTTCATCCTGGAAACAGAATCCTCCTCACCAGACAGCTCATCATGTGCAGCAGTCTTAGAAGTCCTGGAAGGGGAGCGAACACCATGTTCATGTCTGTAGCCATGTCCTAATGGAGATAGAGAATGATCACCAGCATGCCTTGATGATCTGGAAGTACCCCCATCTCTTTTGTCACGTGCTAACTTTCTGTCTTCAGAAACATTTGTATCCACTTCTTTTTCTCTATTCCTTCCCCTATTATGATCTCTCATGGCATCCTTTACTTCCTGCCTACGTGATGTCTTATCTGTATCACGTTCCACTTGAGCTTGCCTTAAATGTTTGGGGTGAGGGGAAGGGGAGCGAGAAGAACTGATGGGTGAGCCTGAGTGGATTCCTCTAGGGGATTTATGATGTTCAGGAAACCTTTGTCCCGCAGGTGATCTTGACCTTCTGCGAGTGGGTGGTCTTGCATGGTTTGTTATCTTCTCATCCACTGGGGATGTTGATCTAATATATTTTGGTGATCTAGCATGATATGGTGACTTGTCCTTCACTGGAGATCTTGATCTAACTTGCCTGGATGATCTAACACTGCTAGTCATCTTTTTCTTTACAGGTGATTTGGACCTATCATTCCTGGGAGACCTGATGTGTTCTCTCATTCTCTCTTTGGTAGGTGATCGTTTCCTTTCAGAACGACCATTTCTTGTAGATGATTTCATTCCTGGAGGGCTCCTGTGATGAACGGGCAACCTCCTTGCATGTAGAGAACTCTTAGTTGGATGTGAAGGAGGATGGCCATCCCGATCTCTGATTGGAGATCTGGAGAAGTCCAAATCACGTCGCCGCCCAGGTGATCTCTGATGCATTGTCAAATTCATCCAATTCAAAGTTGCAAATGTTCAAACAGCAGTGAGCAATTGTCTTTTCTATTTCCAGCAGAAGGCAAGAATAATGATCTCTATTTCCTGCAGAAGACAATACACTGGAGTGAGTCTTAACATTTAAATAGGATAAAAAATAAGCAACTTTTCTCAGTCCTAATAAAGAGATAAGCCAAGTTTGCACTCCACTTTCCGGAGACCTTGTGTTTCCTTCCGTCATTCAATCATGAGACAACTAAGGGTGTCAATGGGCCGGGGCTGGCTTGACCCGCAACTGATTCGACAAAGGCCCAATTCATAAAATTTCAGGTCAGCCCAGTCCAGCTCACTTTATGTCATTAGCCCAACCCAGCCCAGCCAGGCCAAATCTTTCTAATCTATAAAAGCTAAAAAGATGTACATCTGTAGTGCTATATTGCACGGATAAGAGATCCTTAATTTCGCAAATAAGATATCTCTCTCTGACATCTCGTAGAAGGGTAGAAATATCAAAGACTAAGAAAACCAAACTCCCAATTTTGAGAAAAATCTCAGCTTCATATTGGAGAGAAATCTCTCCAGTTATGAATCAGGATTGTGGAATACATATGTATTAGAACTAGTGTAAAATGTGTAAATATTCGATACAACGTGTATCCCACATCTTGAGCTGTTTAACACTATTTTATCTGAGGCGCTCGCCTTAGGTGTCTAGGTGCTGAGGTGAGGCAAGACAAAAACACCTTGCCTCGGCATTTTTCGCCTTGCCCGGATCCGGTAACTTAAAATCCTCTTCCCCCGCCCCGAAACCCCCCAATATTCAGTCTTCCAGCCTGAGACCCTAACATCCTGATGCCCTACAGGCCCTAAAATTGAGTTTTTTTTTTGTTTTTTATGTTCTTAAAATTTTTTAATGTTGTCATAGTGTTGACGTTTAAAATATTCAACATTCTCAAAAAAAGAAAAGAAAAGAAATAGAACAGCAAATCTGTCCGTCGGAGCATCTCAGCGGGGATAGAAGGACATTAACAGGCTCATCAAGAGCCAAATATTGCCGTTACCACGGCTGGACAAGCAACCGACGCCCATTGATCCAAGTCTTGTAACGTTTCCATGAAGTTGGAAGATTAAATGGCCTGTGCGCACGTTGGCAGCTCGGTAACGGCGGAAGTGGGCGATTCTCCCGGATGATCAATGGTGACCGCAGGATAAGGGGTCGGCGACCAGCCTCAAGCAGAGGGAGAGAGGATTCGACGACAGCAAAAAAGGAAGAAGAAAGAAAAGCAGGTGAGGCTCACCCCGATCCTTGGTCGCAGCGCCCCTCCTTCCCCTGCAGCCTGTTGATCACCGTCGCCGCAGCCTCCTGTTCACCGTCGTCCGCCCGCAGCCGCACGCGCGCCCCCCGTTCACCGTCGCCGCGGATGGCCGCGCGCACCTCCGCCGCCGCACACAGCCCCTCCTCCGCACCCGCCGCACGAGCCCCTCCTCTCTCTCACTTCCGCCATCCGCACCCGGGTTCTCCGGAGCCCTAGCTCACTGCGAGTATGGACGGAAGATGTTGAATTGGTGAAAAACTGTACCCGTAACCAGAAGACAAAAAGTTATTGGGCCAATTTTGCTTCATCAAGGGCCCAAGCCCGTACCCGATAATCGGGCGGCCTGCTAAGAGTAGGCTACCGTTTTCTCGTGGGCCCTCGAAAAACGCCACTCGCCCGAGCGTTAGGGGTGTAACGGAGCGGATACGGAGCGGATATGACGTTTCCGTATCCGCTCCGTTTAGCTATTCGGATAATCCGTATCCGGTCCGAATCGGATACGAATACGGATCGGATGTTATAAGTCGGATAATCTTCGGATTCGGAGCGGATACGGATAATATCCGCTTCGGAATGTTAATTAAATATTTTTTAATTAATATATTTAATAATATACAAATACATAGATATAAAATTATAAAATATTAAATTTATCATATATTTATCAATATTAACTTAGTATATTAATATATAATAAGAGAATACTTAATCATATTTATAAATATAATGATTTTAAATATATAATTATATATATTATGTATATATTATCAAAGGTGGATTCGGAGCGGATCTTAAACGGAGCGGAGCGGGCATTTCCGTGTCCGCTCCGATTAACATTCGGATAATATCCGTATCCGGATATCCGCTCCGACGGATATCTAAAATCGGATATTATCCGCCTAAACGGATACGAATTCGGAGCGAATCCGAATTTTATCCGCATCCGTTTACAGCCCTACCGAGCGTACGAACACCTTGGCTGCAAATGGGTCGAATCTGCAGCGAATTTATCTCAGTTAGCTTTATAGTGTTTGGTAGTAATTTTAATTTTAAGATAACCTCATTTTTGAAATCAAAATTAGTTGACTTTTTAATTTTATTTTTAAAATCAAAACAGTCTAATTAATTTGTGTCTGACAAAATTATCATAATTTTTAAAAATTAGACAGTAGTGTTTGGTTATGACCTATGGCTCTGCGAAACTCTCTCGGGCTCTCTCAGCAGAGAGAACTTGCTATGAAACTCTCCCGGGCTCCCTCCACAGAGAGAACCTGCAGCTCCGCGAAGGCTCCCCCCGTGGCGTCGTCCGCCTCCGGCGTCGGCTAGCAGAGCCCCCCCTCCCCATGGCGGCGCTCCCCCCGGCGGTGGCAGCGATGGCCAGCGAAGGCCCCCCTCCCCCCCGCGGCGTCTGCCCCCCCCCCCCCGCGGCAGCGGCGCTCCCCCGGTGGCCAGCGAAGCCCCCCTCCCCCCGCGGCGGCAGCGCTCCCCCGGCGGCCAACGAAGCCCCCGCCTCCCCCGAGCGGATGGCAGCGCTCCCCCGGCGGCGTCCGCCTCGGGAGAAATTGGGGGATTCGCGATTGGGGGAAGGGAGGGAAGAGGAAAGTGGAGCGGGAAAGAAAGACTAGATATTTTGCAGGTCGAAGGATTATATTTTTATTTAATACTTTATATATTATATATTAAAATATGATATTTTTATTAATAGTAATGTATTATGTTAATATATTATGTATATTTTTATATTAATAAGTTTTTATTTAATATATCATATTCTTATTAATATAAGTATTTTAATCATGGATGGCTGGGTTGGCCGTCTCGGCTGGTTTTCGGGCCGACCGGCCTAGAAACGACCCGGCCTAGGTGACTCTATGGCCGCCCTGTGTGGGGTCATCCGAGCCGTCGTCGGGTCACCTCCGACCTTGGGTCGATCCGCAACTACTATGCATCCCCATTTAATAATAGTATAATAATATTTCACTATCACTTAAACTCTCACATATATATATAATTTATAATCACAAATATGTTATATACTTAAAATTTATCAAAATCTATTTTAACTCTCTTCCTTTTCACACACACATCATATTTACTTATATACATAATTTTATACATTTTAATATATTGTATTATTATTTATAATAAAATATTATTTTATACTGATAAAATATTCATAAATTTATTTTACTATTTTTATATTTCATTGAAAATACATGTTTATATTAATATTAATGCATTAATATATTATTTATAAAAAATATTATTTATATTGATATATTATTTATACATTTATTTAATATTTTTATATTTTATTGAAAATACATGTTTATATTAATATTAATGCATTAATATATTATTTATAAAAAATATTATTTATATTGATATATTATTTATACATTTATTTTACTATTTTTATATTTTTATTAAATATATTATGTTTTATTTAATATTAATATGTTTATTAGATTATTATTTATAATAAAATATTTTAATGTATAAATATAAAATTTATAAATTTATTCTATTATTTTTATATTTTTAATATATTATTTTTTCATTGATATTAATATATTTATTATATCATATTTTACTAAATTTTTTAGGGTATAGTTAATGTGTGGGTTGATCACAACCGTCTATGTATTTCAAATGAATGGATGATATTTGTTTATTAGTTATATTATTTACCTACGGGATGTCAATTGTAGGTAGTCCGTAGCTGTTAGCATATTTACCTACGAGTGCTTAATTAGTAGGTATAGTACGTAGGTATAAGTTATATTTACCTACTAAATTCTTACCTACGGGAGGGGGTCACGTAAGTAGAGCCCAGTTTTCACGTAGTGACAACTGCTGTAGAATATGGCTTCAAAAGATGATTGGACGGCCACATGTATTCCATTATAGAAGGCAAACCTCCTTATAATAAGAAGATTAGAAGACAGATGAATAGTTAATTTAAAAAGGAGAGCGGATCACCTCAGGTGGGCTCCTTAGGGAGTCTCCTCAGGTCACTCACAAAAAATGCATTGAATGAATAATGTGATGGGTCTTAAATGCATTGACATGATGAACATTCAATGCATTTTTGTGAGTGGCCTGAGGGGGGCTCCCTCGGGAGCCCACATGAGATGATCCGCTCTCATTCGAAAAGATTTCTCATTTCCATTTGTTTTGCACCTTTATACCCTTTTCCCCCTAGTGCCTGATTAATTCTAAGGACTTGCGTTTCCATTAGTTTTACACGTTCAAATGTGTTCGAAAGACACCTTAATTTGTAGTGTTATTTTATCCGCCAATCCCACAAGAAAGTTCATGGTTCACTTGCGCGGTGAGCTCCAAAATGGCTTATCTATGAAAACAAACAAGATTTGAAATGCCAACTTGCTGCTTCCACAAAGAACAACCGAGAGAAAGCCATCCAGAAAAGCTTCAGACGACAAACCGAAAGGGCTCTTGAGCGACGACATATATGATATGAAGGCGTGGAGATGCATACAACGACGTCTTAAAAGAGTAAAGCGGAGCCAAAAACCAAGCAACGAAGTGCCTTTCATAAAGAAGCAAAGCATAGATTACAACAACAGAGATGGAAAAGCGACACAGAGACAGACTAGTACTACATGTTCATTGGAAGGAGTGCCTACAAGCCAGTTCAAACCTCAAGAGACCCACCATTCGTTTGGAAGGCAAACAGGAGACAATAGAATAAAACCACACGTCTTCTCGGTCCAATGATATAAGACCAAGGGGAGAAAATAAGGGAACCCAGAAGTCCTCCTCTTCAGGGCAGGGAGCTAACCAGTGTCCGCTCCTTTGAGCTTCGCAGGTTTTTGCAGCCGAAGATGGGGAAGTCAATGCCCGAACCAGTGCTCATGCGTGGCGTTGAGCAGGCTTCATGACTGGGCTGCCGAACACAGCATCTTGGCGTACCAAGCGATGAGAATCTTAGGTGCGTTCTTGACTTCCCACAAGCCCCTGATGCTGCCCTTCCTGCCCTGCATGCCAACACGCAGTCGATGATAGAAACGGGTAGATCATTGGGCTTTACTTTCACCTTGAACTTAGATAGAGAAGAGCATCATATATAGGTACAGATTTATCTGCTCTCTACTGCCTAGTGTCTGAACGATACTGCGAGCACGACAGAAGACACGGTGGTGCTTTATCTCTAAAAACTTGCACTGATCTATATTACAGCTTGTTTATCACAGAGAGCTGTCGATTCTCCCATTTATAAAGCTATCCTTGTCTGTTTTGAGCTAGCGGAGATTTACTTTCGTACAATTTTTGCTTTCCTGCAGCTGTTTTGTTGCTTAGGTGATCAGGGCGGAGATATTAGGTGATGACTTCTTTTTTATAGTAAAATTAATAAAATAAAAATATGCTAAGAATAAAAAATACATAAAATAATAAATAACCTTGACAACATATAAATTGATCAATAATGTACAATGTACTTAGTTAAATAAACTAAATAACATGAATACTTAATTAGAATTGCTAAATTAAATTAATTTTAGTAGTTTATTTGTATTAACTGAGTAGACATCTATAAAATATGGCAATTCTAATTACTATTATACTAAAAATATATGTTTTTAAATAAATTAATTATTCCTGACGTCTTGCGACCTAGGCAGCGACACCCTGAAAACTGATTAAACCATATAATCAACATGTAAGTCATCAAAGCTTACCCCTGTCAAGAAGGTCTTCCAGGTTCAGTGGGCGCCCTCGCCCAGGACGTTGCTCTTGATTCTGTCGACGGTGCAGGCAATCAGGCTGTTCACGGTGGCGACGGAGCCCAGGGAAAGCCTGGCGTTGGGCTGAGAGTCCACCAGTATCTGGAACGCCACCGTCAGCAGCGAGCCCCCCGTGCCCGCCTGCCCCGGCACGGCGCCGGCCCCTCCGTCTTGCGCCGCCGCCGGCTGCGGCGGTCCGTCGGAGAGTATGGCAAACCCCGAAGGCAGCAGCGCAACGTAATCGGGGTCCCCGCCGTTGAGCACGACGTTCATGGCGACCAGGTCGACGGGGGCGTAGATGACGTAGGAGCCGGTGGAGTCGGTGCAGCTCTCCTGGAGTATGAGCATGTTGCTCTGGTTCGAGTTCGTACTCTGTGGCCACAGAACGAACCAAGTAGGGTTACGATGCCCCAACCCAATACAACAAACAAGATCAAGAGCTCGTTTGGCACCGGAAAATTTTGGAGGTAAATCAAGAAATGAAGCTTATCCCCAAATTAATCTCGTGCTAAATAATAGGCCCCGAATGCTAAGAGAAGGGCAAGAACATGAATATGTTGAATCTCACGTTAACGCGAAGGAGAGAGACGCAGTTGCCCTCGTCACGGCCGTTGGCGATGTGAGCCATCTCTTGAACGATGCCCCCGTTCGACAGAATGTCCCACTGAACATGCATATGTGTTTTCAAGATCAAGCAGCTCAAAATGATGTGTGCAATTTTCAATTACAGAGGGCAAAATTTCAATTTCAATTCACAAGCTAGCTTAACATGTTCGAGAGGAGATCAGATGATATCGGTTAACCAACTCAAAACCGTGGTTCTGAGTTAGAGAGGCCCAGGCTTATAAGCATAGGGTACCTCCCCTCACTATCCGGTATGAGATTATCTAACTCGCCCCCTCACGTGCAAGCTCTTCTGGCTTTCACACGTGTACACTGTTTACGGGTGACGGTTGACGGAGGGGAGTCCACAGCCCTTAGCTCTGATACCATGTTAACTAACCCAAAACCGCAGTACTGAGTTAGAGAGGCCCAGGCTCATAAGCATAGGGTACCTCCCCTCACTATCCGGTATGAGATTATCTAACTATATCAAAGCTAGCTAGCGAAAGATTTGGGTACCTCGCTGCGGGTGTTCTCGTCGCGGAGGAAGTCGAAGACGCGCTTGGGGGGCACCGGAAGCCAGAAAGAGGTAGCCGCGCTCAGCACGATGCCCGGGGGGCGGCCAGGGTCGTCGACGCTCTTCTTCGTCATCACCCTGACGTCCTCGGCGCAGGCGCCGGAGAGGGTAGTCCACTGGTGAGCCACCGAAGCGCTCACCCCGGAACAGAAGCTTATCACCATCCTCTCTGCTAGTTTCAACATGCTCTTCCGTCCGTCCAGGGTGGTGATCACTGCAACCAACAGCAGAAACGCGCCCAGCAGATGAAGATTTTTGAGAAGAAGAGTGTCTATATACATTAATATACATGTCTCGGTACGTACCGCTGACTTCCCCGGTGGGGATGTTGCTCGCCATGACGCTGGCCAACCTCTCACACTGCCTATCCAGAGTAGACACCCATCTTCTGGCGCCGAAGGCGAGACCCGAGTTGATCAGAGGCTTGTACAAGCTGTGTACAGATCTGTCGTCCACTTCGACGTGTTCTACCCATGTGACCTAAGTAGAAGTAAACGATTCCTCCCGTCAAGAATCAGACTATCTGAGTAGCTAGCTGACATATACACATATGATTTGCTTGGGTGAATTGAGCAGCTAATTGGAAAGAACACTCTCAGATCGGCATATTGTTCTTAGAGATCGTGTCTATGACATATTAAGATCTAGCTAGCTTATATATATATGTGTATATATGATTTGCTTGGGTGAATCGAGCAGCTAATTGGGAAGAGAACTCTCAGACTGCTGGCATATGTGTTCTTAGAGACCATGTCTATGACAAATTAAGATCATTTGTACAAATTGAGACAGTGTTAAACAATATTTTTATTGATGGAAATGCACGCGTAGACGATTATTAGAGTAAAAAAAAACAGAGAAATTTTCACCTTCGAGTAGCCGTTGGGCATTTCTTGGATGAGGCAACCTGATGGCCTTCTTCGGCACCGGACAACAGGATTGGGCTGTAAGCTGTCCAGGGAGACATCGACCACTGCCCATGTTCCATCCGAGTGCTGTTTGCAGTATCTCACGAAGTAGCTGTCCCGGGTTGGAACCAGTGGGGATGGCATTTGAAATTCAGCAGTCATCTGAGAAAGAACAAAAATTAGATCACTGTAACATATATATACAAAGCTCTTTCTTAGGTATACTGATGTGATGCAAGAGTTCAGCTACACATGTTCAAGAGATTTCTCTTAAATATAGAATCAATCAGAGATGCACAAGAGGAGGGCTATAATATACATACCACTTGCAAGGCACCGTTGTAGTTCCCAGCTACACCCGTCGACAACACTTCCAAGGTGGCTGCTCTTGAGACAATGCTCGAGAAGATCATGGACCATTGGTTCTAACATATTCAAGAGGAAAGATATGTGTTATGGTAGTCAGACAGACAATTATATATCTACGCATACAGGTAGCGCGCACGGCAGATGCAAGCTGAATCTTGGAGGTTCGTGCGTACCGTATCCATCAATATCTCGACGAGGTTAACGTTGTTCATGATGACGATAGCAGTGTGCCGAGACGCCTCAGTCTTCAATCCGATCGGCCGGGGCCCGATGCCTCTCGGGAACGTCCGGAAGTACTCCTCCTCGTTCAGCACATCCGTGGTGTTGTCCATGCCCGGCACCCACAGCGGCTCCCCGGCATGCGCCATCCTGGTCAGCTCTTCCATGGCGGCCACCGCCAGCTCCACCACCACCGGCTTCTCCACGGGCATCTCGTTAGGCAGGGTGCTGCTCCGCATCATCTCTCCCGAGCCGAACATTCCGTGACCGGCCGCCATGTTTGACGGCATGAGGGCTCCGATGTCGAGAGACGAGCGCGAGGACGGGACCTGAGGCGTGCATGTATATTCAATCGCCGTCGATCATGGTGAAAAGCTACCATGGCTGCTCAACACATATGTATATATATATATATATATATATATATATATGCAGGCAACGATCGAAGAGAATGTGTTGTATGCATGAGATCAAGTGTCATCACCTGAGGGACCTGAGAAGAGATGAGGGGATAGGAGGAACCCATCGGCTTGCCCACGTACTTGGCTGCTATGCCGGAGATCCTATCGATCTGGGGAAAATGGAGAAATTAGGGGACATGGAAAAAATGGAAGCCGATAAGACATTGTGCACATAGTGTATCTGCCCGAATTTGGGTTTTGGGCCACACACCTCCTCCCTTAGACGGACGTTCTCGATGCGCAGCTGCTGCTCGTCGAACGACATCTCGCCGATCGCCGTAGGTCCGCCACAGTTCGGGCAGGAGGCGTTGCTCAGAGCCTCCTTGTACCTCATGTTTTCTGCTCGGAGCTTCTCGTTCTCAGCTCTCAGCTGCTGGTTCTCCTGGCGCTCGTGTTGGTTCTGACATTGATACCAAGATTTTAGTCATCTTGCAACTCTATAAGCATGCATATGTCTGATATTTCCCTTCGACATGACTAAGGCCCACCTTCATCTGCGTGCGCTTATTCTGAAACCAGAACTTGACTTGTAGGGGCTCCAGCCCCAGCTCCCTGCTGAGCTCCTTTCTCTGCTTGTCGTCTGGATGGGGGCACTCCTTGAAGAAACTGGCGGGTAAATGCTATTTGTCAATTCAATAGAGCATATATTCAAGCACAGGAAGAAGGAGGAGAACTTGCACTAACAATCCGAGATGCATACCGTGAGCAATCCGTAAAGAGTTTCTTTTATATACCCACCATCTCTTCTCAAGAGAAACGATAAGGTCAAGCGTCCTTGGGAATTGGCATCAATCAGGTGTAAAAAGAGATGTAACCATTAAATCAACTCATTAATCTAACGACTGTGCTAAATCAACAGCTTTTTCCCGAAAGTCAGTCACCATTGAACTATTTCAAACAAAAATATGATTAACTTTGAAATTATTTCCAACTTAATTTCGAATAATAGTTAATTAGAGTTGTGAGCAGTGCACCTATATAATCTCTTAACCTTTTACAAACTAGCTAGGGTGTTAGATATCTTTTAGAATCGGCGTCAATCAGGTGCTAAAGGGATACAGAAGCTGTTTCTTACGCTTCCATTTCTTGTATCTGGTGCTGAGTGTGGCGGTGGTATCGCTTCTTCTTCGGCCTCTGGTTGGGCTCCTGATCGTCGCCGGAGGCTCCCTCCACATTCTCACTTCCGGACTTGCTCTCGAACTCGTCATCCCGGATCCTCGCCATCTCGCTTTCAGTGGCAATCGGAGTTATCATATCCATCTGCTGCTGGAAATGTTGAGCAGCATCCAGCAACGTGGACTGCGTAAACGACGTACATCATCACGCAGAAGCAAAGATCATTGCTCTCTTTAAGAGCAGCCGCAAAATCTTGTTAAGTTAATGCGAGAGAGAGTGTGAACCAGTTAAGTACTTTCATGAGATAATGAAATGCATAAACAATTATAGAAAAACAAGCTGAAACGCCTGTTTCGATTCGATGCAATAAATGAATCCTCTCTCCCTCTCTCCCTCTCTCCCTCCCTCCCGCACACAACTCAACCATCCATTCGAGTACTTATTAATTGTTCTTCACTTTGAGGCTAGTAATTGCATAAGCAAGAGGATGGATCGATTGAAGAGCTTACTTTCGCATATATTGGTTCCCTGCCTAGCTAGATGAGGATGAACATGGAGAAGGAAATAAGGATCTGGTCCCTAGACCGGGAATAAATATCCTTAGTCAATCTTTCTTCAAGGCCGGAGGAAGCGATGAAGCATTCTCCCTCTATTTCAGCTTCTCAGATTGGGAAAAAGTGGAAAGCAATGAACAATAAATAAAAAAGGATGGCGAAGAAAACGGAAGCTCTCTCTCTCTCTGTGTGTCCCAGAACTGGAAGAAGACGATATGGGTACCAGTTCTTGCTCCTCCTTTCCAGCCCCTTTTTCTTCTTCACTCTCCTTTCTGATCCCCTTCTTCAGCCAGATATAGAGAAAAATGCATGAAGTAGCAAATGGTTCTCTCCAAAATGCAAGGTTTGCAACATGGAGAAAGCTAAAGAGAGGTAAGGTGCTAAGATATGCAAAGGGGGTTTTCTCACCTGGCCAAGGCTCAGGCCTGACGTCGAGCCGTATCCTGGTGCGACGGCGTTCCTGCCCATCAGCGGTGGCTGTTGTCTTGCCGGAACCATGATTCCGGCAGGCATATTTCTCCCCTCCAAACCCTAATTGCGCGCTTCCCCCTTCTGTCTGCTACCAGCCCACCTTCGCCGAGCGGCCGGGGCAACGATCCACGAAGGACGAAGGGCGCTGGTGGGTTTTTATAGCTGAGCAAGCTGCGGAACTCGTGGTGATGTCTCCAGGATAAAAGCGGAACGTGCTTCGACAGTGAAAAGACTTAAAGCAGGGCGACGACCTTCAACACGGTTGAAGAAGCAGGGTGACCCAGCTCTTTCAGTCTGTAGGACGATAAAACATTATATATTCCTATTTTTTTATCCTCTCTCTCTCTCTCTGGTGACCTTGAATCGAAGAGAGGCGGAGAAATGATACCTTAGAAGGGCGATCTGTGGAGCATCAGCAAAATCGGCTTCTAGAGAAGATACTTCTAGAGAAAGTAGGGTTAGGGTTTTCTTGCGGAAAAGACGAAGCAGAAAGGAGGAGGAAGCAAACTGATCCCAAGGTTAGGCTCCCCGGACAGCACCACCCTCCAAAGCCATCCCCGATCGGATCTAACCTTCCTTCGATATCGTCACATCAGAAACAAATCCTTGTGCTCCAGCCACTCGCAGACTTCACTCTCGGCTTAGACGACGCGAGGTGTCACCAGCTGGTGTCCACGGCTGGAACCCCGCGAACGCTCATGAAGACATATAGCTGATGGCGAGTTGCAGGGAAGAAGACGAAGAGGGGGAGGAGGCGGAGGAAGAGGGGAAGAAACTGAAAGAGATGAGAAGGAGGAAGAAGAGGGCGGAGAAAGAGGGAACAGGTGGAGAGAGATGTGGCAGTGAGGAGTAATTGCCGAGCGCATAGAGATGGTGCAACAGCATTTATTGTCATGAAGGTGTAATTGCGATAGAGAGAGGGAAGAGGTGACGGCTACCGGAACTGCCATATTATTCCAGCAGGTAACTAAGTTGGTAATGTAGGTTTTAAACGCGCATATCCCGCAGGCGGTTGTTTTCAGTGGAATCATGTCAAGACGAGGCCAAATACCCAATTAATAGCAGCTCGTCTTCTTGGATATATATATCAAGGTTAACTACCCGGCTACCTAGGGTTTTCAGATAATTTCTGATATTATTAAGCACCCTTCATATACACCAGTTCCGGCAAAATTCAACTGGTTCAAGCTAGCGTCATACGAGAATCATAAAATTACTTGGAAGGCTTTGAATCAAGATCGTGTGTATATATACATGTGTATCTGTATGTATGCATCATCGCAAGTGATTTTCGCACTTGGAAAACTGAAAATCAAGACGGTAATTTAGACATTGCATCCATACAAGCAATGTCCATATATAAACGTAGGATGGCGGATCGAAG
Organism: Cryptocoryne crispatula var. balansae; assembly: GCA_036172225.1. NCBI lineage: Eukaryota > Viridiplantae > Streptophyta > Magnoliopsida > Alismatales > Araceae > Cryptocoryne > Cryptocoryne crispatula. Next base: position 3,231,377 of record CM069921.1, read on the forward strand.
GGAGCCCTGCAAGATCAGTTGGGCGAGAGCCGAAAAACCTAATATTGAGAGGTTGAAGGTGATAGATTGGAAGACCGATCGAACGAGGGGAGAAGATAAACCTTTGTCGTCCATGATCAGATGAATCCGAGCCAGCAGTAGTGGAGCTTCTGGACTTAATTAACACAGGTGCAAATTCAGCCGCCACACTTATATATATACGTGTCTGTCTACCTCGTACTATTTAAGGGGTTCACAGCTGGCGAAATTATCGCTAGTTATCCAACGACGACGACACGGGGGGGTAGAAAAGGGAGGGCTCAACCTCCATTACAGCCTGCATTCAAGGCATTCACCGCCGAGTTTCTGCGGGCGAGATCGTTAACCCCAGCCGTGATATGATATATATTATTCGTCCGGGTTTGTGGGATTCAACCTCGATCGCCCAAGACGGGATGGATCGATCCCGCAAGAGAGAGCAGAGAATCCTCCTCCTCTACGATGATCTTCATCGGGGGGGGCATACGCATGCATCGATCAAACACAGGCGTACACGTCTGAAAGACTCTTGGCTTCCCGGAGCCCCTAAAGCGTACTTCCTTCGAAGCCCTATAAATAAATATATATATATCTCCGTCAACGAGGAGAGGAGACGGAGACGAAGTCAGCCTGCTTAACCATCGTCGTCGGCCGGCGACCCCTCGCTCAATCAAACACGCATGGATGGATGCAGGAGTTCAGTAGAGAGAGAGAGAGAGAGAGAGAGAGAGAGAGAGAGAGAGAGAGAGAGAGAGAGAGAGAGAGAGAGAGAGAGAGATGGGGGAGGGGCTTGGGATTCCTGCGGGAGGCCAACCCCCAACATTAAATGGCACTGCGCGCCACGCTGTGGTGACTGCATGGTTTCCTTCGCCCCACCCCCACACCCTTCATTACTACGTTCATGCCGCGCCTGCATGGCCCCGCCCCGCGCGCCCACTCGCCGGCCGCCCGCCGGCAAGCGGCGGGCGGGCTCTCACCCCTTCTTCCCTTCCCTCCCCCGTCGGCCGGAGCCTGAGCCGGGGACCTCATTTACGGGAATGCCCCTCCCCGCGCGGCCACGCGACCGCTCACGTGCCCCCGCCCGCCACCTCCACGACCCCGGATTTTTTTAACTTGCATCGTTTTCTTATTTTTAAAACTAACACCTCACTTTTAATTTTACAAAACTAGCGTGGTCTAAAAGACATTTTAAGTTCGACTTTAATTTTTTATTAAAAAATACAAATATTTTTAGTAAAATTTTAATTAAATTTGTAAGATAATAAAATCGGTGTAATAAATATCACCTTTTAAAATAAAAAAATAAATTTGAAACATTTTACTCCAACGCTTTTATTAAAATTTGACTTAAAATATCCAACTTTTGTATTTTTATTTTAAAATTGAATTCAAAAACTCCGATTTTAGACCGCGAAGTCAAAATCAGAGTTAAAAACAACGACTTTCAAAAAAACGATGTGTAAAAATTAATGTCTAATATAAGTTGAATATCAAAAAATAGACTTTTCTATTAAATTTTATTTACCTTAACGGTTTAGTATATAATCGTATTTTTTATCACGATTTTAGTCCAGCGGTGTTAATTTTACAAAGTTAAAAATTAAGATGTTAATTTTAAAAATAAAAAAAACGGTGCTAGTTAAAAAAAAACCCACGAACCCCCCCCCCCCCCACATTAATGGGAGATTCTCCCGCCCGGGCGGGGGCCCCACACGGCTTTTAACCCTGGTTCGTCGCAACCCCGCTTTTGGGCGGTCGGGAAGGCGGTCCGGGGAAGAGTTTGGTGGGCAGGCCGCAGGTGACAGACTGGTCGCCCCGGGGGAGGGGCGTCCACGCCAATGCCGGAAGTCGCAAGGGTTTTTCTGTTATTTTGGCACCGACCTTTCCCGCGGGGCAGGAGGGTGACGTGTCCCGGTCAGCCTTCACATGCCCCGTGCAGCCGCAGGTACCGAATACGTGTACATGTACATATCATTTTTCCGACGGTTTATTTAAATTTATCGGTCTTCCTCCGGCGATAGCCGGGTAGCCTTATACGAGGGCTGGACTGGACGAGGTTGGAACGATACAACCAACAAGAAGTATCTCAAGATTTCTTTATTTTTTTTTGAACAAACAAGTTTACTGGATATTAAAAAGATTACACACCATCACAACAGATTTCGAAGATGTGTTACTTCGCCAAAAGCATAAACTGATATAAAAAATATGAAGCAGCTAACTAGCGTCTTCCAATATTTAATCGGCACCGCACTTGAGCAAAAATATATGAGCTTCGACCACTCCGGTTTCTCGGCGAAGAGAACAATTTTAGTCTCCAATAAAAAACGGTCACAATAATCTCCATACCATTTAAGTGACGTTCGGTCGTGAACGCTTAAATGATAATTCGATTATCGTATTGAACTGCCACTCAAATGAAATGGGAACTGTGACCATTTCTCATGGAAAGATTGTGACGACTTCTTTCACCGGAAAACTAAAATGATCTAAACTAAAAATATATAAAGTCGAGTCTCTCCTGTCAACATGGGAAATTCACTAGCTAGCTAGATGCATTTGTTGTTCACAAAAATGGGTGGATTATTATTGAAATTACTTTTATGTAGGCTGAAAATTGTTTTCCGATAGGTGCAGTTGTGACAAGCTGGAGATGAAGGTTGTAAGCCACAGGAAATATTGAAGACAAAGAAGAAGTTGGCAGTCGCCCTCACACAGCAGTGGGTCCTCTCAAATGGGTGGCAGTTAAAAGTTCAAAGCAAAGCAGTGCATGAAGAGAGTATAAAAGAAAAGGGGATAAACAAAAAGAATTGCAGAGACCAATAATAGCATCTTAATTTTCAACAATGTTTTATCCACCTAATTAATGATGCATCCTGATCAATTCTCCTCCACATGCACACCTGAAAACAACTTGCATGCCAGTGAGGATGACTGATGGACACTTCCTTTTCCAAGAGGGAAGAAGAGGAGGACCCATCTTTCTCAAGTTGAAACTCTACTCACTCATTCTGAAAAGGACCTTTTAGAATTTCACACCTTCTTGAGGTATACAATGGCGATGTCATTGATAAATGTAGACGTTTTACAAGCTGATTGCAATTTATGTTGCGCCCTTCTTAATTAATTTGAGTTTGATGAAAATTATGCTGTCAACACCAACCTATCTACACTTTCTCACCTTCTCATGTCAAAAAGATCCATTAATGCCAAAAATTCAGTCTTGTATTGATAAAGTTGGGGTGGAAACAAACCAATGCACTCGTACAAGTAGCTCAAAACTAAAGTTTGATAAAAATTTAACTCTACTCATTTATTACGATATACAAATAAATTTGAATGAAAAATAAAAGTTGAGACATCAAATGAGGAGTTTGAACAGACACATTCAAACTCACGAGTACGTAGTTGGCTTAAATACTCAACAGAATATTTTTTTTAAACTAAATTATGAGTATTAATATTTAATATATTGTTACTTAAAATGAGAGTTACGAGAATTGAGGATATTATTAAGGAGAAAAATCTCTGTTGATTTAGACATATCAGACAGTGCCCTTTGAAGGTGCTATCTGACAAGTCGAGATTTTGAAGTTGAGAAGAGGCAAAGGGGTAGACTCAATTAACTTGACGTAGACATATCTAATATAATTTGGATGAAGTAAGCATATGAGAGGAGTTACTAGAGGACCGTGCAGAATGAAAAAAGACGAATTCATATAGCAGATCCCAACTATTTGAGATTGAGATTTTTAGTGGTTTGAGCTTGAGTTTGATATTATTACTTAAATATATATTAAATAAGTCAAAATAAAATTTTATTTAAATTTAAACTTAGATAGAGTTTTATAATTGAGCTGAAGTTAGAGTTTCACAGCGAGTTAAATTGATTTTAAGTTTTATAAACGAATTCACGTCAAATTTGACCTAGAATGCAAACAACGAGCCACTATTTAATTTGACACAATTAAATAGTAAGTCAAGCTTGAACAAAAGTTGAACATATTTGTACATGTTCAAATTTAAACTTGTGTAAAACAAATGATTTAAGTTTGATTAACATATACTACGTACTCTGCTAATTAAGCTCGGCTCGTTTGCTTCCGTAGATAAAATCCAACGGAATGTGTTGATGTATCTTCACTATTGATTCAACCTGATACATTGATGAAGTCATCTGGTCTTGTTCGGTTCTGGTTGAACCTAAAACTTTAGGAAATCTAACGGAAAAACAATGTATATATATAATTTATTTAGATTTTAATTCAATACCAAGCAAACTAGAACAAATTAGTAGACTGGTTCAGCTAGTGAAGATCCCATTTTGTTCTAATTTTGAAGAAGATGCTCAAATTTCTTTATACATCACTAAATTACCCCCTCTCCCGTCTCAAAAAATAAACCATAGTGCCCCTCAAATCTTTACTTTCTTTAGATATATTCAAGTTAATAATGCCGCCAAATTGTTCTCATTCAAGCTGTCTGAATATACAAGGTTGGATTATATGCTGTTGGAGTAAATACTTAGTTGCTTGCATTGGGTTAATTTCATGGTGATGTAAAGAAAACCTGATATGCAGAGTGGTCATCAGTATTTGCTTGGCTTTATGGAGAACCTCCAACCCACTATAATTTAAAAGAAAAGAACTCACTTCCTTGAGTTTTCTGGAAATAAAGCTGTATAGAATTTTCTGTCTCCCTCCCGTCTAATAAATAATATCAGACTAATTATCAATGTGCACAAAAGCTAAAAAAATTCAAAGAATCATTTACCTGTATTTTTAACTCATCACGAGTCTACTGAAACTTCTGATAGTTTTTGACAAATTAAGATTCTCCCAATTTTACTTCGTTGCCAAGTAAGGATTCAAATTCTTAGGTTAACATGATTAATTGATAACATCATTTGGGACAACAATTAGGCTGCAAAATAGACATGGTTATATTCTACTTGTTGCATAACTTGCATTCATTTGTATTGTGTGAGTTTTTAATTACTCATACATACAATTCTAACCAAATGCTATGGTTAAGGTTTTTATGGGCTACTTCGAAATGTCGATATTTTCTCTGACCTTCTACAAGAAACCGTTTGCATAAACGTTTAAAATAAATAAGTAAAAAGAAAGAGATCAGAGAGTGCAGCCAAACTATGTGAAATTTGTTATTCCTCAACCATAGGCTTTGTGCGCATTTTATACCCACCAATGATCGATATCTGTGAATCCCAATCATATTCCTTAGACAGAGCTCGTGATCTACTAAAACCATAATGATAATATCCCCATCATATATATAAATTATGCTCAAAGCATATGTGAACAAAAAGTCTTGTCAATTATTGATAAAAATTTTGCACCACGCTACTGTTTTGTTTCTTAGTACTAATTGAGCGACATAAGCGCATGTACTAATTCTCTAAAATATGTTAGTACTCACTGCTCACTATCAAAAAACAAGGGACGATTAATATTCACCTTGTAATGACCCCAAGTTGACTAGCTCAACTTTCCGGTAGATCACCCATCCTCCGAGGATAGCATATTTAATTTCGGAGTTCTTTCAATTCAACATCCAAAAAATAGTTAACCGGTATTGTTGATAGTCCACTGATTTAATCTCTTATAACATATTCGTAAACCGAAGTGTCGCAATCTACCCTTTCTAAAGACTTGACGTCTTTGTCAAGACCACACATATCATATACCCAATCAAATCACATGGACCTTCCAGCTAAGTTATGTTAAGATACCATATGTGTAATGATTGAGTAAATCAGTTGACTGACCCAACAACCGTGTTACTTTTCAGTAGGTCACCTATCCTTCAAGGATAGCATGCTTAACTTCGGAGTTCTTTCAAATCAGCTTTCGAAAAATAGTTAACCAATGTCGTTGATAGTTCACTGATTTAATTTCTTAACATATTCATAAACCGAGATGTTACACACCTACATGAAAGGAGTCTGCATCACTTCAAACAACCGAAGGAGAGAAATGTTGTAATTCTCAATTAAAGGTGGTTAAGACACCCCTCACCTAAACATCCTCGGATGATTGTGAACAACTGAGTTCTTTTTTCTTTGTTACTAATTTTTTACATGTATTATTAATCTCTTTTATTGTTTATTAACCTTTTTACAAATATTACTCACCGCGTAGTAAATATTTACAAAAGGGATTAGTAACGAAAAAAATTCCTTAGTGACCTCTTTATTAAAGAATTAGTAATATTCGTAAGAAGTTAATAATATATATAAGAGATTCGTAACCTGGTAGCCTCGGGTGATCCCGACTCAAAAAGAAAGCAAGGGAATAATATTCACATGCATGTAACGAAGGTGAATAATGTGTAACTTGGCATCAAGGGAGAAAAAATGCCTTTAACGCAATCAGCCCTTGATGATCTGATCCTATTCCGCCAATATTAATTCGGACTGGTTTCAGAATTAACAAGATGACCAGACGGGCTTTATGATCAGTCGTTGTTCTCAAGTACAATTAGTCTCTGAAGAGGGTGTGAACTCACTCTTTGATACGCCAACAGAGAGAGTCGGCTGTGTATTCATTAGGGAGAGGGATTATGCTGTTTAAAGATGAAAAGTTAAAGAAGCACGGGCTTTATATATATTCATATGTATAGTGACCGTTGTTAGCTTAATGCCTTTTCAATTCAAAAGATTCCAGATCAATAATGGCGTTAACAGGTCACGAGGGGAGCATTAAGTGGGTTATTCAATTTGGGAGGATCAGAATGAAATGTTCAGAAAAGGCAATGCATTGAATTTAAAGGGGAGAAAACAGAGAAGTCACCACTGTCTCTTTAATGACACTGTCAATAAATGATCAGCTCATTAATTGATATATATATATATACACACACACATACAACTTAATTATCTGAAACTTAGAGACGTGCATTTAATTTAAGAGAGAGCGCAGCTTTCTTCACGACCCTACAAACCGGCCGGGATATACGAACTAATTTTGTCGAATAAAAAATTGAATTTATATAGTTCTTAAACTTGCCTGCACAAAAATCTAAGAACAACAGATATTTAAATAAAATTTATGGTGAGAACAAAGTATCAGTTGTGTTATAACTTTAGTTACTTGCGTTTCAATACTTTTAATTATATATATAATTTCATAATTTTCATTGACGAAAGCAGATGGGATCGATACAAGGATCATTTTTTTAATGTCATGTACACAGATATGCAGTATTCTTCGGTCTTTTCCGAGAAAAATAATAGGAACAGGATATTGTCTTCTCACCGCACGTCACCGCTACCACACGACAACAAACAACATTAATAAATGGCAACTACATTTTTAACTAGTCTTGGAATTTTAAGATAGGCATCAGTACTTGTCTTCCGTAACAGTCTAACGGGATCAGTAAAATATATTAACAACAGGCTCAAAAGAACTTTTAAAAGCCAATTTAATTTGCACCCATCTTTTATAATTCATTTCGTGCGTAAAACTAATTAATTATACTTCATTGATACTTACTAATTACAAGCATCTATTATTTTTTATATATTTTTTTCTTTGGCTCCTTCATGATGCAAGAGAAATGTTTGTTACCTGTTCGTATATTGATTGGGTCAGAGGATTTCACCACTTGGTAACGTACGTAGTGTACCTCTCAGTAGCGTTACTATGACGTTACTTATAAAATGTATGGTTATATTTCTGAATAGTCATGAACACGTAATTTTCAGTTAAATGTATGTTTATAAAACTAATGCATATATATTGGTTGCAAACTCACCCCACCAAGCAATATATATGTATATATCAGAGGTGATCTTGTCTCTATTTATACACAAGAGATAAAATATCCGTCGCCTCCAAGTCTACTCCATCTACATGAACCCTGACACTGGGCATCGTCGTACGTAGCTGGGTTCCTGTTTGTTTGGTCAGGTGACACGCGTCGACCATGCAAAGCATGGGATTGATTAATTAAATGATGGAAATAAATGTGTTTTATCATAATAATATTCATATGCTACGTATGTAATAATAATAATTAATGGTGGTTGCAATGCACAGCCGGTTGACCTCTCTTCAATGCCAGTCCAGTATAAATAATATTTCGTCCCAACCTCGACCTGCACGGAGGAAGAGTCAACATTTCATTCGACACAATCCGACTCGACTTGACTCCCAGGCCAGCTCATTAATTTATGGTCTCATGGTCGACGTATATTTTTTTGAATGTTGACGGATAAGAGAAGACTCAGTTGTTAGGTCTCTTGGCTGCTGCTTGGTACGGAAATAATTTGAGAATAAATTTGAGTTATCTCTAGAATTACGGGAACAGCTCAAGTTTATCTCCAAAATTTTACGGTACCAATTCGAACATGTTCTTAAGTGCAATTTGGTACGGGAATAACTTGGCTCAGATTTACACAAAAGACTTAGAAATAAATAGGGTCTCTAAAATGGGGGGAGGGGATTTGTCCAAGATATTATAAATTGTTCACATTGTACTTAATTTAATTACCAATCTATCAAGATTAATATCTTGAGATATTTAGATATTTTTAGTTTATATTGGTTTAGGTTCATTAGGCTACCGTAAAACGAAAACCGACATATATTGAAGTGCACTAACGAGGACAAACAGCCCGCCTATTTGTGTGCGTGTTGTCGTGTCTATATCTATATAATATTTTTGTAATGGTCCTCTTCTTTGACATATATAGCCGACTTGACTAGGTCGGAGCATTAAAGCAAAGACAAAGGACCCCCCATCCGTTAAGCTGCTTGAGTCAACCGCTTACACTAGAACATATTGAGCTAGGGTAAGGGTCGCCTCAATAGAGGATTGTGAGCTATTTAAACCCACTGATGTTTAACCTAAGCGGTGCATTTATGACCACTAATAACAAATATACACTGAGTTAATAAAAAAATAGAGAAGAGGGTGAGTAAATTTAAAGAATAATCAATAAAATATAGAAAGAGATTAATAAAATATATGTGTTGTTGAACTTAGAAATAGCTATAAAATTACCGTTTAAGTTAAATGCTACTTTCATCAACAATTGAGGGGGTTTGCCTCTTACTCGGACTCTATCCACAAAGAGTCTTTACATTAATTAAATTATGAGAAGATCTGAAACAGCACCTGATAAGATGGATCCAAACTAGAATCCAAATACACGCGTCACTGAAATATATATGCATCGGATTTAGTTCAGATCCGAGGCCGAGAACAGATATCTGGTCTGAAGGTATATACCTAATAATAATCATGAATGATAAGAGAAGTATTATGATCAATGCATGAGTAAGATTCAAAGCAGAGGCCATATATATATATATATGGCGCAGGATGGATGGATTGAAAAAATTAGGAGTTTTATCATTCACAAGAAGAAGAAGAAGAAGAAGAAGAATAAAGGGGTCCAATACGAGAGAGAGAGAGAGAGATTTGGCCTCCGCTGGAAGAGAGAAAACACAATACATAATCCCAACATATCTCTTTTTTATTTTTCTGGATTAAAAAGAGGTGTTGCATCAGGGCATCTTATTAGTATAGTCATCAATGCTTGTGAGTAAGAGGAGTATTATGATATATATATATATATGTGGTTGTAGCAGGGGGAATTCTTTCTACGAGGTGAACATCAATTCCGTTAGGTGATAAACGAGATGGTACATTTCAACTGGAACGTGTCGTTATCCCTGTGGATATAATCGGGTGAAGAAATGAGTGATTTGGATTACTTCGCGAGGTTTGTCCGTCCAAACCGGTGATAGATTTAGGCTACCTTAATATTTCTTGAGAATTTAGATGGCCGAGAAGTTGATACCCCTGATGGGCTCCTACCCCAGAAATGGGCCAGATCATATATTGTGATCTGTTAGTTCAATGTCGTCGCTTTTGGGCTTCTTAGGTTACTATGTTTCTGAGCCCAACAGCCATAAGTGAGAAATTTTGTTTTCATGAGAATTGATTCGTTGTATTCCTCATTTAATCATCAAGTGGTCCTCGTCTTAATTAGCACCGTACGTAGTTTCGAATGTATTCTCCTTGTTCCCTTTTATATATAAATCATTATTATTCATAAGATCCGCTGTAACTTTATGCGTACATATCTATTATGTATATATATACATGCATCTCTATCCCTCTCTCTCAATATCCTTTCTTGCATAGATGATTTGATAACTTCATACATGGATAAATATATGATGGACAACTACCTCAGCTGTCTAAAAGATTACGAGCACCAATCAGGCAAGTTCACCAATTTCAACAAATCTAATATCATGTTTAGCAACAACACCGACAGTCATACTGGGCAACTTCTGTGCAACAAAGCTAACTTAAAACTTACATCTTCTGATGATCTTTACTTGGGAGCACCATCAGCCAGTGTCAGGTTACCTAAAAAGTCATACCTCTTTTATTGAAAATAGATGCTTAAACAGACTTGCTAGATGGGAAGGCATACTTCTCAACATTGGGGTAGAACTACCCTTATTAAATCATCTTTAGCCACCCTTCCCATCCATATTATGTCTATATATAAGCTCTCAACTGCTACACTCAAGCACCTGGATAGAAATAAAAAGAAAAGACTTTTGGTTGGGACACAATGATGACGACAAGAAATTCACCTCCTACATCGGAACAAGATCAAGCTGGTCTTACATATGAAGTTTGCATGGAGAATGATTCACCGGAAAAATCACCTTTGGAGCTCAACCCTACAGCATAAATAACTGAAGAGCATAGACATTTGGCATGCTACGGCCTCTTCTAGAAGTTCCCCCATTTGGAAAAACATATTAGCAGCTCCAGCTCTCATCAAGCAAGGTTGCCTGCGGAGAATTGGCAATGGGTAGGACGTTAATATTTGGGAACAAAACTGGATCCCGGATCACCTGGGTCCCCTTGTTAAAGCTCGGACTTGAAACTCCCTGGAACAAGGTAACTGATCTCATCCTTAATGGCTCTTGGAATGATCTCATCCTTAAGGTAACTGATCAATCTGCCAAAGCAATTCTGAAAATTAACTTGTCTATTAATCAACTAGTTCTAGACACCCTCGTTTGGCTGTCTCCAATGGTTTGCTCACCTCTAAGTCCCCATACCCCTTCCTTCAAAACCGCAATATCCCACCCTGTGCCTTAATTAGACCCTCACACCGTAAGCCCATTTGGAACCCCAAACTATCCAAAATTATATGCAAAACGTCATATTCTTCCTATGGAAATGCACAAGGAACATCCGTCCTACCAATGAACTCATCGCTGGTAGATGCAGAAATAGAACACACTCATTTGCTCGATTTGCAACACTGACAGTGAGAAGACAAAACACGTTTTCATTTTTCTCTCATGCCCCTGGGCCAGGGCCACCTAGTGTGGCTCCTCGATTGCGCCCACATCCTCTTTTGCTCACCACACAATCCAGTCCTTCATCTCCTCCTGGCTAGATACAAGCTTCAATGCAGGCCTTGACAGTAACAAGATTTTGGCTATCGGAGCCTCCTTCAAGTGGTGGATTTGGAAAGTTCGATGCAAGGGTACACAATTGAAGGCGCCAAGGCCTGCCCAACTTCTACTATCAAGAAGTCCTTCTCTGAAGCTTCATACTAGCTCTCCATTGTGGATTCTATTAAAGCTCCACCACCACACACCAACTATGTGAGCCACTACCAACAAATCACCGGAACTTGAATGTTGATGCGGCCACAAATTCATCACAAGGAACAATTAGTGTAGTTGCTAGAGACCAATTTGGGAATTGACTATTCTGCTACACAACTTCATAGGACCACAGATCCACTCAACCTTGAAGCAATGGTGATTTTATCGGTACTTCAATTTTCTCGGGAGAAACCCCCCACCTGCGTCATAAAGAGTGACTCCAGTATCACCGTTGGCGCAATTACCACAGGAACCAACGTCAACTGGAAGATTGAAGACATTACCCATTAGGCTAGAGCAAGTCTCGACGCTCCCAATGCTCTGATCAAGTATGCTCCTAGATCCGCAAACTTAGTTGCCCACCACAAGACATACTACCAGTCTCATTTCTGAAATTCATCGCTCTGACCCGGTGCCACAGGAATGTATTCAGGCTTCTTTTTGTAATGACTCTGCTTTGAAATGAATTTTCTTTTAAGATCCAAAAAAAAAGATGGCATCTTGTTTCCTGTAACATTTTGAAGGTCACTTTCAGTACTGTTGATGGGGACCTCGGCCGCCTGGCGAGCTATGCTGTGTTCTCGATGGCAAGATAGCAAGACATCGTCCGAGGTGGCTGCACGACGGCAGGAGTAATAATTTTAGCAGGAATTAATATGCAAGAAAAGAACAGGCCGGATAGAACTGCCAAAGAAGGCCCATAAGATCATCAGATGCATGCATGGCCTTTTCGAGAAAGATGGGAATGACAAGAAGATATAGGAGTAGTGTTCACGCGAACTGCAGACCGGATCATTGAACCGAATCAAAATGACCCATTCGGTTTGATTCATTTAGAGGTACGCACTTGGGTGTTCGGTTCTTAGTTTGAACCGATTGATTTTTGTTTTTTTGAAACACACACACAATTTATATTAATATTAAGGTAATATGTTCCCTTCACTAGAGCTCGGCGAATCCAAATAGAGTTGTTCCATGATAAAGGGGGGGTAAACTTTCCACTTGCATGGACAACGGAACATTTAAGGACGATGTTAAAGCCCATTTTGCCAACAAATGGGCAGCAGTGTTCGACGATCTAGGGCTGAACACAATGGAGGCGATTGGGGAAATCAGGCGACAGCGACTCTCGAGCATGAAGGGATGAGCTTTCCAAAGGTCCGGTCTGATTCCATTAATGGCTTCCACCACACTCCGAGCGTCGCTTTCAACGATGAAGAGGTTGTGCTGGGTAAACTCCCACGAGCAAGCAGCCGCAATGGCCTCGACTTCCAAGATTTGAGGGTCCGCAAAGGAAGAGGTACGAGTGCTTCAAACTAGCAATCTTCCTTGATAGTCCCTGGCTAGAAGACTAACAACACCCGTTTGGCCATTCGAGGCCGCATCTACATTAACTTTAATATAAGCATAAGGCAGAGGAGACCATCCGATAGTACTAGATCCTGCAACCAGGTTAGCTTGAGATAAGAAAATTTTTTCTTCCGATAAGGCTGACCTGATAATCCATTTCGAATTCCTATGAAGACATTTAATAGTAGATGCACATCGGGCTTTCCTGATGTGCCACAAAATGGTGATTCCTAACACACCCATGACTGTGATGGAGGGGATCCACTCCAAAAAACATTTTATAACTGAGCGAAAATCATCTGAAATCCAACTTTCATTGAAGCCCAGGGTAGAACCAAACCAAATTTCTCTGCTGCGGTGACAACCAAACATAATATGCTCAATACTTTCAGGTTGAGAATTGCATATAACGCATATATCATGGAGTCAAGCACACTTTTTAGCTATGTTCTCATTTGTGGGGAGGGCATTTACTAATTCTTTCCAAATAAAAAGGATAATCTTTCGGTGGAAGATCTTGTTAATTTTGGGATGCTAAAGTGCCTTCCAAATACTGTAGTCAGATGGGCCAAGGGGAATCTCAATATCCCGAATAAACCAATAGGCAGATTTAGTGTTAAGAATTCTAGTCTGAGTGAACAACCAAACTAAGCCTTCGGGGGCATCTCGAGTATGAATGGGTGTTCTAAGGATTCTAGCCACAGAAATAGAGTCAAAACAGTATTCAAGAAGATTCCTGTTCCATCTTCCATTCAAGATAAGTTCCTTAACCAGACAAGGCCGCATGGTCGAAATGTTATTAGGAACTAGAGGTCCCCTTCTATCAATAATCTATTGTTGCTCCAAATGTTAACACTAAATCCATCTTTCACCTTCCAAATGCAAGCTCTGTTCAAATGAGTTCTGGTTCTCAAAATATTTTTCCAAACATCAAAGTTTGTTCTATTAGGAATCACATTTCAAAAATTGGCAGTCCTCAAGTACCTAGACTGCAGAATCTAGACCCAAAGTTTATGGGTATCATGGAGGAAGTTCCAAGTTAAATTGAGCAAGAGCACATCATTCATAGTAGTGTAATTCCTGATGCCTAACTATCCCGCAAGTTTAGGTCTTTTAGGGAGTTCTAGGTGTGGAAATGTATCTTTTTCTTACCATCCTGATGACTTGCCCACTATAAGGAATTTTGTTAACTTTCTAATCTTTTAATAACACCAATAGGCAATCTTTTTATAAACATTGGGAAGTTGGTAACTTTCTAACCGATTGATTAACTCACCAAACTTTCTTTGATGAGAGGAAATATGTATATATATATATACACATATTGTCACGACCCGAATTTTTTAACATGCACAGCGGAAGATAATCCGGTGACGTAACGGGGAAGAATATCGATCTGGAACCAAATAAGACTAAAATCACAATCCAAATAAACAATTTCAATCTTTACAACATATTAACACCATAAACAAACACCTATCTAAACAAAATAAATACCGACATTGAATGAGAAATCCACTAGCTCCTCGAATTCCAAAATACCACTACGCTTCTGCTGCGCTAAACCTGCAATCCTGAAAATATTAACAACGGAAGGGGTGAGTCTGTGGTGAGTCACCACAGACTCAGTAGGACTTACACCCGAACTACCCCACTATAATAATGATTTCTAGTGGTATACTATACATAATAAGCCTAAAAATCAGATTTAATACATAGGGTTTAAACTAATCATATATCTTTAATTAATTGATTACAAAGTCATTCAACTACCCCATATGATAACATGACTCCAAATGCATTAAAACCAACATACCCTACACATTAGACTACTCTAGGTATGCCCAGAACACATAGACCTGACATAAAACCAAGGACACATCTAGAACACTAACATCTATGCCAAAATGCACAACTAAACACCTGTCTGAGTAAATACCATGCTCCATCTGAAAAATGTAGTCACATCACAAAACTAGCACCAGATTTACCATATAGTAGGAAGTAACATATAATAACTAAATCCCATAGTACCCCATAGGCAGGGGAGTACTTAGGATAAACTGCGGTATCCGGGATCGAAGGATGCTCCGGATTGTTCTAATTCATCTGCCGCCCACGGACCGAACTATAGTCCGGTGAAGTACATTTCCATAACAATGCAACCGCACTAACCACATTCCACACCATGCAAGCATATAATTAACTCGGACAAGAAATACATGAACATTTAATTGGCAATCGAAACATGAAATACATAGATGAACACCCATGGTTCTACGCACCACATATTTGCATACCTTACCACAAGATCCTATCACAAACTAATGCATATAAATGGGATCATGCAATTTATAACCTAAACATAACAATTACACGCTTAAACAGAACTACCTATTACATAAAAGATAAATAAACTAAACTCTACCATCACTATGCCTAAACCCTACATCGGCTTTTTAACAAATCGGGATATACATATTAAAGATTATCGCGATGCAATCATCTAAACTAACTAGGTTAAAACATATAAAAACCTATCATAATGATCAACATACATGAATAACTAATTTAATTTAAACATGCACGGTTTAAATAGATTAATCTAACTCTATCTAAATATGCTAATAAAACCAAAACAGCCCATTAATTACAATCTTCTAATCCTGGTGATCTAAACACGATTCTTACGGTTTAATCAAGTATATTAGAGTGCTAAGAATAGCCGAGACGCCTACCTTAACGGCGACGACGAACGGCGCACGGAATTCCAACGGAGTCGATCCGGGTGAAGAATATGCCGCGGTCACGACGGCGACGAAAAACCGAACCGAACGGTATCTTGATAATCGGTTAGATTAAAGAAGTTAAGAGAAGGAATAAAGAGAGAATCGATCAGAGAGAGAGAGAGAAACCGATAGGAGAGAGAGGCGATATGAGAGAGAGGGCGATATGAGAGAGAAGAGAGATTTCACCGCGGAGAGGGGGGTGTGGCGCACAGCGGCGCACGGTGCTGCGCGCGGGGGCGGGCGGCGCGAGGGTGGCGCAGGGCGGCCAGGTCATCGGAGGGGGGGAGTCGCGCCGGGGGCGGCGCCGCCGCGGTCGACGGCGGGGGTTGGCGAAGGGGCGATGGCGTGGCCGGGGGCCGCGGCGGCGGTGTCCGGGAGGGTGCGGGCGGCGGAGGTAGGGTGGCGCGCGGTGTAGGCGGGCGGTGTGGAGGGAGGCGGGCGGGCCGGGCGACGGCGGAGGGTGCGTCGGGCGGCGGCTGGGCTTAACGCCGGCAATGGCGCTGCGGCGGGCGATGGCGGCCGAGGGCGGCGGTGACGCGGGTTTTTTTTTGAAGTAACGCAGTTTTTTTTGCTATTTTTAAAACTAACACGGTAAAACTTAGTTTTGTAAATCTAACGCACTTTGGTCAAAGTCGAGTTTTCAAAACTCGACTTTGACCCAAAACAGTAAACCCGCCTCGACTAATGACGCGTGAAACCAGATTTGTTTAAAGTCGAGTTTTTACAACTCGACTTGTTAAAGTCGAGTTTTAATAACTCGACTTACGGGAGTGAAAAGTGTAAAAGTCGAGTTTCCAAAACTCGACTTTCCCACAGAACTGGTTTTCGCCGACTGAGAAAAAAACTGTGTGGGAAAGTCGAGTTTCCAAAACTCGACTTTCCCACAGAACTGGTTTTCGCCGACTGAGAAAAAAACTGTGTGGGAAAGTCGAGTTTCCAAAACTCGACTTTCCCACAGAACTGGTTGTCGCCGACTGAGAAAAAAACTGTGTGGGAAAGTCGAGTTTCCAAAACTCGACTTTCCCACAGAACTGGTTGTCGCCGACTGAGAAAAAAACTGTGTGGGAAAGTCGAGTTTCCAAAACTCGACTTTCCCACAGAACTGGTTTTCGCCGACTGAGAAAAAAACTGTGTGGGAAAGTCGAGTTTTGAAAACTCGACTTGTGAACAAATTCTGAGTCAAAGTCGAGTTTTGAAAACTCGACTTTGATTCAGAACTGAAAAAAAAAACTGCGTTCACCGCAGCTTAAAATTTGAAGTTCAACCTACAAATTGGGTTTCAAAACCCTCTTCCATACACATTGAACTTACATCCTTCACATAGACTACATCCAACAAACCAAATACAAAGAGATTGAGCAAAATTAACATAACAAACATGGAAAAACCATCCATTCCTTGTAGGGGTTCAAACATCACATTTCAAACCATACATGTTTGTTCCATCACTTTAAAGTCGAACTTTGTAGGGGAAAAACTCGACTTTAAAGTCGAACTTCCTAAACTCGACTTTAAACAATGTTTTGTAACGGGTTAAAGTCGAGTTGTAAAAACTCGACTTTAACAAGTCGAGTTGTAAAAACTCGACTTTAAGCTAATCCGGTTTCACCATCATTAGTCGAGGCGGGTTTACTGTTTAGGGTCAAAGTCGAGTTTTGAAAACTCGACTTTGACCAAAGTGCGTTAGATTTACAAAACTAAGTTTTACGGTGTTAGTTTTAAAAATAAAAAAAAAAACTGCGTTACTTCAAAAAAAAACTCGCGGTGACGCAGCGACGTCCGGGCGGGCTTGGTGCGCAGGGACCTGATGTCGCGAGGGGGCCGAGGTGATGGCGGCGGGTGACACGGTGGCAGCCGCGCGTGGGAGGCCGGCGGCGGCGACGCGCACGGCGCGTGGGAAGATGGCGGGGCCGCGGGCGCGGCGGGGCTGGCGTCGGCGGCAGAAGGTGGCTGGTCGAAGGAGGGTGGAGGCGGCGCGGCGTCGCGCGGCCAAGTGCGGCGGACGGTGCTGGCGCGCAAGACGGCTGCCGGCGGTGGTCACACGGGAGGCCGGCAGCAGCGTCGCCGGGAGGGTGGCAGCAGCGGCGGTGGTCGGCGACGCGCGGGGTCGCCAACGCCGCGGCGGCTGCGGCGGCGGCCGAGGGTGGCGGGTGGCCAAGGCGTCAACGGGGGGGGGGGGGTGGCTGGCCGGCGGATGACGGGCGCAGGAGGGGCCGGCGGGGCGGCGGGGGTCGCGGCAGACGGCGGCCACGCAGAGAGCGCAGGGCGGCGACATTGGGGGGGGGGGGAGAGGGGAGCGGGCGAGACGATGGCGGCGGCGTCCGCGAGCGGCCGTGGCGCGTGGGAAGTCCGGCGGAGGCGACGGCGGAGGGAGAGCCGAAAGGCGGCGACGGCGAAGGTGGTCGCAGCCGGCGGCTGACGGCGGCTTCGCGGCGGTGGGAGGCAGGGAAGCGGCGGACTGCGCGGCCGCGGGCACACGGCAGATGGCCGGGGCGGCAATGTGCGGCGGTCGGCGGAGAGAGAGCGCCGGCGGCGGCGGTGGTCGCGCGGGAGGCTGTGGCCGGCGGCGTGGAAGGGCGCTGGAGGGAGGCGGCACTCGCGGGACAGAACCGCGGGAGGGGGGGTGTCTGGGTGTTGCACCCGCGCGGGAGGGACGAAGAGGGAAGGAGGAAGGTGGGGGCGCGGAGGCTACTGCACGTGTGCTCGCGGGAGAAGAAGAGGGAGGCGAGGGCGCGGGGCTGCTGCGCGCGCACGGAAGAGAAGAAGAAGGAAGGTGGGAGGGGGGGTGCTGGAGAGAAAAAAATAGGTAAATAGAGGGGAAGAGAGAGTTCGACCGGGAGTCGGAGGAGGAAATAGCGAGGGAGATAAGGAAAGAGAGGCGACGGTATCGAGAGATTTGGAGAGAGAAAAAAAGGAAAAATTTAAATTAATAATATTAACTCTCATAATAAATATAATAACTATATTTTTTTTAAAATATTCTGGGTATTACACATATACGAAGCTGATGCATGCAGCGGAGCGGCCGGTCAGCTAGCTAGCTAGGATGATGACGATGAACAGCGAGATGTCAGCATCGAAATCGGCAGCTACGTCAGAACGCACAATTAAAGAATATGCCGTGGTTTCTGCCGTATTTAATAGATAAATGGGCCCGCTAAGTAATCGAACAATTCCGATAACCCAGGGAAGCAACCCAACCCTTGGGTTAATTAATGTGATTAGTTAAGTAAGACGTGCATGGTTAATTAATGCGATTAATTAAGTAAGAGAGTAACCAATTAAACCGGCCATTTGTGGGCAGAATCTTTTGGGTGTTACGCTGGCTTGGTTCCGATATATATATACATATATATGTTAATCACATCCCCCGTTTGGCAGTAGTAGTAGTGCTGTGTACTACTGCTTAAACTTCCTCCATCACTATTTTTAAGTTTAGAACTGTACATTATTTCAAAAAAAAAAAGGTTTAGAACTGTACTGACATCGATATTGGTGAGATCTGTGTGGAGCTCCGACAGTGGCCGACTAGCGTGCCTGTCTGACGGACACGGGCAGCCATGAATTAACGGTTAAGATCAGTGTTAATGGTGCCAAGCGACGGTATGGCAATGCGACGGACTGTCGGTGGCAGCGCCGACGGTATACATACATACATATACACACACATATATATATATATATATATATAGAGCCCCAAGATATCGTTGGTTTGAGAAGATTATTAGCCATGAGACCATCGCATTAACTTGAAATTTCTCACTATTTCACGTGGGGGACTACTTTTTTGTTTTTGGAAAGTTTTAAGATAATTTTTGCAGCGAGGTGATGTACACTTATGGGGAGTTTGGTTACATAAGACTTTTTAATACATTTTCATGATAAAATTTTGTATTAAAATAAAATGTAAACTAGTCAATAACAAAATATTGCCATGTTTGGAGAGATGTGATAGTAAAAAAGTTGGGGGACCGCATGATAAAAAAGAGAGTTGTCAAACACATCTTTTATCAAATTTTATTACAAAAATATAAAATTACAACCAAAACTCATTTTATCACGTAACTAAACACGCATACAAATACATTAATACACGTTGTCTCTGGCCGACTATCTCTATCTATCGTATAGAAAATATAACAGATTAATTAAATTAAAGACCTCGACCCTTTTCATGTCTCTCTCATATCATGTGTTCAACTTTAGGAGTGTTCATGTATATATATATGTATGTATATATAGACATACGTACGCATGTATGTACGAAGGAGAGACCTACGACATAAGAGAGAAGAGTCCGGTTCTCCCTCGGGTGCCCACCTGAGAGGAGCCCCTCAGTCTCTCTCACAAGAGGTTGAGATGATAGTGATTTGATACCTGTCAAATCATCGTCTTGTCTTGGTCACTTCAACCCCTTGTGAGGGGGCTGAGGGGCTCACCTCACAAGTGGGCACCCGAGGAGAGCCGAACTCGAGAGAGAAACGTACGTACACCAGCTGGATCCAGGAGAGAGAATATATACGGGTAATTAATACGTACCTAGCTCCAAAGCTTCAGAATGTTGACCGAACGAGCCTTGAAGATCAGTTGTAAACGGTGATTATATATTATAATTCAATTACGGACTCAAATTGTCAATTAATCAATCCATTCGAGAACCAAAACTATGTACTCCCAAATAGAAATATTATGAGATCACATGACTTTACTCAATGACGTTTGACATATCCACGATCCTATGTCTATCCCGCTTCTACTTAATTACATGATCTTCTTTAACTCTCTCTAGCTACGTGTCATTTTGAACGCCTCTATCGGGTAGAATCTTTAATATGATCAACCCACCTTCGTCGGTGCTATTATAAATCTATCAGATTTCCTCTCCAGCCGCGCAAGGACACACACACTCGCGATCTCCGGCTAAGTCCCCGGCCGAGAGCCCCCCTCTCGGCATCCGTCTCCTTCGGCAAGCGGAGCTAGCTTAGCGAGCTGCAGAGACGAGCTACTTCTCCAATGAGCAGTGCGCCCTCTTCACCCCACAGAAGAGGGGAATCTTCTTCCTCGTGCCGGGAATCACGGTGGACCGACTATTTTGAACACTTGGTGGCGTCGGAGATGGAGAAGACAGGCAGCCATTTCTCCACCTTTGCTGGCAGCGAGTCTTCCGGTGGGCTCTCCCTGGTGTCCGATGCGGCTTCCGGTGCAGTTGCCGGCCGGAGCCTTCCCCCCGCCGGCGTGCTCGGAGCCCCAAAGAAGCTGGGGAGGAGGAGGAGGAGGAGGAGGAGGAGGGAAGGGGATGACTCGTTGTTGGAGGACACAGCTTCGTCGCCCGTCAGCAGCCCCAAGGTACGTACAAAAGAAATCAAAGAGCATATTCGCCTGGACACTTCTCACGTAGTTTAGTTTTATTTTCTTGTGTTTCTCGAAGAACAGGTCTGCAATAACTTGACTGGCATGAACGCTGATGCAACGGGAACGGTGGAGAGAACGGGCACTTCCCAGGTAATTAATTATTAACTGGCTGGCCAAGATGTTGCATCTTGCTCTTTCTCCGGATTATCGGTCTCCTGATTAACTATTTCTCAAGATTATCGCTCGGCAGCAGGACAAGAACATCGTGCCGCAGGGAAATCGGTCGGCGATGGAGCTTCGACCGTCGGATTTTTCAGAAGAAGCGAAGGGATGCGAAGAGTTGAGGAAGAAAGGGCTGTGCCTCGTTCCAGTGTCCATGATAATGGACTACTACTTGAACCACTAGCTAGGACTAGCTTGGTGATCTGTGGGTCGTCGATGTATATATATGTATGGAGTGAAAGGATAATATTCCCCAGTTGTGCTTAATTGTACTCTCGGATCAGCTCATATTCTTGTAATTATGCTTTATTCTATGAAATAAATGTTCCGCTGCAAAACATGGGTATTTATTAGAAAATTAGGAACGCTGTGCACTATATATATATATGCATGTATATATATATATATCTGTGTGTGTGAACGCTAAGAAAGCCCTCCTGTACTGATATATATATTATATTAAGAAACAGATTTTTCTAACTTTCAAGAAATTGGTGGGTTCCTGATCTTAAGGGAAATTGCGACATATATATCTTCTTTGTGCAAGCAAGGATGTTGTAATGATTAATTGTACTCTCGGATCAGCTCATATTCTTGTAATTATGCTTTATTCTATGAAATAAATGTTCCGCTGCAAAACATGGGTATTTATTAGAAAATTAGGAAGGCTGTGCACTATATATATGCATGTATATATATATATGTATATGTCTCTCTGTGTGTGTGTATGAACGCTAAGAAAGCCCTCCTGTACTGATATATATATTATTAAGAAATAGATTTTTCTAACTTTCAAAAAATTGGTGGGTTCCTCTTAAGGGAAATTGCGACATATATATCTTCTTTGTGCAAGCAAGGATGTTGTAATGATTAAATCAGGCCAAACAATGTTCTAATTAGTAGTCCTCCGAAGGTCACTCATATTCCCTTAACTAATCGATCTCAACAAAATAATTTTGAATTCGGAGTTATATATTTCCACTCAACTTCTAAAATGATTTATCAAAATTGTTGATAATTTACTCTTTTTTAATCTCTTAATATATATTTATAAACTTGGGTGTTACAGATCAGAGGTATCTCTATGGTCATGCATTTTCTTGTGCTGAACGCTTGGGCTTGGTTTGTACATACTCTCTTAAATTTAAATTATGGTATGTATATGCAATATTTATATCTCCCTTTATCAGCCTATCAAGCTAGGAAAATACAAAATATAGCTGAAATACATGAGACACAAAAACTTCGGTATCTTGTGGATAGGGGGGATCCATTACGAGATGGGACACTTGCAGCACCCCATGTGGAAGGGCACTGATTGATTGACTCTCGTCCATATATATACTTGAGACGCGACTGCACTGACATAAATAAAAATCTTTTCTCAATGGTTAGACGACGATTTTTTTAAATTTATATATATAAACAGAATTAGTAAGATCCACATTAATTATATATGTATTACAAATGTGTGTTCCACCTATTTGTATCCTAGGTGAGAATATCCTCAATCATCTTAATTACTACCCATGATCTACTTAACTTCTTCCGTTCTATCATCCCTGGACTCTTGGTGGAACAGCATTTGTGTGTCAATGAAAATCGGTAATGATATCGAAAGGCCGCCATGCATGCATAATCTCGCCGTTCCTTGGCAGAAACCATGGCCGTTTCCTTGGCGGCCCTTTGCCGATTCTCGGTGGCTCCATCACCAATCTTGTCATCTTCTACGGCCCCTTACTGGGCCTCGACAGTCCCCATCCCCCCCCCCAACATTTCACTTCCCCCTCTGGTGCCCTCAACATCTTCTTCACGGCCCCGGCATCCAGCTTCCCCCACCCCCAGCTTCATCTCCACCCCCTTTCGACATACCCCACATCCCTCGGGAGGTCCCCCTTCTTTCCCCATACCCCCTTGCCCTGCAGCCCCTTCCTGGTCCTTGACGGTCTCCCCCTTTCATATCGACCTCCCCTCTCCTTATGGCTAGCATCCCCCTTTTTTTCTGACTCCTTCTCCCCTTCTGGCTAGCCCCCCTCCCTCCAGCTTCCTACCCCATCGGTTTTCCCACCACCTTCTAGAGAAGCATCCCTCGCTCTTGACCCCCTATCCCAGCTCCCCACCCTGCTTTGCGCCCCCTGTCTCGTAGCCCCAAGCACCCATTCAGCTAGACCCCCAATTACCATTTCTCTGGCCTCCTACATCAATAACTCCTTCCCCCCTCCAGCTTTTCTTTAGTGGAGTCCTTGTGCATGGAAACGACAGCCCTTGCTCTAGACACGGTATCTCTCTAGCTGCTCATCGTCACTCGAAAATTTTCGTCGGGAGGTTATTTATTTTTGCTATTGTGAGTTAGTTTTGATCTAGGAAGAAGTAACCTTCCTCCCTCTCAAAAATGTTATGTTTTGTAGTGTTGTTTCTATTGTAGTGCACCGCCTAAATATCTATTTAGATATTTTGATTCTTCTCTGTTCATGTCTCTCACATTTCCTATTGTTCTTAGTTGATGTCTTATGGTTAGGTTATGTCCTATTATCTCCTATATCTTTTTCATAGTCATGATCTCTCTTTGGAGATCATTAATATGGGTAATATTTATATCTCTTTGATGTGATCATCTGGTCTAGAGATAGCTGTCAAACTCTCTGATGGGAGCTCCTATCTTTACTATTCGACCCTTGGTAAATGTGTGACTATATATTGATTTGTTGGGCAAGTTGGTCTTCAACAAAACTTTGTTTACCTTCATCTTGGTCAGATGTTTGTTTTTGTTTGGTGGTGTTGTTGTATACCTACTTTGTTATGCTTACAAATTTGTTTGTGTTGTCGTTGTTCAAAAAAAAAAAGAGTCATGCATGCATAATGTCCTTCGTATATAAAACTATTCCCTTATATCTGTTTGCTTTCTTAGCCGTACTTACAGTAGCATTACTTTCTTTTTCCCTTTTATTAATTTATGTTCTTGCAAACATGTTACGGCAAGACAGGACTTAGGTACCGTTTGTTTTAGCTTAATTTGAAATTTTAAAATCTTTGATTTCATGACTTATGTCTTGTAGTAAAAAAGGTAATTATCTTGATTAAAAGACATGTATGATTTGTCTAAAGATATGTTAAGTGCCTGTTTGGTACCATAAAATTTTGGAGATAAACATGAGTTATCCTCTAAAATTTGAGGATAACTCAGATTTATCTCCAAGTTATCTTCGTACCACAATATCACTGGACTGTTTGGCACTATAAAATTTTGGGTTTTAGAGATAAACCAAGGGTGCGTTTGGTTGGCTGGAAAAGTTGATGCATGCGTTACTTTTCGGGTAAAGATAATTCAAATTTTTATTTGGTTGCGTGAACATGAGAGTCAAAGTAAATCAATTTACGTTGACTATCTCAAGTTGAGGATTTTGGCATCTGCCAAAATCTGTCGTAAAACATTTTCCACAGCCATCATCTTAAGGTGGTATGTACCGTACATAATGAATAAAAACGCGTCAGTGAGTAAAAACTCACTATCTTAAATAATTTTTTTTACAATAAGTCATGTCAAATAAATATTTGATAAATTTTAAATTAGTTAAATTGTTTAAAACTCTTAAATTTTAATAAAAAATAAAAAAAAATTTAACACATATTTTAAATATGTAATTTTTTAAAAAGTATGACTTTTAAATAATATCTAACCATAATAGTTTTAATTATAAGTATTCTAACTGAAAAACACTAATTCAGAATTCATGTGGTTTATCATATAAAATAATAAAAATTTAAAAATTTATATATTTCGTAAAATGATACACAACTAGAATATTTTGATAAAAGTAAAATAAAATTTCTAATAATATGTTCAAAAAAATATAGACACCTGGTTAAAACAATGAACATATTATTTACTTTTACTTAAAGTTGCTATATAAAAAAATTCAAGAAAATTATTTCCTATCAACCAAGCAGGAGACCTGCATGGACTTTTTTCATGGAAAAGTTGATTCCATTAAAATATTTTCAACGATTTCTTCTTTTTCATGAAACCAAACGGACCCTCAGTGTCTTGGAAGTCGAGTACGTAATCGCACATTTCTCCGTTGACAAAGGAAAACGTATACACAATTAGTGGGTGTCTGTCTAGCTAAACCGTAACGTGCGAATCTCGAGAAATAGACTCTAATTTAATATACACATACGGACGTTGTGGCACGGCATGCATGATCTTAAATTAACCTCATAATCCCTCACCCAGCCGCTGAGAACCTCTTATATTCATGTCTGATCCTTGTCGGCCATCTTCAATTTTCCGGGTGGAGTACTGAAGTTTAAATACCCTGTGTGTGTAATGTAATTAAAGTAAAAAAAAATAAGATTTTGATGCATGCTGATATTTCAAAATATTATAAATAAGAAAATTGATGCAGGCAAACACACTATTATGTTTACTCTTACAAATTTCAAAATTGATATTAATTGTTAAACACCACGTTGGTGATCTATGTACATATCAATATCGATTTTAAAAATGACAGTATGATAGAGATATTTTTTATACTGTTACCAAAGCAAGCAAGTGTTTCATCGATGCATATGATAACCATCTGTCTTCATCCTTTGAATCCTCTCTTCGCTTCGTATGATTGGCATAATTTAATTAGTTGGAGATCTAGTAATTAATCAACAAGAAAGGGGCAAACCTCTGGGCTAGCTCAGGTTAAGTCTATGCTTCATATATCGCATCAACCCCCTCCTACGTACTCTCTCCATGCATTATTAATGTTGTATATATATCGCATTAATAATGGACAACCATATATATGTATTATATCAGCGCCAACTTAAATAATTATATTTTACTCCGTCTAGTCTTTGTTGTGTTGGCAAAGATGGGGGCAGCCATGGGTGGCACAGCATGGGGAAGCAGTACTGCAGCTGGTTGTGGTTTCAAGCGGCCGCCGGCAGGTGCGCCACCATGCGGCGGCCTCCTCCGCCGTGTGGGGCGGTGCATGCATGGTGGCCGTCGTCGATCTGTCTGCTCGTGTGTGTGCACCATCATCTGATCGGCGCTAGCTCCCCCATGCAGCTGCGCATGCCTCCTCCGCCGCACAAATCCTTCGTCCCCCACCATTAATTACTTTACTCGTCTTGATTGCTCTCCATATCCAGCACACAGGAGAAGGAGCCCTTCTTCAAATTAAGCTGCTCGATCAATCGTCAACCTATAGCTAGCTACCTACCTAGCTACCTTTGGAGTTCTATACTTCTCAAGAGACTCTCCGGCCGGCCGGTTCAATCACCTCGCGTTGGAGGGGACAAGATCGAAGCTTACGAGGAATATGGCTTCTCACCCACGGAATAGAGATCAACAAATCTGCTGTTGGTATCAATTAGAATACTCCCTCGCGGTGGTTCGTCGCGGCGGCCCCTTCACTCACGGCGGTCCCCCTTGCTAGCGGCTTCGGCGGCTCCTTTCGCTCGTGGCAAAACCCTTGTCGCGGCGGTTCGCCGCGGTGACCCCTTTCGCTTGGAGAGCGGATCACCTCAGTTCCGGGGTGGAGGGAGAAGCCTCAGTCCCCAATCAGAGGCGGCCACATACCCCCGTCACTTAAGTGAACCGGTTTGATGAACCGGACCGAACCGGGGTCTGAAACTGAACCGGTTCGGTTCACTTAAGTGACGGGGGTATGTGGCCGCCTCTGATTGGGGACTGAGGCTTCTCCCTCCACCCCGGAACTGAGGTGATCCGCTCTCTTTCGCTTGCGGCAACCCCCCTTGCTCGCGGCTCTGGCGGCTCCCTTCTCACTCGTGGTGAAACCCTCATCGCGGTGGCCCCCTTCACTCGTAGCGGTCCCCCTCGATGCCATCTTCATCCCCTTGCTTGGCAGGCCCTTGTCGGGTGACGTCCCACGCTATGGATCCCCTACGTAGCTTCTATTTTGCTGTTTCGAAGTTTGTTTTGTTACGTGAGGGAGAATTTCCCCCTCTCACTCTCCCTCTCCGGCTCTCTAATTAAACATGAATTTCGATATTTTGTCTTATTCTGTTGTACTCGAGTTGTGGAGTTTGACTTACCTATATTACTTTGTTTTATTAAGTTTTTTGCTTTTGTTTGTTGTCACAAGGTCGAGTTCCTTCCTGTTATTTTTTCTAGTTATCTTCGTAGACACTTTCCTCATTTCAAGGTCGATGGTCTGGGCGATAACTTCATGCCGAGGCCGATGGTCTGATGTGATCCTCCGGTCTCGTGGTAGTTATCAAACTCCTCTGATGTAGTCCCTTTACCTGCTGTGCGACCTTACGAGCACTCTTACGTGTCGGTCGCTTTGTGATTATGTTTGAGTCATCTCGAAAAGATATGTTCCGTTGAAACATTAGTTGTCTCTAATTTGATCGTGTTCTTCTATTTTGGCTCTAATGTTGTTGTATTATCGTTTCTGTACTCTTTTATGTTATATACGAATTAGGTGACGGTGTTGTGGTTGTTAAAAAAAAGTATCAATTAGAATACGTACCCTGACGGGGCTACATGTATATAATCAGAGCCATCAACATGCAGATCAAGAATAATATATATATAATGACATATACCGATCGATATGTGGGTGGGTGTCCAAACAGGTCCGGATTAAAGTAGGCAGAACGAGGGAAGAAGCGATTAATTCAAGAGAGGGAAGGGCGGGCGGGCGGGCTAGCTAGCTGCAGGAATCGGAAGACACGTCAGGGACGGAGAGCAGGGCATGTATTGGCTAGATTATATATACATGATTCTACTATCGTCCACTCCGGGAGTCAACGATCAAGGAATATACAATGCACAAAATGATAGGATTATTAATTTCGTGACATATATATATGAGATTTGCACATTATTAACAACTCCATCTCGCCGGACGCATGACGATCCCGGCGGCCGGTCTCCTCCTTGTGGTTGTGGGTACTTGTTTTTGTTACCTTCAACCATGCATTATCGATCGGCGTTTAGTACTTAATCAATGGAGTGGATGGGGGTTCTTGACATCTTGTGTTGAATTCACTACAAGAAACTGGGTCATTGGCGACGGGTTATTTGCGACGGCTTTTATAAGCCGTCGCCAATAATGATAAAAGCGACGGCTAAATTAACGCCGTCGCTAATATTTGGTAAATAGCGACGGCTCAATTAAGCCGTCGAAAATAATGGTTTTTGCGACGGTCGAAGCCGTCGCAATACCAGAAAACGACCGTGCGGGTTTTTTTTCTCGGAAGGCGACGGCTTGATACGCCGTCGCTACTAACATTAGTGGCGACGGCAAGCCGTCGCAATACAAAACGCCCGTGCGGATTTTTTCCCTCGGAAAATTGGCGACGGCTTCATACGCCGTCGCTAATAATATTAGTGGCGACGGCGTAAGCCGTCGCCACTAATCCATGGTGACCGTTGAACGGTCGACTTTTGTTGGCGACGGCGAAAGCCGTCGCCAATGTAACTTATCCTGTTATTGGCGACGGCTTCAAAAGCCGTCGCCAATAAGTTTGGGTTAAAAAGCCCTCGCCGCCCTCCTTTCTTCCCCCCGCCGCGCTCTCTCTCTCTCTCTCTCTCTCTCACCGTCTGGTGCTGCCGCCGCCGCCGGTCGCCGCCAATAAAGTTATTTGGGACGGCTAAAGCCGTCCCTAATATTAAAAACAGCCGTCGCAATACCAGAGGAAAATCCCGGAACCCGGTTTTTTTCTCTGGTATTGCGACGGCTGTTTTTAATATTAGGGACGGCTGTAGCCGTCGCCAATAAAGTTATTGGCGACGGGTATACAGCCGTCGCAATACCAGCCGCGACGATGGCGTGGGGTTTCTCCTTGCCATTTGCGACGGCCTTGCCGCCGTCGCAAATAAATTTATTGGCGACGGCTCACTAGCCGTCGCCACTAAGATTATTTGCGACGGCTTAACCCGTCCCAAATAACTTCGTCGGCCGTCTAATCTTCTTATCATTTGCGACGGCTTATGCCGTCGCTAGTAAACTTATTGGCGACGTGTGTCGAAGCCGTCTCCAATAAATGGTCGTTTTGCTAATAACTTATGCGACGGCTCATAAGCGGTCGCCAATAAATGTACTAGGGACGGCTTAACAAAAGCCGTCGCTAATATTATTGGCGACGGCGTTATTTGCGACGCGTTTGCGACGGCTTTGAAGCCGTCGCTAATATGTATTAGCGACGGCTTTTTGGTTTTTTGGGACGGCTTACAGCCGTCCCTAGTAACCTATTTTCTTGTAGTGATTGTTTATCCAAAGAGTAGCGCGAGGTGTCAGCTTGCTAGCTTATCCATTCATATACATATAAATATATATGCCTGTATGTAAAGCTGGCGGAAACGTGGAAACCTCACGCTTTATTTATATGTATATGTGTATATATGTATGCAACTTGTCTCAGAGGTGGGTCATTCGTCATTGGTCTATCGGCGTTGCGAAGGAGGTCTTATATGTTGAGAGAACGTGTAACGCATCACATAAGAACTCCACGGCTTAATTATTTGCCCGGGTTATATGATCTTAAGCAAACATTAAGTTGGTCGATAAATGAGTCTTTAACCAAGTTAAGCATTTTCTGCCACCAAATGGGAGAAGAGACATCGTCTTATGATAAATGCCAACTTTAACTCCATGTTTGGCTAATTCTACTCATTCTGAGAAACGGATGTGCTGCATTCAAACGAGTTTAGTACCAAGAATAAACATGGTGTAACATGCATTATAATTTTGAGTGTAGCAAACATCTGAACATTCACACTTCTGTCTCTTCTCACAAACATGACATCGATCTGATAAAACTTCAGACACTAACAATATTGAAATTATTATTCTAACCTCTGATAGTATCAATATTAAGGTTAGGATATCAAATATATGATACTCTAAGCAAACAGGGAACAATCTATCAGTGAGTCGAAGGGATGATGTTGCCTGTGATGCTGGATGAATATAACTACCGTTGCGTTAAAAGATGTTAATAATCCTTGTATCTGGAGATCAGTGGGATAAGCGTGGAGGTAGATGGTTAACTGGGCTCTCAAAGCCTTGTGCCTTCTTATACGGGCCAGCGGCCCGGTCCACTTAGACGATGCCTGGGCCCAAATCTGCTGCTACACGACACACAATAAAGAAGAGACTTGTTGAATGCGGGGTGTTTGGTTGAGTTTTTGTTATAACATTATATTTTTGTAACAAAATTTGTTAAAATAAATGTTTTAAAATTATTATAAATTTTTATTTTTTAAAAAAAATCTTTCTCTGATAAAAAAAGTCAAACTATCTTTTTTATCTAGTGGCTTTCCGTTCCTCTTTTGGTCTTACATAACTTCTCCTTTTCTGTTATCAGATCTTCCCAAACATGAAAAGTTAGTTTACACTTTATTTTAAAAAATGTGATAAAAGTGTTTAAAATTTCGTTGTGCAACCAAACACCCCATAAAACTTTTTAGTTTTAGGTAATTAGACTGATTATATCTCTTATATTTTACTAAAACTCTTAAGGTAAGTGGGGTATTTTAGCTTTCTAGTTTTCACACATAATCTCTTTGTAGAGGATAGAAGCAGAAAATGCTATATAATCAAGTAAACACTAAATCAATTAACTTATAAACATCTTATATCAAATCAAGTACCTTTTTTGCCACAAACAAGGTTAGACATGAAAATATAAGAATATGTCGTTAAAGAGATTAAACTAGGAAACTATAAATGAGTCATACTAATCAAGTTTTAGGATATGAGTTGTCAATTAACATAGTTATTAGGATGATCATTTTGCTTTAACCATCATACTAGCTATACGATATAATAATTATGACCCAACTGAAAATTTATTGATAACATGTATGAATATCCATATATGATGTGTGTGTGTGTGTGTGATCTTAGACAAAACGATAATACTTTAAGAAAAATACATTGCAATACCTAATGGGGTGTTTGGTTGCATGATAATGAAGGTTTTTGTTTTAATTTTTAAAAATTGTAAGAAAACTTGTTAAAAGAGGTGTTTGGTAACCATGACAATTTTATGTTTCAAAAGTGATTTTCTTCTTAAACAAAAAAAGAGGCTCTCACCTCTTTCTTTTTTCTTGTGGTCCCCCACTTTGTTTGGTCATGTGTGGTAGTTACTCTTTTTTGTAATCACATCCCTCTAAATATGATAATTTTATGACATGAGTTGGTTCACTTTTTATTTTAATACAATTTTTTATCATGAAAGTGTACAAAAAATTATCATGCAACCAAACACCCTATAAGAAAAAAATAATAAATAAACAAATTTGTTGATAAGTCTGATGTAATCTGCCGGCCATTTACAAAAAGGTGTGTTTGGTCCCCACGTCAAATTAGCTGCATGCATCATTTAATATGGTGTTGGCTCCATGTAGAAATCAAAACAGAACTTACTTTTGACCAGTATGCATAATCGGGATTCTAGCATCCTGAGAACCCTAGCTTTCCTTTTTTACAGTGCACGATGAATTTTGTATAAATACATGATTTTGACGTAAAAATGTAATAATCACTTGTTACGCATTTAGTAACTTTTTTTTTCTAAAATTCGAGTTGGCTGATGTCTAAAACCCATTTTATTAAATAAAGTATTTTTTACATTAGCAATTAAATTAGTGGATATATGCTACATAGTCTATATTTATTCTGTATTCAAACTAGCTTGGGAAGCTATTTTCAATTGACTTTAAGAGAACCTTCTTATTTTTCTTTTTATTTTTTTTTGAAAAATATATCGCATGTAATATTTTCACTTCTTCTTCTTGCGTATGTTCATGAGTCAAACATACCTGTATGCATACGAAAGTTTCCATAAAGTCTATTAAAATTTTGGACCAAATAGAGAAGTTCAGGAAATGGTTTCAACGTGCCAAATAACATGTTTAGATTTGTTTTAAAATCTTTAATTGACCTCTAATCTCAAATCAAACCAAATATTTTTCAGAATGTATTTTAGTCATAACTTTTATGAAAGTGGGATAATGTTTGTGATATGAGAAATCCGCCAAGACACATATATAAAAGCTGACCATATATTACTTTTTAATTATTACTTTTATCATATATTAATTCAATCAATTCAATTTGTTTAGAAACTCTCTAAACTGGTAGAATTAAGCTAAGAGAAAAAAAATAACCATAATTGATCGGAGAAAACTCTCAATTAACATAGTTGATGGACGTCCAGTTGATCCAACCATCCACCCGTCGTGACCATTGTGAATCAATATAACTATGAACAGTTTTCTCCGCGGAGTACGTAGAGAAATCACACACCCACACAACCTGCTTTACTTGCTCCACCACCTGAAACGAGGCTAACGCGATTGAAGGGTCGCAAATCTTGCACCAGTCTTTCCGGATCATCGCACGCTCTGATCGGGCATGACAAAACATGTACGAAGAAACCGAAGAGCAGATCATCATTTGCTCGGAGATGAATACTACATGGTTCCTGTTGGATTTCAGGCAAAAGGAGGCAACCCCGTCTGCTCCAGTTCCGCCATGGACTCCTCCGGCCGACGGAGTGACACGGCGAAGACACAGATACAAACACGCACGCATACCCAACAACATCGCCGCGGTGAGGAAGCAGAGGGGCGGCGCCTCCGGGTCTCACCCACTCTCCACGGGAATCGGATCTCCTTCTCCGACGGCGGTGGCGAACGAGTCCCGGGACCTCGATGACCTTGTGGTCGACCGGGACGACGACGACGACGCCGACGGCGACCGCTGCTTCGCCTTCTTTCTCTTCGCCTTTTTCGGTGCTCTCGGTATGTCCGACGACGGCGCCTGGGACGCGGCGGCACCGATAGCACCACGGGCCCTCGCCGCAGCCCGCGGCTCCGCTCTTGCCTGATCGGACTCTGTTGACAATAACGAGAAGCACGAGCGACGGAGAGTGAGCGCTCGTCTCAGAAGCATTTCGACGAACAGGTAATCGGCAAGCATTTGAACGTGCGGTAAGGGCATTCGTATGCTTGCGTGAATTATGTTTAAATATTAGGTTAGACTTTAAATCAGAAAGAAGGTAGCTGAAAATAAACCGAAATTATAGATATCTAGTAATTATTACAAAAGATTCAGGGACACGTGTAAAAATATAATTGATGGCAGAGGACACCAGATGCCGTCGAGAAGCAGACAAGCCGAAGGAGAGATCGGCGGCGCGCGTGGGTGGGGGATCACGGTCGAGATCGATCGCCCAGCAAGCGCCCAAAGGACGACCGGGCCGCTCACGGGGGAGATCGCCGCAGAAACCCGTCCTCGGAGGGTCCATGTTCGCCGAAGAACCACCGTGCGAGGTTCCATGGGGTTCACGGGCGATTTGGCCGTAGAATCATCGACAGCATGTCGGTAGATTCACCTCTTCTTCCAGACAGAGTCTTGTGAAGAACGTGTTCTTCTAGTTTCGTGGCTAGAAGAATCGATCTTCTTGCATCTACCCTAGTCAGCAAAGCCCTGGTCAAAAATCACCCTCAAATCTAGAAGAAGACATCTGGTCTGCAGAGGATAATATAATGCTGCTGAACTCCTACTAAACTAACCAAATGTATTTAGATCTTTAGATCTTTCCTCCGCGTGAAAGCACTAGGAAGGCAGCATCATCGGGTTCAAGAATTTTACTAAAAGGATCATGCTTGTTGAAATTTAGATGAGCAAGCTCAAGGTAGAAACAGATGCACAAACGCATAAAAGGAAAAGCTTGTTTCGAGAAAGGAAGGGAAGGGAGAGAGGAACTGACCTTGGGAAGCCCATGAAGTCTCCCTGGACTGCCCAAAGCTGCTCAAAGAGTGCGTCGAGAAATCTGAGGTCGTCTTGAATTCGTTCATCTGCGAGTGTTGTAACCAGAGAATGCAGGAAAATGAAAAGCTGCCAAAAACAAAAGAAAGAAGAAGAAGAAGCACATGTACATTCCTGAGCAAGAACTTACCCAGCTAGGGGCATTCAGAGGAGAGCTGTCCCAACCAATATGGGCCACATGCCTCACATCTGTTGGATATCCTATCTCCATCTCGTGCTCCTTATACACTGCAGAGATTGACACCGACTTAACGAAGCAAACGAAAAATAGAAAAAAAAAAAACAAAGAAGAGGAGGAGGAAAAAGGAGATGATATATATAACAAAGGTGCTGCACTTCACTGATAAAAGGGACATTACCAAAGATCTGGGAGATGTACTTGAACCCCTTGAAGAAGCCTTTCATTTTGGTCGACATCGCCCGAGGAGACGGAGGGGATCACGGCGAGGAGGAAGACGCCGCCCAAAGCTGGGCCACCCTTCATGTTCATGGCAGAGGAGAAATATGCATGAGCCAAGCAGAGAGAGAGAGAGAGAATCTTGCAGGTGGGGATCATTGACCAAAGGCACTGCAATCAAAAGATGCATCGATGCTCGCTTCGCCGTAGCCGGCGAAATAAATAATGGCAAGCGCATTTGTTGTGCCATAAATGTGCCTCAATCTACCCACATCTCTCTGATCTCTGTCGTCCTCTCCCCAGATGCGATGCCCCCTAATTCGCTCAGACCGACGGACGGACATCAATTAAGAGAATTCACTCCGTCTTCAATACCAGCTCTGAACGCCGCCGCAAGAGGGAGATCAGAGGGACGAATCGAGAGAGGCTCACATTGCCGCAATGTAATCGCGCACACGCGTACCTCGAAGCAGCAAAGGGCTCGGGGATCCGAAATGTGGCCGGCCGGCGCCTACGTCGTCCCCAGTCCATCTGCGACCATCTTTCCCTCGCCGAGGTCGCCGGAGGGATCCGTGAAGGGCGCTTGATCCACGGAAGGGCGCCGCACCGGAGCCCGCGTTCCTTCCCCCGTCGTCCTCCCCCGAAGATTACCGCTTCTGGCCAGAGAAGGGGCGGAGGAGGAGGAGGGCGTTAGAGAGGGACAAGGAGGCAGAGAAACAGAGGGGCCGACGGAGAGGCGTCGAGTACGGTGGTCGGGAGCCGACGGGTGGAATCCACTGCCATGGTTTTTAATAGCAGTAGTTAGCGAGGGCGCGCGCGAGAGAGAGACGCTTCTTACCGGAAGCTGGGAAACCATTTAACATCGTGGCGTAATGCGCCGCCGGTTCACACGTGTCAAGGTAAGAATGGACGGGCGTATGCGCCGCGGTGCAGAACGAAGCGTCGGAAGGCGCACGGATCGGCGTACACGGGGTGCTCGATGTGCAGGGTGCGGTACATGAGGGGATCTAACTCCTAAGCTGTGCACTAAGGAGGTCGGTGGGGCCCATTCCACGTCGCTTCTTATTAGACGGCTAGACTAGCAGCTTTGTCTGAGGGCGCGAATCTGTCTGACTCCAGGTTAACTTTGTGTTTATATATATATATATATATATATATATATATGATTTTTCTCTTCGAAAAAATAGAGAGAAGAATTTTGGTAAAAAAGATTATTAAATCATATCTATCTGTAAATTTATTGTACCAAACGGTTCCTTAGGGGGTGTTTGGTTGCACGATAATTTTTTGTACTCTTTCATGATAAAAAATTGTATTAAAATAAAAAATGAACCAACTCATGACATAAAATTATCATGTTTGGAGGGATGTGATTATAAAAAAGAGGAACTACCATACATGATCAAACAAAGTGGGGGACCACAAGAAAAAAGAAAGAGGCGAAACCCTCTTTTTTTGTTTAAGAAGAAAATCACTTTCAAAACATAAAATTGTCATGGTTACCAAACACCTCTTTTAACAAGTTTTCTTACAATTTTTAAAAATTAAAATAAAAACTTCCATTATCATGCAACCAAACACCCCATTAGTTACGTTCATGTGTTGTTTTTATTTCGAGATTTTGATGATTAAGGTGATGTTTGATTAGACTTAATCTGAAAATTTTAACTCGTAATTTCATGCCTAACTTCTCTACGAGTGGTAAAAAAGTACTTAATTTGATTAAGATATAAGCGATTTATGTTGTTTGATAAAAAATTTGAATCATCTACTTAATTTTTCTTAAATAATAAAACATTTAAGTAGAACTAGGTGATGCTGGAGTTATCGATTCTGATCAAATAGCAAGGTCTGAAATGCCATTGCATAGCAGACGCCACGATCTTCTCCCATCTGAACAGAAAAAAGCTATTACTCGCATCTGAATCATTCAGAGACTTTTTAAGACATAAGAGGTTAATTAAGAGACAAGTTCAGCAATTTTATCAAACACACAAAAAAATCTTTACCTCTCACGGAATCAATGATCAGAGGACCATTCAGCCCAAACAAACAGCGCCTAAGATCTTGCATTTAGCTTTGGTTAAATTCGTTAAACATGCAATTTGCTTGTGTCCATCCGGCTTGACATTTCTCTGTATCCCCCCCCCCTTGATACTATCATAAGCCATTACTTACATATGTTTTATTCTAGACTTTTTTTTTACAATGTAGCTAGTTTTTGTCAATAATATTACAGCTAATCAGACATTTTTCTCTATAATTCTGACAATTTTTTTAAACTTGTTGTAATTTTCATCTATGTTCATATATTGGGGGAAGAGAGCCATCGTATCATCAACTATCTGGTCCCCAATCCTAACAGTTGGTAACTAATTAATATATGCGAGTCATCACTTTGAAGGAATTGAAACGAATATTAGTTTTGCACCAATATGGTTTGTTTGAATGGCTAGATATTTTTTTATCAGCCCATTATTCTCTTTCGCACATACTGTTTTCTTATTTCGAATTATTATTTTTTGTTTTAATTTTGTACATGTACTTATCATTGGGCTAGCTAATTAACAATGTGTTATTCTGGGGTGTCTTATGCTACACTTTGCAAAATGTAACATTCTATTATGAAGAGAACAACTATTATTCCTTCCACATATAGCTATTTACACACATCATTACATACGTCAAAAGTGTATAAACCATCCATCTTGTGTAAATAATTAAAGAAACTTACTTGAACGGACTAACTATGTATTCACAATCATTTCTTATGGGGTGTTTGGTTGCATGATAATTGAAGTTTTTATTTTAATTTTTAAAAATTGTAAGAAAACTTGTTAAAAGAGGTGTTTGATAACCATGACAATTTTATGTTTTGAAAGTGATTTCCTTCTTAAACAAAAAAAGAGGGTCTCACCTCTTTCATTTTTCTTGTGGTCCCCCCACTTTATTTGGTCATGTGCGGTGGTTACTCTTTTTTGTAATCACATCCCTCCAAACATGATAATTTTATGTCATGAGTTGGTTCACTTTTTATTTTAATACAATTTTTTATCATGAAAGTGTACAAAAAATTATCATGCAACCAAACACCCCATTAGAAAAGAATAAAATTAATACATGAGTGGTGTTTCCTTTGCACTTCCCTTCCAATACCACCCTAAAAGTTCCTCGACCGGCTTTTAGCGAAGTTATTTATTTACTTTTGATATTTACTTATCTAGGGTTAAAAGCTTTCTTGATCCCACAGATGCTTTTAGTTATATCTAATAGGAGCTTTCATTTACATGAGAATAATTTTTTAGAGTACTTTTTTTTCCTCGGCAAAAAAATAGACGAGGTCTTTATTCATCTTTAGTTCTCCGACCTTTTAATTTTTAATTATACATGATCTTCGCCCTTTTTGTTATCATATCTCATCAAATGTAACCGTTATGTTCTTAAACATCCTTTCATTTGGAATATCATTACACTATGGTCCGAAAAGTTTTTGCCCGGTCACACACACCCTAGTCTACATTATATTGTTGGTCCAACCCGACTCACAAGACATCTTACTTTGACCAGAATTGACTTAGCCCGGCTCAAGACTTCTATTTATAAATATATTATTATCGAATATAACAAATCTAATTCTTAAATTGATAATTATATATAACTATATACTTTATATATTCTAGGCCATATCTTGACCCGTGCGGGGGCCGACCACCCTTTGACATCCATGGAGTATATAATTTTATCACAAAAATCATATTCAAGATTATTGTGCAACCAAACGCTATAAACTGCTGTGAGAGAGAGTTGTATGTATGCATGTATTAAGCGGCGGTGTGAGACAGAGAAAACTACGCTAGATAATTGATGGGCAGCTGGCTGTAAATCTTATAGTAAGCATGCACCCAGCTAATATATATATATATATATATATATATATATCGTGCACTGCACAAATTTGATACATATATGTTCGGGTCGCTGCACACTATCCCATTTCACAAGCCCACGTCCTTCCTAGCAAGAAAGAACCAGAACATGTTTATCTCCAGAACTGGTCAATGGGGAATGAGACTGTCAAGAAAGAAGCTCTTCTTCAGCTCGCGGCTCCCTTAATTAATTGTCCCGCCGGAAGTTTAATTTCTTGCATGCATTCATCTGCAGTAGTGGAACTGCCCTTTAAATCTAGCTTGATGCGGTTCATGTGTGTGGTTTACAATTTACATATATATATACAAGCAAAGCCGGACACATGACGTGGGATAATAAGATTTTCCATGACATAGTTTACGTCTTGTTTGATAACACTATTAGATACCTTTATCACTATCAATTTTGAAATTTATATTGATAGGAACCATTAAGAGGTGTTTGATTAATTGTATCAATTTTAAAATTTGTAGTGCAAACAAAGCATATTATGTAATACAAGTGTCAACTTGTATTACTTTTGACATTGATACTCTAACATTTGAAAATATTAATATCAATATTAATATAGTATTAAAAATAAAACTCTAACCAAACAAAGCATTAACCAGGACATATATATATATATATGCAAAGGTGTGTGTGTGTATATATATATATATATATATCCTGTAGAAATTATCACGTGGGTTAAAACCTGTGATTGAGGCTTGATAATTAAAATATAGGTCAAATTAAGAATCACTCTTGTCTTACAAACTTCAAAATCATGACGTTGAAATTGAAGAATCTAGAATATACGAAATTAGTATCGAGTCTATAATAATCAATATGATATGAGATTATCCCCGAGATTCACTACTAAATTGGGTATAAAAAGTACAAATAAGAGACAAGATAATTAAGTATTAATAAAAGATTAGTGCTTGTTTTGATATTATCTTAAAAATTATGGTGTTAAAATTGAAGGACCTAAAATATATAAATTATAATATTTAATATGAGATTATCCTCAAGATTCTAACTTCCTACCGCGGTCCATGTAACACCCTAATTTGTAAATATGTTAAGAGATTAAATCAATGAACTATCAACAACACCGGTTAATCATTTTTCGGAGGTTAAGCTAATAAGTTCTGAAGTTAAGTGTGCTTTGTTGTGAGTAAGCCGAGGATGAGTGACCACTTAGGAAGGTTCCTAATTAACACTATTGTTGGGCTAGTCAGCTGATTTAATCGGTCGTTACTTATGGCATCAGAACATAACCCAGTCGGAAGATCCGATGTGACTTACCTGGATATGTGATGTGTTATGTGTGACCTTGACGAGGGTGCCAAGTCTTTAAAAAGGGTAGATTGTAACACTCCAATTTGTGAATATGTTAAGAGATTAAATCGGTAGATTACCAACAACACCGGTTAGTCATTTTTCGGAAGTTGAGTTGAAAAAAAAACTCTGAATTTAAGTGTGCTCTATTGGAAGTAGGTCGAGAATGAGTGACCTCCCGAGGATACTCTTAATTACGGTCTACAATAAAATATAAACATAAAAATGCATGCAAGCTTTTTCTTGGAGGGGGAGTTCCACCGTCTGGCCTTCCGATCGAATGAGCCGTTTTGTTTTATTCAATATTGGCAAATAAGCATAGGGGCCAAAATGTTCAATCTTATGCCGAAGATTTTCTTGAGCTAATTATAACTACTTACCCAAGACATCAAGTCTTCAAGCAGATTATCTGATCTCCTACATTTCATTTGAACCAGTAAACAAAAGAACCTAGGAACGGAAGGGATTCAAGGTAGAAGAAAAAAGAAGAAGGAATCTTTCGTGAAAAAAGATCCAATAAATATTGAATTATGCTTCTGTCAGCACTATTATATATGTTGCCATTCAAGCCTTCCCACCTTTCCTGCTAGCTTTTTAGACGATTAATCCGGGTGAAGATGCCCGTCTAGTTTGTGATTACAGATTGGTTACTATTCTCCCTGTATTGGTTAATTAGGGGCCTCTTGGGCCTTGGTAAGTACGTATGTA
Source organism: Cryptocoryne crispatula var. balansae (assembly GCA_036172225.1). NCBI lineage: Eukaryota > Viridiplantae > Streptophyta > Magnoliopsida > Alismatales > Araceae > Cryptocoryne > Cryptocoryne crispatula. The sequence goes on from CM069921.1 coordinate 3,271,953, forward strand.
AGAGGGGTTAGAAGTGATTTATCCAAGACGCCAACAATGTGGCACCCTTTATATACCTACGGTATAAAATGCTGATTGAAACATCCACTGCTAAAAATCAGTTAAATTAAGCAGGAATTTCCACTGCCCAAGACCCATACCTGCTACCATCTTTTGTACTTCAATATGTGGTTATTCTAATTATTTTCGTGGAGCGATCTTACTTATTTATATATGAGTTTACCTTAGGGGCCGGGAGAGGAAATACTCTCCATTCGAGACAAAAATATCCGTAAAATCTACATCGCAGAGATGAGTGCCACTGAGTTAAATCAACTGAATCTCATTTTTTATGTATGTCTAGTAAAAGAAAAGCTGCACTGTCGTGTTGAGAAAGTTTTCCCTGTAGGGCACATAAAAAAAAAAGAGTTCAGATCAACTCAATCTCCCTGTGAAGTGAGTATCATTAGTCTCCAATCAAAGTCGATCGCTACCTTAGGTCACTTAAGTGATGGTTCAAACAACAAATTTGATGAACTGTTACCGAAAAAGACTGATTCATTATTGATATCTTATTGACTCATTATCCATCGGTAACAAGTAATATTAAGTTTGACAGTAAATTTGTAAGATATCGATAACAATTTAATAATAGTTTACTAACTCATTGCCTACCATTCGAGTAGTTAAAATTGTGACTTTTTTATGTAAAATTGAGGACTGAACTCAATCAAACTTAAAAAGAAAACAAAGAATAATGTATTGGAAACACCGCCGGAAGAACGAGAAACACAGACAGCGATGATGGCCGCCGGCGCCGGTCAGCCGAAATACAGAGGACACCGTCGGTCTCTGGCTTTGGGCAAGATGGTCCCGTCGGGCGCCACCCCGACGTCGCAGTCGACGTGCATGCTGTGCCGGCGCGTGTCCCACATGGACACCCGGAAGCGGATGGTCGCCACCAGCTCCAGCCGGAACCAGACCTCCCCGCTCGCCCCGGCCGCCGCCCTCATCTGCTCCCACGCGTCCGCGTCCATCCTCAGCGCCGTCCCGGAGATGTCCCCGCCCGCCACCGTCGTGTTCTTGGGGGGCTGGTAGAACACCGGCAGCAGCGGCGCCGTGATCCCCACGCGGGCCTCCCGGAAGTAGAGGAAGCCCTGCAGGGGGTCGTCGTAGAAGATGCCGATGTTCTGGTTGGGGTTGCGGAGGGAGACGTTGAAGTGGACGGCGGCCGCCGGCGGCTGGGCGGCGGTGGCGTTGTTCTCCTGGGAATTAGGGGGAGGGACGAGGGAGAAGTCGAGCACGTGGAAGCGGGGGCGGTGGGGACGCAGGCTGAGCCAGAGAATGAACAGGATGAGGGCGGCCAGGAGGAGGATGCTGAGGAAGATGGAGCAGAACACCCGGCAGATGCGGCTGGTGATGGTTTCTTGCAGCCTCTGCGTTAAGTACCAGCTCCGCTCGTGGCGGTGCTGCCATCGCGGCGGCATCAGATCAGGGTGGGGGGCAACACAGAGAGAGAGGCGAAGCCGGGACGACCGTGCAGGCGACGGAGCCTTCTGGATTGATCATGTATATATATACGAATGCAGCGGGCCGTACACGGGAGAGAAGAACAAGGCTGATCAAGAGCAGCCGGAGAACGTAGGCTTTAAGAGAGAGAGAGAGAGAGAGAGGCGTTCCTGATCAGTCCGATTGGCCATCGGCGGAGCCGTACGTCTTCGGCAAATGGGGGGAATACGATGCTAGCTTGCACCGATCGAAGCCTGCAAAAGTGAACGGCGGTAGGCGGCGGGGACAAGCAAGCGGCGGCGAGGGGAGGAGGAGGCGGTGGTGGTGCCCTTTGCCCGGCGAGCTGGTTATAATTATATATATATGTGCAGAGGATCAGATACAGACTTCTTGACTCTTTGGATGCTGCTTGTCTGCCTTCTGTTTCAAGCTCGAGAAGATACTCACATGCGAGAGGTAGGTAGGTATGGATAAGAGCATATATATTGATCTCTCAGCTTCATCGATGGAGAAGTTTTTCGATAAGATGATCGTCCTATCTAATTTTTCTCTCCTCTTTGTTGGTCGATGGTCTATATTGACATCGTCATCATCGATACCTGCATGCACGGATCTCGCGCATAGCCTTGTGTGATTGTGTTAATCTCATATATATAATATCCTCTCGTTTCAAAAAAAAAGAAGAAGAAAACATTGTAATCGTTCTGATTCGTACTTATTAATTTATTTTTTGAGTCTTTTGGAACGCATAGGATAAGAACTTGATATCCATATATATAGCTTGAGTATTTTTCATGCGGTCACTCTAGATTCTTAATATATATATATATGTATGTATATTTGGGTTTCTTTAAGAGCCTAACGTACGATATCTAATTTCAAGAAATAGCATTGTATTTCCATTCACAAATATTCAAATGAGACAATATATTTTAATTGAGTATAATTGACATTAAAAAGGAAACATCACATATAACTGTCTATTTAACTTTGAAAGAATCACCTCATTTTGGTGGTTGGAGTATATTTTCTCAATTTAAAATACAAAATATACGACGTGAGCAGTGAGCAGCCACGGCCAATAGGGATGCAAACAAACCAGTCCACTCAATGAGACACGTAACTCAAAATCTGACGTCTCAACTCATTTATTATATTAAACAAATGAGTTTGAACATTAAATTAGCCGAAGAGACTCCAACTTGACTTGATAAGATCCGGTGTAGTTTGATTGAATATTAGATTGAATATTTATTTAAAAATATATAAATATTAATATTTACATTTGTAACACAAATATATAAAATAAGTCAAAATTGGAGTTTAGACTTACATCAGATTTCGTAAATGAGTTAAAGTTAAAATTTCACAAATTATTTTTGATTGAATTTGAATTTTATAAATAATTTTATATCTAGTTTGATCTTTGGTATAGATTGAAATAATTGAATAAAACTGATATTCAAGTTTGAGCTCAAGTTCCGATCGATTAAGTGAGAAATCAAACTTAGAACAAGGGGTCAATCTACTCATAAAAATTTGAACTCAAGCTCAAACTCGTGAAAATAGATGAGACAGAGTCACGTACGTACGAGAAGAAAGGCTTTGGCACGTACCAAAGAAAAGAAGAGAAATGCTGGTTGGAGTCCTGCGGAAAATAGGTTACGCACCGTGAAAATTCAATTCTCTTTTCAAGCTTTCAACGTCTTCCATAAGCTACGTACACGCACACACCCATCTAAATTACGTTAGACACTGTTTGGTGCATAGTCTGAGATGGCTTTGACTATATATCCTTTAACATCTAAAAATGCTCCGAATAAAAGTTAAGTGTATACAAAGAGCTTTTTCCCATTCATATCGCCACTAGAAGATATATCTAACAGCACTGTGCAATTACGCTAGCTGGTGATACCATATTAATACTTTAACATCTCGAACGTGTTCAGATCACCACTAGCAATTAGAGAAAAAAAAATAAAATAAGGTTAGAGTTAGATAATAACTAATAGATTCAAATTTTTTTATATCTTATAACCTATTGAAGTGTCAATCAAATGGTTTGATGACATATAAAAATTTGAAACAAAAATAATTAACTATAATTTTTTTTTGAATTCAAAAAAAGTTAATATGTATATTTAAAAAATAATATAATATAGATATAAATAATTTAATTCATATTTATAATTTTTAAAAGTGAAAATAAAATCTTAAAAGGTATTATATCGAATTTTAGTTGTTTCGTTTTTAAAATTTATGTAAAATAGAGAAAAAAATCGTAGCCAAACACCCTGTTAGTCTCGAGCTAATAATGTGTTTTGCTTAAATTTTATTCTATTAGTTAAAACTCTTGTTTTTATCTATCTGTCAGTCTTGTAATAAAATTAATTATTTTAATCAATATATTTATTTTTCAATCAAATTGTTATCTGATAATTGATATCATCTGTGCTTTATCGTACTTGATTTTTTTCTTCTAAACAATGATATCCGGTCAGAGAATGAGATATTGCTGAGAATATTCTTAACCTGGTTCTAATAAGTTTATTAAAATATAAATACTCTGGTATCTGATAACTTGTATCAAGTGGCTCGTGGGAAATCCACCTAAACTGAACGTGACCGTTAGCTTCTTAATTGATTTATGATCTCTATTTGTGAGTATATATTTTATATTTTAATAAGTTTTTAAAAATTACATTATGTATTTTAATATTTATTTTCAAAAAAAAATCAGTAAAATATGTATACAACATATATGCAATTATAAATCTAAATTAAATTCAAAATTAAGAATTTAAAATTTTGGTAAGTTAAAAAAGGTATTATTTCCATTATAAAACAGTTTTTGGCGTTCGAAATGACTCCTATTACCGCACTTGCCCCACGGTGCAATGCGCCGCGGCGCACCAGCAGCGCAGACTGTTATCCAGCAAGGAACGGTAAGCTTGGGTCGGGGGGGAAAGAATGAATAAACAAATTTAAAAAGCAAGTACGAGAGAGAGAGAGAGAGAGAGAGAGAGAGAGAGACGTAGACGGCGAGCTCTCCGTTTCATCATCTGATCTCTCGGGCTCATCTTGTTCCTTCCCGGCATGAATTCCCGTCTCCGGCGCCAATCCCCTCTGTTATAGGGTTTTCAAATCTTCCCTTCAGTTCCGAACCTGCAGCGTGAACGCGACCTTGCCGATCGATGAGCTCGAGCTGGTCCTATACGTCTCTAGCCGCACAGCTGTGATAAGTCTTGATTCGTCCCTTCATCGTCGACAGTTCAGGCGCGGTTTGCAATCTGGACGCAGTGATGGAAGGGATTCCGATGACTTGAGATCGACAACGGGGCTGTTTCCTTCTGTTGATCTCAGGGCAAGGGAACAGCTCGGGTGTTATGACAGCGTCTTTGTTGGTCGGGGGATCGCAGCCCTATTCTCCATCTTCTGCTTCCTTTTGCCATTCCCTTCCTCGCCTTTTTTTTGTGTGAAGATGAACAATGGGCAGAAGCTCCGGGCAGGAGTGCCACGGAACGGGAAGGGGGCGGGGTTTTTCTCTCGCCGCGCCATGTCGAATTGTTTAAAGATCGTCTCATCTGGCGCCTCCACCGTCGCGTCCACCGTGCGCTCAGCGGGGGCGTCCGTCGCTTCCTCCGTCGCCGAGAGGGAGGATGCCGCCAGTTGCGATCAGGTGCCTTTATCTTTGACTTATTGCCATTTCTGTTAGTTCGGTGCATAATTATGTTGTTTTACAAATCAATGATGCTTTTCATAAATTTGATGGTAGCTAGGCTGGATGAGTATGAAAAAGAAAAAGAATTTTGATAAAACTAACCATGACCTGTTTAAATGAATCTTCAGTTTAGTTCATCATTTTCTTCGGTGAGGAGTAAAATAAGTTTTCTTGTAATCTCAGTGGTTGTATGTAATCTTCAGTTTAACATTCCTTCAGATGAAAGCTTTAGCAATGTTGGAACGGGAACATTCTTTTAGGCGCATTACCATTTTTCAGTCAACTGTAGATTCCTCTTGAAGCTGGCAAGGTACCTAACTGTTCAGATCTTGTGGGTTAAAAAGGTCTCAAGACTCTCAACTGAGTACATTGCGTGGATGAGCTGAGACTCTCTGGTGGCCATTCTTTTTCTTTTGTCATGTGAAGGAAGTTAGTGCTAGTAATGTTGATTTTTTCCTTGCTAGAACCTTATTTACATAGTCCGTAGCATAATCTACAACGTGAAAATTCCCGTGCTGTGTTGAGCATTGCATTACTGCATATCGACAGCTTTACATATAAGTGCCTTTTCAATACATGATTTTCAGGATAAAGCATCTATTTAATCTCCACTTTTTCAATTCATTGATAACGAAATATTCTTAGCAGGCTTCAGAATTCATGATTCCTTGATTGTTCTCTTTTCTAGCTATTATCAAGCTGCAGAATTGTTGAAAGAAGGGCCTTACGTGAACTTTGTGTTGATACACCATTTCTTAAGTATTGTAATGGGCCTCATGTTGTTTGTTATCTTCGAGTATTCATAGGCATAGTGCTCCATCATTTAATCATCTAATCGTGTTCTCTCTTATGGTTCTAAATAATGTCAATAGAAATGGCATCTTCTTTCTATTGGTTTTATTGCTATTACCATTCCTACTGCCAAAGAGCATTTTAGTTTCTGATGTTGAATAATGTTTAACTGGCAACTATTCAGTCGTGCAACATTCACTAAGTAAAAATTATCATTATTGTGCCTTCATATAATTTTTGTGAAGCAATTGTGCATTCTCACATGAAAAGCATAATCAAGGACAATGGAGTTTCTATTTGATACATTTATAATAACTCTATGCATGATTCCAAAATTGTGCCAAATGAACATGTCTTTTGTATAGAATATTTAATGTGGTGATGTCCTTGTTGTAGAAAGTAGAAACAACTTAACTCACCTCACCTTCATGAAACCTTGATTCCAAATTATTTGAGGGGGGATGTAATAGATTTTCAAACACAATTTGCAGCTACATTTTCATAAGGTAAATCCTCTAAATTATGTTTGGATGCCCTCTTCACGTTAATTTAGGTATACATCTTCCTCTTTCTCTCTTCCCTTCCACTATCTCAATTGTTCTCATCGTATAGATTTGAACTGGCCTTCTAACAGATAATAGGGTGGAAATATTTTATCTATTATTTCTATATATATATTTATATATATATACTCAACTCAACTCAGCTAAGGCCTTTATCCCAAATTACTTGGGGTCAGCCATATAAATTCTCTTTCTCCACTCATGTCGATTTTGTGTTATTTCTTCAGAGATATTTAAACCATCTAAATCATATTGAATTACCCTCTTCCAAGTTAACTTAGGTCTACCACGTCCCTTTTTTGTTTCTGTCATTTTAATATTTTCTATCTTTCTAACTGGAGCCTCTTTAAGTCTACATTTAATATGTCTAAATCATCTCAATCTCCTTTCTTTCAATTTGTCTACAATTCTCATTACTCCTACATTTTCTCTAATATATTCATTCCTTTTGCAGGTACATTGTTTCAATGCAGCAACCCTAGATAGGGAATATACAGTTGTTACTTGCCCTTTACCTTCTGGTTTTCCTGGCACCAGAAATATAGGCTATGGACCTCTTGCAGTGGGACCGAGATGGTTGGCCTATAGCGGAAGCCTGCTTTCTATGTCAAACTCAACCCATGTCATTCCAGAGAGTCTGACTCCCGTTTCAAGTTTGTCCTCATCTCCTTCAAATGGAAGCCTGGTTGCACATTTTGCAAAGGAATCTAGCAAGCAACTTACTGCCGGTATTATGACACTTGGAGATATTGGATACAAAAAACTGTCCAAGTATTGTTCTGAACTTGTGAAACCTCGAAAAAAAAAACTTTTTGATTTAAAAAAAAAAATCTCGTCATTTGAAATTTGAATTTGGTGTGATTGGAATTGATATGATTGTGATTTGGAAAGTTTGAAAATTTTGTTGAAGATATGTATATATAACCTCAAAATTTGAGATTGAAATCAAATTTGGAAATTCGTTCATGTATGTATGTGTTTCGAAACATGTATATTGAAAATTTGAGTATTTCAAAAAAAAGTTTTGAAAATACATCTTTTTGATTTGAGCTTTAAACATGAAAAGAATTTTGATTTTTAAAGAATAGTTTTTCCAAAAAATCTCATCCAAAATTTATTCGTCAAATTTCGGTTTCACAACTATGAAAATATCGATACTCCATAGAAGTATAACTAATCCGACGATATACATAGAAATTTAAGTTCGAGGTTGGGTTCTTTAAAAAAAACGTTTTGACCTCTCCCCATTGGGTGGTGCGAAGACCCGATGTTAATTATATCGAAAACATTCGAATACCCTTGATTAGCCGCCATAGCAATTTCGAAACGATAGCATACATCCGCAAGTGAAATGAACATAATAAGAGCAACGGCTCCATAACTTCGATGGAATGCAAACCTTTATTTTTAAAATTGAATTTGATTTGATTTGATTTAAATTTTGATTTAATTGGTTTGTGATTAATATCTTTTGTGGTTGATTTAAGATTTGATTAACTATTAAGTTAAAGTTGATTTGACTGATTTTTTAAATTTGCTAAGTTAGTTTAATTCAAATGTTATGTAATTATTTGAAGGTTTTAAGATTAAAAAATCTTAAGTGATATTTGTTTGTTTTGCTTATTATTATTGTTCATCAATTATGATTATATGTGTTTTTGTTATTTAATTGAATCCATTAATTAATTTTTTTATAGTTTAATTTAGGAGACTTGATTATTTAATAATTTGATTGATTTAGGGGTGTAAAAATTAGTTTTAACTTAATTAAGTATATTTTATGTATCTTCTTAGATTAAATTGGTATTAAGTCTTAATAGGTATGTTATGTTAGAAAATTTGTATTGTTTTGTTTTATTTTTATGTGTTGGTTTGTTTGTTTAACTTTTAAAATTATCTTAAAGTTAATTTTAATTTATGAAAGTTAATTTTGATTAACTTTGATTAATTTGGCATTTTCGGATTAATTAATTAACTATCTTTCTTTCTCTTTTTGTTATTGTTATGAATTTAACATAATCTTTTTTTAAATTATTCTCTTCTTGTTTGCATTCCATATAACTTATGGAGCTATTCTAACTCTCATTGACATCAAAAATACATACACCATGTAATTTCCATTAATTGGAAAAAATGTACAACTTACAAATAAGATGAACATAAAATGATATCATGATTACAATGAATCAAATCGGTTTTTTAATCCATTGAGCCTTTGATAGGCATTATGGAATGGATCACATCGACATTGGGTTTAGTACACCGACCTTTGTTTAAGGTTTGTGGGTGCAACCCATCGATATAATCAATATTATATCGGTTTTATATTTTGGCATTCATGTATATATGCATATACATTTAGCCATCATATAAAATTGATATAATAATCCCTTGATGGGAAAATTGATATAGCATTGGGGTCATTTTATTTTGACATTTATATGCCAATCAAAATTAATTTATTTTTGATTCTTTTAAATTATGCCGAAGCGTAGAGCGTGCCCGATTGGACCGGCCCCCAATTAGCCTCGATTGTTTGATTATTTTCCAAAGACGTAGAGCGTGCCCGATTGGACCGGCCCCCCAATTAGTCTTGGATCGATTTATTATTTAAGTTTAAATTTGAGACGTAGAGCGTGCCCGATTGGACCGGCCCCCAATTAGTCTCAAATCGGTTTGATTGTGAGTTTTATTTACATCAAACCTTGATTTGAATCATCTCATATCAACAAATGTCAAAACCATTCTCGCCATCATCTGTTCCAATGGCCAATTAACTGGTTGGACCGAAGTTGGTTCGAACATGTTTGGGCGGCTGGTTTGCGTCGCCAATGAACAGGAGATGAGAGGAAAAGGAGGAAGGGCGACCGTGGCTGTTTAGCGGAGACAGAAGAGGAAAGGGGGAGAGGCTGTGCGTGGCCGCGAGAGGGAGGAGGAGGCGCTGTGGGGGAGAGAGAGGGGGACGCGCGGCTGCGGGCAGACTTGCGCGCGGGCGGACAGAGAGAGAGAGAGGCGACTGCGGCTACGGGGCTGCGGGCGGAGGTGAGGGAGAGGGAGAGAGGAGAGGCTGCGCGGCGGACTGAGAGAAGCTGCGGGCGGAGGTGAGAGAGAGGGAGAGAGGCGGCTGCACGGCGGAGTGCGGCTGCGGGGCTGCGGGCGGAGGTAAGAGAGGGAGGGGCTGTGTGCGCGCGGCCAGCTGCGGTGTCCGGCGGAGGGGGAAGCTTGGCGAGGCGACCGTGGCTGTGCTCAGAGAGAGAGGGACGCGGCTGGGAGGAAAACCAGGGGGGCTGCGCACGGAGCACCCCTGCGGACCGACGGAGAGAAGGAGAGAGGCGTGGGGGAGGAGCGGACGGACAGAGAGAGAGGGAGAGGTGCGCGCACGGCTGTGGGCGACGGCGGCAGAAGAGGAGAGGGAGGCGACGCGCGCGGACGCGGCTGCGGGCGGTTGCAAGTTGACGGAGAATAGGAAGGAAGAGGGAGCGGCGGCGACGACAACTGCGCTCGCTCCCACAGGGAGGCGCTCGCGGCTGGCTTTCAGACTCGGTGGCTTGGCATGTTCGAGGAGAAGCCGCGACGGTGAACAGGAGGCTGCCGCGGTGAAGGCGCCGGAGGAGGAAGACAGCCACCGCCCTCTGTAAGTCTCACCTTCTTCCTCTGCTTCTATCTGCGGTCTGCCGTCCTCCCCTCCTGCCCCTTCGCGATGCTCTCTTTCTTCTCTTCTCCGTAGAATGGAACCCCCCCCCCGCTTGAGCCTGGTCGCCGTCCCCTTAACCTGCGATCCCCATCGAGCATCCGGGAGAATCGCCCATTTCCGCCGTTACCGAGTTGCCAACGCGCACACAGGCCATTTAATCCTCTAACTTCATGGAAACGTTACAAGACTTGGACCAATGGGCATTGGTGACCTCCTCCAGCCGTGGTAACGGCAAAATTTGGCTCTTGATGAGCCTGTTAATGTCCTTCAAGGATGCTATCATCGCTGAGATGCTCCTGCGGACATATTTGATATTCTTCTTTTTTTTTTTTGTTGATAATGTTGAATATTTTAAGCGCCAACAGAACTCCTGCCTGATGGAAGCAGTCAACAACAGGGGAATCCAGGGCTGAGAAATAATGGGACTATTAATGGACATTTACCTGATGAAGAAAATGCTGGATATGTATTTCCTATTCTCTAGTTGCTGGCATTATTTCTACATGTTTTTCTGTATATTACTTATTTAACTAATTCATTCTGAAATCACTATGGCAGTGATTATATATCCTTAAAATTGCAATGTACCTTTAATTTTACATTTCATCTAATTGACATTTCTTTTCTTTTCTGAATTTGTGCAGGTTATTGTTCGTGATCTTATTTCAAAATCAGTTGTTGTGCAGTTCAGAGCACATAGAAGCCCTATTTCTGCATTATGCTTTGATCCTAGTGGGATTCTTTTAGTGACTGCTTCAGTTCATGGCAATAACATAAATATTTTTCGTATTATGCCCCCTCTTTCTGGAGATTCATTAGGATATGGTGCCTGTGGGTCATATACTCATCTTTACCGGTTACAGCGTGGCTTCACAAATGCGGTAACTGTTCCTGTAATGCCTCTTCGGCAGTGAGTTACAGAATCTCTTTGCACTTTAGTTGTTTATGTGTGGTATTTCATTTCATTGTTTACACAGATTATTCAGGATGTCAGCTTCAGTACTGATGGTCAATGGATTATGATCAGTTCGTCTCATGGAACCAGTCATCTGTTTGCAATTTCTCCTTCATTAGGTGCCACGGAGCTTCAGTCTGGTAATGTTAGTTTCAACAATAGCAATGGTCAGTCAGGTGTATCTGCTAGGGGAGCTTCTCATTGGCAAATGAACTTCTATATGTCCAAACTCAATGAACAGAAACTTCACTCCTGGCTCTCCAATAACATTGTCTGTTGTTAGCAGAATTAGGAATGGAAATAATGGATGGAAAGATGCTGTGAGTGGTGCAGCAGCTGCTGCGACTGGTAAGGTTAGTCCACTCTCTGGAGTTATTGCTTCAGTCTTCCACAACTGTAACCATGGCAGTGTTTCTGAAGATGTGAGCTCATGGAAAAGAAAGTGCCACTTATTGGTGTTTTCACCTGCTGGTTGTGTGATACAGTATGTCTTACGTCATTGGAATGGGACAGGTTCAGGGACTGATATTTCTGGCTTAAATACCATTTTTCATGAATCAATTCGTGAATCTGATGCTAATCTAGTTGTTGAAGCTATTCAAAAATGGGATGTATGCCATAAGCAAAAAAGAAGAGATCATGGAGACAATATTGACATATATGGTGAACATAGTGGAGACGACGCTAAGAATTTTCAGAAAGGAATTAAAAGAGGAACAACTTTTCATCCCGTCAGTAGTTCTATGGTTGCTAAAATGGCTACTGTTGATGAAAGTTTATATATGTCTGAAGTGGAATTGTGCACACTCATCCAAGCTTCCCTTGTGGGCAAGGTCAGAGGTACATGTATGCCCATCCAATTGTTGGTCATGAGTTTTTACTACTAAGAGAAAATCAGTTAAAATGCCTCTATTTTCTAAATTTGGTCTTTTTTAACATGGTAGGTTTACTTTTACACTATGATTAGTGATAAAAGAAAAATGAATGCTGCTAATTTTTTGGTTGGGGAGTCTGAGATAGAAGTAATTCCAACTTGTACAGTTGAAGCTAGGTCAAAAGATCTGATACCAGTTTTTGACTACCTTCAAATGCCCAGGTTCCAACAACCAAGGTATGTGCACCAATCCAAAAACTGACTTCATTTTCAAACAAACTACCATTGACTTATCCTCCCTCCAATTATTTTTTTCTGAAAGATGATTCTTATCGGTGGCAAAATATGGCTGGATTTAAGTGAAGCTGTAATATATCAAATGATTATCTGAAAATACCAAGTAGCATAAGCTTCATGGTTGCTTCAAATGGTTGATTACTTGATTTAGACAAAAGGATGTACTTTTCTTGATTTGGCTAGCAATAAATGAACTGGGAGGTTTTTAATTCATTCCTCCACTTATAGATGAAAAAACTTGACAGCTACTAAGTGTTAAACATTTTCCCTCAAGGCACCATCAAGAACGCCTGTATGAAAACTTATTTTCAATTGACTGAACAAATAATCGCAAATTACTGTAATGCCAATTCACCTGAATACTTTTCCGCAACTGTTACAGATTTCTTATTTGCTTTAAAAGATGACCAAAATGTTCCCTTCTTTATGTAACTATGTTTAAGGGTAACTTATAGCTAGTGTCAAACATGTACGTTACTTCAGAAGTTCAGATGCATCATGGCGTGCTTTCAGTGAAATGACAAGGATTTCTCCTTATCTTAGCTGCCTAATCAATAGAGGTGATCAGTTATTGATTAATGAAAATATGTCCTTATCCATCCGTTTGTAAACCGATATTAACTGCTTATATGCCGATGTAGGTAGTAAACAGCCAAGAAGGCTGACCAAGTTTACGAGGAAACCAATCCATCATTTCAATATTTAAATCTTATGATTTTTGAGTTTACAGCTGTGTAGTAAGCATTTTTAGATTATCTGTAAAATGGACAGTATAATTTTGATTCCCTTTCCATGATCGTTGTTTCAGCTTATGGATACTTTTACCTGATAAAAGGGAATCACTAATGTTTCCTCAGGCTCTCTTCCTTCCCCACTCCTGTATCTTTGAGCCTAATGGGACCTTGCCTACGAGTATGGAAGTGAGTGAGGTGGGATTGTGTTCCATGAGGCCATCTGGTTGCTTTATGGTGATGCAGGGGTTGAATCTGGTTACACTCCTGCCGTGTTCATCCACTGTACTCCCCGCCCCCTCCTCTCTCTCTCTCTCTCTCTCCCCCTGTCACGCGCACAGAAGAACAAGGCAGTGTTATGATTTATGAGTGGTGGCAGCAAATTCTTCTTGTCATTATTGCAATCTTTATCATCTCGCTCCCTCTCCCCTTTCTTGCAAGCAGTCAAGCTAAGTGGGTCCTTGCCAGCAAAGCTGAGGCAAGAAGGCATTCTTAGTTCTTATAGGCGGAACCTTGTCATATCTGCTTGTCTCAACTCTCAAGCTTTGACCAATCTGTTTTGATCATGTTCCCAATTTTGACTTGTGCCTGGTTCAGTCAGCTCGCACATAATCAAGTGGCTCGATTGCCAAGTTGACTGGGCAATCATGTTCCAGCATGGTGGCAGCCAATAGTCATTGTCATCATTATTATGAAAACAGAGGCGAAGGGGTTATTTCTAATATATCAGCTATATTTCTGCCTGTTCTCCTAGTGGCACTCTGCAGTTAATTAATTTTTTTTCTCTGGTATGCTTCAAATGCACAGCATTACTTAATATTTTTGCCTCGTTACTCTTATCTGTTGGGACCATAGTTGCAGAAATACACTCCTACTTCCTTTCTCACTCTTTTCTTTTCTAGTTGGACTAAACCTTCAAAGGTTGAGTTTTTTTTTTCCATTTCTGTTCTTTGCTTCACTTCTCGCTTTCGTTTTCCACATTGTTAACTGTTGCTATTTAGTACTGATAACTAATTAAGTGGTGGCATTATCCTTAGGTTGCTAAGAATTCGTTAATTATTCTTTGAGATATTTTTGCAGTACCTTTCTTCCATTTCATTTTCTTTCAAGAGTTTTCTTTTGTCCAATCTGGGCTACAAGCTTCGTGCAATAAGGCCCATCGAAATGCTGATGTCAGTAACATCCATTGTCACGCATGGGTCAATAATTCCTGGGTGATGATCCCTCAAAGGCTAGCTCTCGAGCCATGGAATTGCTGATGTTAGTTTAGGCTCTTCTTGGATTCTTTATTAAACAACCATATCAATGCCGAATTTAATACTTTTGTGTCAATTTTACATTTAATGTCACTGACGCTTATAGTAAAAGTGATCTTGTATCAAATTTTAGTGTTGTAACCAAGTGGGACCTTAGGAAAACTGCACTGTCACTAGGGGTGTTCATGATTTAGTTTGATTTAATTTCCGAGTATTTTTTTCTCAAACTAAACCAAATCAAACTGTCTCCCGAATCAAACAAATTAATTCGGTTTGATTTTGTTTGGTTCGGTTCGGTTCAAATTATATTTTATTAATGTATAGTAGATGTATCAATATATAATTTTATTTTGTTCATTTTAAATCATATTCTATTAAAATCTTGTGTATATGTTTATAGATTACATTAATTTTACCTTGAAAACACTTAAACCAAATTTATTTTTATAATAAAAAATATATAAATATTATCTTATATACAACTTAAATTAAAATATTTAATCTAATTCGAGTTATTCGGTTTGCTGGTTTGATTTTGTTTGAAGGATTTTAGAAATTAAATCAAATCGATCGATAGTTCAAACCAAATCAAATCAAATTAAAGTATTGATTTGATTTGATTTTTCGGGTTGAATCGAATAATGAACAGCTCTAACTGTCACGCATGAATTTCTAATCCTAGGACGGTTGATTCCCAAATGTACTGCGTTGAAAAGAAAGTCATGCTGTTGTAGTTTTCTCAAGTCAAGGCAATTAATTTGTCTTTTTTTTTTCAGGTCGGGTTGTCATCTTCGCGTGTTTGTATCACCACAAGTATGTTGATCGAGCATAGCTCGGCTGGCGTCATCTCAAAAGGCAAGAGTTTGCCTCCCGGCAGCAACAAGTTGGGCACCCCTGGGGGGGTGAACAGTGGGGTTCGAGCGGAACTCGCCACCCACAGCGCTGTGGGACTCTCGGCCACTGTTCAAAACAAAAGAGATTTTTTTCGACGATCTTATTGTGCGGTCGCCAGTGGTCATAACGAGATTGTATAGAGTGATTTGGCTCGGTAAGCAGTTTATTGTTGGTAAAGCGACGTTGTAAATAGTAAATTCTTATTTCAATAATCGGTTGCAACGTGTAAATAAAAAGAAGAAGGAATAATCTCTTTAGCGTCTGTTGTTTTTATCTGGATCGGATCGGGTTAAAATCTTATCCGATCAAATTTAGAAGCAGCGGACTCTCTTTGTCCGCCGTCTATGCATATCCTATTCACGTAGCTCTTAAAATATAAATGTTTTTTTTTTTGGTCAACCAAGACTGGTTACGTGGAGACTGCAAGACCTAACAATGGAAAGGTGTCCCGCGAAGACAAGACCACGCGCACATATCCGAGAAGGCCTGCAACGAGGTGTGTATTGCAAATGAATCGGGGTTTTCTCCCTCGGACGGCGGAGTAAGTTTTCTCGATCGTAGGTACAAAATAATGTATTAGTCTTTTTTTTTTGAAGGTAAAACTGATAACCCACAGTGATAAAACAGGTTGATGTTTACAAAATATTACTCACTCTGTTATGTATATCTCGTCAGGTGTTTTATTATGCGACAGAGGACCCGATCTTATTTCAAATGCTCCCAAGGTACTTGCGTACTTCAGCTCTTATGATCTTGATCTCAAATTATTTGATCAAGGTCATAAATTCTATTTCTTTCTCTTGCGGTGATTCTAAATGTTTATTTATCGTTATTAAAAGTGTAAATGCACATTAGGTCCGTTTTAAGGAAACCACTTTACCACTGGGTCCGTTTTCAAAAACACATTTCCATTAGGTCCGTTTTTTCAAAACATCGTCACACCCACTCCAATGTGGACTTAAAATGTCGTTTTTGCCCTTTGCACGTTGAAGAAACCGGCCCCCGGCGGCGCTCCCCCCGCCCGCGGCCCCCCCCCCCCCCCCGTCGATGCTCTCCCCCGGCGGTGCTCCCCGGCGTCAAATGCCGCCTCCGGGCTACGCGCAGGGCGGAGATCGACGGGCCCATCGCCGCCCTCTCCGTCAAGGGGTACCTGCTCGCCTTAAATCGGGAGAAGATCGTCGTCTACAATGTTTCCTCTCGTTACCCCGGCCGCGCCGGGGCGCCGCGCCCAATGTTCCACTCAAGCTTGGAAGCGATCAAGCTGCATTTTTTGGATCCTCACGCTGCCCCCGCGCCTGGGCTGGCGGTGCACAACGGAGCACCCCTGATCGCCGGAGACCGCGAGAAGCTGCTCGTTCTGGGGCTGGGGGATGGATATGTCGGGGTGTACGGGTCGAAGCTCCCGGTGTACTGGGCGGAGACCGACGGGGTGCTGTGGAGCACCCCCGTTCTTGTGTCACGCGACCCGCGAAGCCCCCCCCCCCACCGGCGATGCTTCCCCCGCCTGCGGAAGCCCCGCCGGCGCGGCTCCCCCCCGCCGGCGCTCCCCCCGCCCGCAAACCGCGAAGCCCCCCCCGGCGAGGCTCCCCCAGCCCGCGAAGGCCCTCCCCGCCGTCTCCAACGCGGGGCCGTCGTTGCCCGCCGAGCATACCACCGTGATCCCGTTCTTTACGGCGTGGAACGCGGTGATGGCCCCCCTGTCGAACCAGTATGCCGCCGGGAACCCGCCGAGAGACATCGAGAGCACGTCGACGCCGTCGTGGATGGCGGCGTCAACGGCCGCCAGGATGTCGGCGTCGTAGCACTCGCTGCCGGTCGCCGGGGCCCAGCAGACCTTGTACGCGGCCACCCGGGCGTTGGGCGACCCGCCCCTGGCGGTGCCGTTGCCGTAGCCGAAAAAGCTGGCTCGCGGGACGGACCGGCCGGCGGCGGTGGAGAGCGTGTGGGAGCCGTGGCCGTCGTCGTCGCGGGTGCTGATGCCGCTGGTTCCCCCCACCCGCGGAAGAAAGGAGAGAAAGGGACAAAGCGATTGAACTCGGGGAGGGGGGTAAAAGTGGGATTTGAAAATGACGGGAGGAAGAAATGGACTGGGTGATAATGAAATTCAGTGTCAACGGATTAAACAGTAATGAAATGTGGTCAACGGAGTTTTTAGTAAAGTCATTTTCTTAAATGGACCTAAGAGTAATTTTCCCTTATTAAAATCATGTAAATTATATTATATTACTTTCCCTCTGCGTAATTAGGTTAAGGTCATTACCTCATTCTTTCTTGCTGATCTTACTATTTCGATCTTTTTTTAGCAGGAACTCTCTGGGCTTGGCTCAACTTCTAATATGTCTGAATATTCTCGATCATTTCGTCTACAATTCTCGTTGCTTCTCCCTTCTTATTTTTTTTCTAATAATATATATATTCATTGCATATCTACCCACCACCCAGTTGTGCACACTCCCCTGTTTCATTATTCGACCGGGTGATCTTTCGAAGAATTGAATAAAAGACGGAAAATCATATAAAAATCGATCGAGATTTCCTGGCCGTCCCGGTTCAATCTGCAACAGATTCTCCCGTTCATCCTCCACGCTAAGATAATATTATCAACTATCAGCAGCAGTACACACTTTGATACAGACACACAGAGAGAGAGAGAGATGACATACTGAGGAGACGAGAGCGTCCTTCCTCTCACATACATAATCCAGTTCTTGGGCTGATTAATTAATTAGTTAAGACCAGGCTCTCGATCCCATATCATATATATTAAAGGGATATATATATATATATAGCGTCGGGCAGGCACACAACGACGACGACCAAGCAAGCTAACCAGTGGGGGGCCTTTTTATTAATGCAGACTGATCGATCAGCTGCAAATGGAAGACGTAGTACTGGCTAGTGATCGGCTGCGAGGGGGTCGGCGCTGGCGTCGCTGCCGTCGGTGAGGAGGGCGCTCTTGAAGTCCACCCCCTGCACGCACGAGTAGTTGTCGTCGAGGGCGTTGAGGGGGGAGCCGCCGCACCCGGTGGCGTCGTAGAGCAGGGCCTTCCAATCGGGGTTGTAGTAGAACCTGTAGCTCACGGCGTCGCTCGGAACGTCGCAGCACTGCCGGTCCCAGCACACGGTGAAGGACCCCGTGCACCACTTGCCCTTGTACAGGTTCAGCTGGCTGGCCGCGGCCGGCGGCAAGGCAGCGGCGGCGAGGATCGCCAGGGCCAGGAGGAGCGCCGCCGCGGAGGAGGACCTGTCCGACGCCATGGCTGGGTGGGTGGGGGTGTGCGGTAGTAAGGGTGGTGCTTGCTGCTGCTGCTGCTGCTGCTGGATGCTGCCGGTGAGGGAGGTCTCCGATTTATAAGGAGCCGCAGCAGCGAGCAGCCGAACCTTCGGGGTGGGTGGGGTGGAAAATTGCTCGCCAGTCCGTGTATGCTGTTTCGAATTGCCAGCATCCCCTCCGGAACTCGTACTTCCGTGAAACGAGCGTGATCCGGGGGTGCGAAGGGCAAATTGACGATTTCTACCCATTGCGGGGGGGTTGCGATAAAAAGTCGCGGGGCCCGGGAAGTCAGTCGGACGGTGCTCTTCCGTCCACGTGCTGCTCGCCTGGTCCGAGTCTGACCCCACGTGTCCACTGTTTAGAAAAAAAAAAAAAAACCCTCGTGAGGCACGAGAAAATACTATTTTTAAGCGGCGGGGCCTCCCCGTCCGAGTTAATGAGATCGTCGGCAGTCGGGATCACTCCACTCGGCGTGCACGACGAAATCTGTTTTTTTTTTTTTTACTTCGAGGTAATTTCTCAGTGACTTCTGATCGCCTCGCATCATCCCGGTGAAAAGATTGAACGGTATAATAAACTGCTTACAATTAAGATCCCGGTGAAAATTTAATCTGTTTCACGATTATTTTTTGTCTTGTATCGTGAAGAGTTGATATTTTGTTTTTTTTTTAAAAAAAATTGATCGAGATAAAAAAGTTCGAAATTTTTATTTTGGATTAATGAAATGAAATAGTGAAGTGAAATGAGGCAGGATGGCATGTCATGTCACGGTCCCCCACCCAGTGGCGGAGTGGACATCCGCTCTCCAGGGCTGTAAACGAATTCGGATTTTATCCGGATTCGGTTCGAATCCGTATTCGAATAGTTGAATATTATCCGATTAAAGCGCTCCGTCGGATATTAAAATCGGATTCGGATATTATCCGAATTTTAAACGTAGCGGATTCGGAATCACTGGATCCGCTCCGAATAAAATCCGCTTCGACATGAACCGTGAGTTTTAAACCTAACTATTCTATCCCTAGTCGCCGGCGGCCTCATCGGCTCACCCCCAACCGAAGTTCAAATCCCTAATCGCTGGCCGCTAGGACGTCGCGGCGTTGCGCCTATTCCCCATCCGGCATCCCAAACTTCCCTGTTCCCTCCCTCCATCCAAGCTTGGGCACCTTCGCAGTGACGGCAAGGCGACGCACGCAGCGGCCGCAGCCGCACCTTCGCAGCACCTTCGCAGCGGCCGCAGCCCGCAGGCCCGCACTCCGCAGGAAGCTCAACTCAGCAACCGCACTCGCAGCGGCCGCAGCCCGCACTCCGCAGCCCGGCGAGCCCGCAGCCCGCAGGCCAGCACTCCACGACGTCTCTGCATGTGGATTGATGGTTGAAACAACTTTGGATTAGTTTTTGCATTAGTTTTAATATCTTGAGATGTAATAGATAGTGGGTTGAGATAAATTGGTAATGAGTACTTGTGTGTAGGGGTGTTCATGGTTTGGTTTGGTTTAATTTCTTAGTATTTTTTCTCAAATCAAACCAAACCAAACTATCTCTCAAACCAAACCAAATCAAACCAAATTAATTCGGTTTGGTTTGGTTTGGTTCGGTTCAAACCATAATTTATTAAGGTAGAGTAAATATGTCAATATATAATTTTATTTTATTTGTTTTAAATCATATTCTATTAAAATTTAGTGTATTTGTTTATACATTTCATTAGTTTGTCTTAAAAACTCTTGAAACAAATTTATTTTTATAAGAAAAGGTACATAAGTATTGTATTATATATAACTTAAAATAAAATATTTAATCTAATTCGGGTTATTCGGTTTAGCAGTTTGGTTTGGTTTGAAGGGCTCTAGGAATCTAGGAACCAAACCAAACCGATCGGTAGCTCAAACCAAACCAAACCGAACCAAACTCCTGGTTTGGTTTGGTTTTTCGGGTCGAACCAAATAGTGAACAGCCCTACTTGTGTGTAAAAGGTTGATCATATTTTGTCGTGAATTTACAGATTTTTTGATATTTTTTTCAGATTTTTTTAGCATATGCAAGAGGTCCTGTGCGAAGCAGATATTATCCATATCCGCTCCGTATCCGAGAGGTATCCGAGTTTGAAGATCCGCTCCGTATTCGAATTCTAATCAGAGCGAATATCCGATATCCGAATTGTCTAGCGGAGCGGATTCAAAATTGACATATCCGCTTCGTATCCGTTTCGTTTACAGCCCTACCGCTCTCCATGGGAGAGCCCCCTCCTGGGTTCGATCCCGGGAGCGCCTCTGGGCGTCTGCCGCGCAGATGTGGTTGATGATCACTGCGCCGTGTTCAAAAAAAAAGCATGTCATGTCACGAGGACAGATGGCAGAAATGGGCCAGCTGGAATAGGTTAGTAAGAAATATGTGATGATACATGTATCACCGTTATCTCTCTCTCTCTCTATCTAAATATATGTGTTTATTTATTTGATACCCAATAAATATTTAGAGAGTGGACACTTTTTTTTTTTGAACAGAAAACCAACACACTTGCGTTAACTTGACATTTCTTTACAAAGTTGAACAGCAACGTGCTGCGGAAGAGCCGCAGGAGAACAGAAATCGGAAGGACAACATAGGGACCACCGAGCCAAACTATGTGCGACAGAATTACACGATCTATTTACAAAGGATAGAGTGATGTGAGAAAAGGAAGGCAAGAGGGAAGAACACCTACTAATAACAGATTCAGCCCGCCAAGGCCGTGGGCCTAACTCATTGACTGCATCCACTATTCCCTTAGCATCGCTCTCAATGGAAACAGAAATTGTTGAAGATGATGTCCAACAGCAAGCTTCAAGAATTGCCTCTGCTTCTAAGACTTCAGGTCGCTTGGAAGAAGAAGATTTTGTGCTCCAGAAGATTAGATTCCCAACTTCATCTCTCACTATCATTGCTATTTTTCCTGCAAGATCTGAGATTACACAATCCACATTGATCTTAAGGTTATTCAGAGAAGGGGGTGACCAAGTTAACCGCTTCTCCGTGGACACAAAAACGTAACCATGTTTCAGTTTCTAATAATGTTTTCAAGGGTAAAAATAGATTGTATTCGCCGTTCACTTGATTATGGTACACTCCTTCTACTTTCTCCATTGCTACAGCAGAGAAAGAAATTCTCCGGGCCCCAAAACTATGATAATGAGGAGAACAGACAATGAAAGTGGAAATAGATTAGTAAGAAATCTGTGATGATAAAAACAGCCTAGGAATGGGATGTCCAATATTTTGTTGGGTTTTGGTTTAGCTTGACTAACCATTAGCCTGCCTTCATTTCTGAACCTCCTTCGGACCAAACCCAACTAGTGACTTGAATAATCCGAGCTAGATTGAATTTTCACGTCAATTTGGAAGTATAAATAACATTTTTCGTATAGAAATATTTTAAGACTCATCAAGGTAAACATAATCCTGCATACTATATTTCTTTAATAAAATGTAATTTAATTTTTTAAAAAAATGAACATGTCATCATACATTCAGATGGACTGAACTAAACTGTATTAATTTAATTTGATCCAAGAGACATGTTTGATTTCACTATATTTTATTTTTAAAAAGTTTTTTTCACAATCAAATCAGACCATGAGCCACCCTAAATCTTAAACCATAAACCCGGTTTATCCTAAAATGTTTAGAAAAGTCAGCCAGATTTATTTTCAAATTAAACTTGTGTCAAAGAGGCCTTAACTACTCCCTTTAACCCTTTTCTTCAATAAATCAAGAAGAAAAATGTCTTATCATTATCCCCCCCCTTTTATTTTTTAACCACCAATTAGAAGTACCTTACAGGTTTTTGGTTGCACACTAAATTATGGGGGGGGGGGGGGGGAGGATATCTGCTTATTATTGGAATTGGACTTAAACACACCACTAAATGTAGAAGATGACTCATAATTTATTAGATCTCATCTTTTTATTTATGACCTCTTTGGTTAGAGTGTCAAAAATGATAATGTAGAAGTTGGAGTTTTAATATCAACATTGTTATAAGTTGACACTTGTATTGTATTACATGTTTTTGTTTACATCACAAAATTTAAAATTGATATTATTAACTAAACACTTCCACGAGACGATTATCATCGACATCAATTTTAAAATTGATAACTATAGAGATCCTTGATAGTGTTATGAAACAGCATCCTTAACTCATGATCCGGCGGCTACGAACCAAGTTCATGATCCTGATCAGATTCGGATTAATCTCTTCTTTATACGAGTACAACGGTGACTTCTCATACAATTGCTCCGTATAAACTTAATAAGGGAATCAGAGGACAAATATTTGTTATTTGGGTCGATCGATTGGGCCTAAAATTGACCCGAGTTGATTCAGGTTGCGACCCAGGTCGGGACCAAGTCGACTTGGGGTCGAAATAAAAAAATAATCAAAAACAACCACCTAATCGGGGTCGTGGGGCCAGAACCAAGTTGGTTGAAAATAATGTTCCCACTTCCAAGAATGTAATGCCACTGCCATAAACAGTCTTCGACCACAATTGTACACTTGAGTTTGGAAATGGTCAGAATGACGGTAGGAGCAAAAGGTTGCTCAGATTTGAGCTTGCCTGCCATCAATTTGATGACTTCCCGGGCATGGTAAAGACTCGGTGAAGGGGAGGGCCGGGAGGCCCCTTGCTATGGATTACAAAGGCATGGTCATTCAGAAAGGACACGGGGGGTTGATAAGCAGTCCAAAGCGGTCATTAGACCTTACAGCCTGTTTGGTAACAGTATCATACACCCTTGTCACTATCAAATTTCCCCTTGAATTGGTGGGAATCTGCCGTGCAGTGCATCTGCGCCCGATCAGACCGAAATCGATATATACACACAAGTGCACGCATGTAAATGTGTGTTTCCATAAAAAAAAAAATTTACGTGTGTGTGTACATTTCCAGAAAAGAGTTTGATAGACTAAACAAAAAGAAAGTGAAAAAAAGAGTTAGAGAGAAAATTTTATGAATTTTGAAGTTTATATGCGTAATCAAAAATCAAACTAATATAAATAGAATAAATGATAACAAAAGATTTTATTATTTTTCACTATTTTAAATGGCCATCCACGAATCATTGGTCACCTAGGGTGCTCAAGTAGGTGCCTTGGAAATCAAAAGACATTGATCACCTTTCCGAGGGCCCAAAAGACACCTTTGTGCCTTGGCTTGCAAAGGTGCCTTGACACCTGTGCGGACACCGTGACAACTGTGGCAAATATTATAAGCGACATACTCCAATACAATTGCATCCTCTAAATGATTATCCTTGACTCATGAGAAGTATGTCATGGACCCATAAGGTGCCATGTAGGCAGGCACCCAGGGCGTCCTTCAGAACCCAAAAAATACGCACTGGCACCTTGTTCCAAAAAAGCCTTTGCACCTAGACAATAGGTGCACCTTGACAACTATGAGGTTACAAGGTTGCAAAAGGCGGATCATTGACTGATGGAGCCTAGAGAAATGGATATCGTCCAGGGCAGCTCTTTCTAATGTGTTGCTTTATTTTCTCTCCATTTAAAAGTCTCCAAGATAATGTACAAGAGAATTGGGGGCATCAGAATCTCCCTTCTGGAGGAGCAGCGATAAAGGCAATAAGGCATTCACCTGATTAACCGGGTATATGTCTGCAAGGAGACGAAAAAGAGAGATACTAGCCTGCCTCCCTTAAAATCATTAATAGGGCTATCCTTGTCAAATTATTATGGAGATTCAAGCGCAAATCAACAAAAAGAAGCACATCATGGGGATGTAGTTGGCTGAAGTTCCAATGGTTTGCAGATACCTTTTCTCTCAAAAAGGATCATGAAAGACCTTTTCTCTGAATGCATCATCCTCTATTATTGTGGGTACCTATGAAGACATGCCTACTGCAGTTTGCTCAACAAAACTAAGGGAGAGCTTGTTTTGTGCACTGCATCATAATTCAAGTAGTTTGGAAGGACTTCTGCAAACATACTAATAGCCTAATAAGCCTCAGTACCTTAATGCACCCAGAGGTCTCTAAATGTTGGCTGACTGGAAGAAGACCTGTGGTCACACCTCTGCTTGGCCTTGTGGTGGGCAAATTGGATGACAGGACAGGCTTAATGGTTCCTTTGATCCCATCAAGGACATGCTTGGGATGGCAGCTACAAATTTAAGAGAATGAATTGGGCCGTGCAAGGAAAGCAAAGATGCTGCATCCTCAAAGATCCCTGATAGGAAGGGGAAGGTTTAAAAGTACTTGGGTGTTTTGTCTCTTTTCATTCCTTTGACCCAGGATGGGGTTTTCTTGTCCACACATTTTGTGGGGGCTGAGAAAATCTCACTTTCTTTCTCTCTTTTTCCCTGAAGTCCTTGGTCCATCGTATTGATGGTTTTCGCCTTCTAGTTCTTGCTTGGTTCCCTTCCCTCAGTATTGTACTGTCCGTTTCACTTCTTTGCATAAAAAACTGCTGCCACTTTTGTGATATGCTAATCATGGAAAGCAATCTTGCAATAATCAGGCTACTGAGACCGAAGGAATGCAAAATGTCCATAAAACTGCCAGAGTCTTCTGGAGGCTGCAGGAAAGGGTGGAGGCAACAAGACCATGAGACCCAAGGATCAAAATCGGATTGGTGGGTGCATATTCCGATTTCGATCAGAATTTGGCCAATTTGTGGTCAAAAAAAGAACTCAGAATCGGTGCTTCAATCCGAGTCCAGTCCAATCCAACCCTTTTTGGACCGGAATCAGTGCCAAAAAAAGGTCAAACAGCGGCCGCCGCGGCGCAAGCACCACGGCAGAGGCTTTTCTGCCCTATTGGGTCTCTAGGACCGATATGGCAAGATCCGGTGACTTACCGGAACCAGAGCTTACCAAGTCCAGGTAAGCCATCTTCCCGTGAGGTACGATTCCGATATGGAATAGGTCTTGAATCGACCCATTAGACTTGAATTAGTACCAATCAGGTCGATTGCAACGGAAGTCTGATGGGGATCAAGTGTCTCACCCGAAGTCAGATCGGTGGGTGCCAATCCAATCCCGGAATCAGCCGATTCTGATGTGGATCGGCTGATTCTACAAACCATGGTGAGACCCAAGAGGAGAGCAGAGGCTGTTGAAGACTGCCAGAGAGGGCAATGGCATATAGGGCACCATCTTCCCAGCCCTACCAACCGGAGAATACAGGCCATCCCTGGATCTGCAACTTTAAGTTGTGGGTCCTGGACTAGTGGAGCCTTGATAGAGTAGTGGTGGGAAGCAGTCTCTCTCCATGATGTCGCCATCCAGCCACCAGCTGGTGGTGGCCACCTCCGTCCCTCCAGGTAGTCTGCCCCACCCTGATCTCGTCTCTCCAACCATCCCAATACAGGTCAAGAAGTGACATGACAATCCTTGAAGCTAACCAACAAAAATAAATACAAGAATACTGAAGTAACATACCACTAAAAATTATTATTATAATAATTATTTAATTTTCAGATAATCAGTATAACACTTTCTGTGATTTCAGCAACTTAGCTTTAACACCATCATGACTGCTTAGGCTTTGAAAAACTTCTTTTGCATTTGCAAACATGGTCTTAAAAAAAGGTCTGCATGCTATTTCCTGAGGTGGGGGTGTGGTTAGACCTACCCAAAAGAATGGGGCTCTACCATCTCAATAGAGCTACTCTTCCTTTTTTTTATGTTCATCCCTTGAACAGTTAGTTGTTATCTTGTAATTTTATTAGGTCTTGTGACACTTCTAAAGCCATCTTAACAAAACAAGAAATCAAGGTCCAAAAGTATAAGATGATAACCATTCCCAATAAAAAGGCTAATCCTAAACAGCTACTGCTACTTGACCATCTAAAATCAATTAAAATCAGCCAAAGAAATGGTAACTGTGAATAGATAAAGATCAGCTAAATCACCCTACTCACAACAAAATATGATCTGGGGAAGCTAATCCGTGTCTATAATATCCTATCCTAACCTGGCTAATATGTTTCAGCACTACCAATAAGGTCATCAGCTGAGTCTGCTTAAAGCCCAAAGTAGCTTTATATTCAAAAATTCATCAGCTGAGTCTGCTTAAAGGTCCTGTCTGAAGAGAGGGGCATATATACCAGAGGATGTCAGGTCAGGATGCCAATGTTGTTTTCTCCTGTTACTTTGTGTTGTTTTCTCATGATACTTCCATTGATTGAATTAAGTTGTCACGTTGCTATTACATCAGCTGTTTATAGACACAAATGCAGACAGTTTTACATTGTTTTCGCAATGTGGCAGACCCAGATTTCTTTGCTTCGATAAACTCATCAGTCAAATACATTACTGCACATTGCAGCAATCATATATGGCATTCATAAAATATGCAACAAAAGAATATAAAACCTATTGTATGCTCAACCAGAGACTAAAATTGAAAGACAAATTTTAATACATTAATTTTGTCCAACCTATAAGCATTATAAAAAATTTGTTCCTAACCAGGAAAAGCATGTCATCTACAGAGATAACAACAACACAACCCAAAAAATAACTTTAACTTATAGCACCTTTCTGAATAGATGAAATAAACACATCATCTCTAACTTTGGGCAACAGAAATTTTCCTTTATATCTCCTCATCATACCTCTCGTTTTCCACCTCTTTCAAATTTTCTTTCCCTCAAAACTTCACATATACCAAGAAACCATTTTAGAACATCCAACTGTCAGACAGAGAGTACATTCACCCAACAATGCCATAGACAAAGCAAGCAATAAACATACACAAAGCCGGTCACTTCATACAGCACATTTACAGTCCAGTACTGGGATACCTAGAGGTCAGTTTGCACCAAAACCGGACCAGCAAGATAGGGACAAGGGTGACAATGGAACCAAAAGTGCATGGCTTATGAGGAAAAAAAAGGTATCTATCTTTCAACCTCAGGACTACTGTTTTACCAAACAACTTAATACAGGAACCTCTTCACCAGATGCTATGTCAGTTCAAGCTCTCTCTAAAGCCTCAACGAGGGACCTGAGCAATTCCTCCTTTAATTCCGACCTCTCCAATGAGTACTTCAATCCCGCCACGAAATGTTTGTGCCATCTTTCCTCTAACACCTTAGCTCTTTCTGGTTTAAGCAAAGCCAGTGCCGGAGACAGTAATTTCACAAACAAGGCAGCATCATTTCCCACCTCCAAGAGAGTTATAGCATTCATGAGAGAAGGGTAGGAGGGTGAAAGTGGAGCTCTCCCGTCCCCATCTGCTCCATCTGCCAAGGAAGAACTACCTCGGGGCACAACAGTGCTTCCAATTCTTTTCTCGGAAGTAACGAGCGAAACCGAGGAGCTCTTCCTGTTGGCCTCCTTTCCTCCTTCCTTTTCTCCTCCATCCTCGATCTCCATATCGTCCGAGCCGTAGTCTCTACAAACATTTTCCCCCCATATCTTTTTGGAGAGCTCAAATACGGCTTGATCGTGGGGCTTCAAGAAAATCTGAGTACCCACTCTCTTGCCTCGATGAGAATTCGTTACATACTTCCTCTTGAGCCGCCGCATCTTGTCAGCTAGTTGGGTCTTGCTGAACTCCGAATGCAGCGACCTGTGGATGGACATGAGAAACCCGTCAACGCCGGATTCCGGTACATTGCCATGTTTCTTAGCCCGAATCATGCCCTTGAGAATGGCGATCTCGTCCTCCTCCGTCCAAACCCTTTGAAATGGCTTTTTCGCCCCGTTGGCGGCGGCAGTGGCAGCTTCTTCATCATCCTCCGCAGCTTCGGATTCTTTTCTTTTCCTCGTCTCGGCCCTCTGTTGAGAAGATTTCTTGGATATTGGAGTGCCATCCATCGGCTTGGAGCAGATGGGCTTGATGGTCGGGTCCGGACCGCGCGTGGTGCGGCGAGGAGGCTGCGGCGGCTTGGCATCAGAGTCGGAGGAGTCGGGTTCGGAGTCGGCATCGGAGACGACAGGGTTTGAGGCGGGAGGATCAGTTTCCTCGGGCTTGGGCAGGTCGGGATCAGCGGCGGATTTGGGAGGGGAGTCGGATTCGGACTCTGACTCTGACTCCTCGTCGGCGGCGGCGGCGGAGGCGGAGGCTTCCTCTTCCCCTTTAGCTGGCGCGTCCTTTTGCTGCGACTGCGAGACCAGCTGCTCCTCGGAGGAGGAGGAGCCGGCTTCGGAGGAGGAAGAGGCGGGGGGAGAGGCAGACCGCCGCTTCGGCGCCATGAAGGAAGGAGGAACGACCGAGCTGCGTCAAGGCGGTAAACCGGAGATGAGTTAGGGTTTTCGACGAGGATTTCGTCATCATCAAAGAAAAAAGGGAAAATTAATTAGAGACCCAATTATTAAAATAAGTTTAATAAAAAACCCATTGACCAAAATATCTTTGTAAAAAACCCAGTCAACCAAATAAACATAGTAAAAAACCCACTCCGTCAACCACTCCGTTACCTCACCGTTTTTAAAATTTTTTTCCCCATTCTGTCCCTCCCCCCCTTCCCCCCTCCCCGATAGTCGCACAGACCTAATCTCCCTTTCGCCCCAATCGCGAACCCACGCGGACTCGGGAGAGGCTTGCGGCGGACCGAGCGGCTTGCGGCGGCGATCGCGCGGCGGCGGCTTGCGGACTGAGCGGCTTGCGGCGGCGGACTGAGCGGCTCTTCTTCCCGACGACCGACTTGCGGCGGCGACTGCGGCCAGCAGCTTCTCAAACCGGGCGGCGGCGGCTTCTTCCCAACTAAGGTAAACTGGGCCATCTGAGGTTGAGGCCGATGGGCGGCGGCAGCTTCTCAAACCGGGCGGTGTCCCCATCTGAGGTTGAGGCCGATGGGCGGCGGCAGCTTCTCAAATCGGGCGGTGTCCCCATCTGAGGTTGAGGCCGATGGGCGGCGGCAGCTTCTCAAACCGGGCGGTGTCCCCATCTGAGGTTGAGGCCGATGGGCCATCTGATACGCCGCAGGCCGGGGAGGAGCGGGCCCTTACACACTAATGGGTGTAAACTGCTGAGGTTGAGGAGGGGCCATCTGATACGCCGCAGGCCGGAGGCTCACCTGCATACAGAATGGGTGTTTGGGTGTTTGCTCATACGAGGTCCCGCGAAACCCATTAAGTTATATGTCGATGTTCTGATTGCTGAAATTTGCAATCAACAGAGGAGACCCTTCGAAGTTATATCCGTCAATATATGGATGTTTGCTCATACTTCGCATTACTTGTTTATTTATTTATTTCCGAGCGTATTACTTGTTTATTTATTTATATTGATTGTTTAGCAGGATATGGATTGTGTTTATATTGTTTATATTTTCGGTTGTTAGCTTACATTGGTATTTATATTGATTGTTTAGCAGGATATGGATTGTGTTTCAATTATTCTGAACTATAATGGCGAAGGACATATTATTCATTATAGGGAAGATCTAAAGGTTGATGATATTATGCAAATTGTGTCCGGAAGGTGGAAGTTAAATCCCGAAGTTGTGGAGTTGAGATATGTTGTTCCACAACAACTTGTAGTGTCTATTCGTATTATAGAAGATGAGGATATCAAAACTGGAGTTATTACTCATCGCTCATTGGGAATAAAAGTAATGAACGTTAATGTCGTAAGCACCTCTATTGAGGAGCTTACTTCTCAACGGTAATAATATATAAACTTTTGAGGCTACTACATTTGTTTTGTCACATGCATCATCTTTAACTTCGGAAGTTTTCGTATACACAACTCCACCTCGTTTGTAGTAACATTGGTTCCAGTCATAATGCCATGGTGAGTTCATCATCAAGTGTACCAACGGCAAGTGAAAGAAAAGTGAGCTTTGGAATGATGTTATTCATTCTAAGGGTCAAATTTTTGCAAGTGTGGATCAACTTCGACAAGAGTTGGTAAAATATTCAATTGCAAAAGGATTTGACTACAATTTCTTAAAAAATGAGCCTACACGACTTACTGTGAAATGTAGGTATGGTCATTGTGGATGGCACATGCATGCAATTAGACTAGGAGGAGGTCCAAGTTTTATTGTTAAAGAATTGAATAACGAACACATTTGTGGAGGAGGTGTTAGCACTCAAAAGCATCCTAGAGCATCAAAGAAGTTTGTCAGTTCTTTAATTGTAGATAAAATTGTCGACGCTCCACTATATCGTCCTACAGATATTAAAAAGGATATCTTTAGGGATTACGGATTGGATCTACCTTATCAATGTGCATGGTTGGGTAAAGAAGTAGCTACCAAACACGTTATGGGTGATGAGCGTTGTTCATTCAATGACCTAAATTGGTATGTTGATCAAATTCATTTGTCCAACCCCGGAAGTGTTGTTGACTTTCAAGTGAAGAAGAAGGGCGATTTAAAAGATTCTTTGTGTCTTTTCATGCATGTCAACATGGCTTCGAGCATGGTTGTAGACCATTGTTGTTTCTTGATGGTACATTTTTGAAGGATAGATATAAAGGAACCTTGTTGGGTGCAACTGTATTAAATGGGGAGAATGAACTTTTCCCTTTAGCATATGCAGCTTGTGACATTGAGAATGAAGATAATTGGCGATGGTTTCTTTCATGTCTTAAGAATGCATTACCACCAAGCATATAAAGTAACATTTATCTCTCGATAGGTGCAAAGGGTTGCTTCGAGGCTATACTGGACATATTTCCCGAGTCCTTCAATGCATTTTGTTTACGGCACTTCTGAAAAGCAAACTTTGCAAAACAACTAACTGGAAAGTACAAAGGGTCTACAAAGAGCCGCTTATTACAATTATTCGACAAGCTGTACTTATGCATATACAAGCTAATAATTATGAAGCGGCAATGCATGATATGAGTACTATTTCCTTTAGTACCAATTGGGTAACAATCAAATCCCAACTTTTGGGCTAATGCATACTTAGCGGGTGATAGATTTGGAGAGATGTACTCAAATCCGTGAATCCTTCAATGCATGGGTGTTAGAGGAGCGTCATTTACCTATTTTTCATATGGTTGATCGTATACGAATGAAAATAATGAACATGAAAGTGCTAAAAGAAAAGATGAATCAAGATCATGGGCCACTTATTTATGTCCTACAATTCATGCTAAGATAAAGAAATTAATGGACAACTCTCGTGGTTATGTAGTTAATGTGTCTCGATGGTCGGACTTTTGAAGTCATGACAAGACCATCTACGTGGTCAATCTTGATGATGGTACATGTTCATGTAGAGAATGGCAAGTTTTGAAGTTGCCATGTAAACATGTTTGTGTCAGTAACTCCATAAAATAGAAGGGAACATTGAAGATTATTGCTCTTTCTACTTCACAACACAAGCATATAGAAAATGTTATGATATATGCATTGCTCCAATGTCTAATATGCATAAACTCGAAGTTGACTTTGATCACATTGAGGTCCGACCTCCTATGACCAAAAAGAGATCAGGGCGTAATAAGAAGAAGAGAATACCTTCACAAGGAGCATTAGATATAGACAGAGTTGTTTATACATGTTCAAGATGTAAACAACCTGGGCACAATTGGCAATCCTGTAGAAACCCTATAGCAGAATAGGTATTTTATTTTCATGTATTCCTTATGTAGTAATTTTATATTTTTATGATTGACATAAATACAATTTTTATGTGCAGACATGGCGGGTGGTAACTCTATCATTCCAAGTATGAGATGTGCTAGTGGGCATGGCTTTTGGTGCAATTAGAGTGAGTCAAACATCAAAAAATCCAGAGGAAGAAAATTCTACAAATGCAGGGTTAGTATCCTTTCTTCTTTGTTATGATATATTCTGAAACATGATATTTGTATGTTTATGATTAGCTCCATTCTGACTGTGCAGCTTTTACCTACTATTCTATTTTACAAAACACAAGAACAGCCATCGGTGACTTTCTTTTTACAGGTCAAAATAATTGACCTGTATGTTAATTGACCTGTATGTTCTAATATCTGAGGAGGTTTTTCCCATGTGGATGAAAAGGGCTTCATTCTATCTATAAACTTGCACAATATTGATGTTGTTAGTTCCCCAGTTTAATTACTACATGTATGTTCTATCATTGTTTGGTTCACTGTATGCAGGGTGAACATACAGTGAGGTGTGTCCAGGAGGTGTGTTGCCATGTCGTTTCATTTGACAATGGTCGGATTACCTTAGCCGGGGATCGTTAGCATATGCTCATGCGTTCGGTCTTATCTTAGCCATGTGTTGCCATGTCGGTTTCAGCCAGTGGGATTATCTTATGCATGTTACGTGAAGATTCTTCATATCTTTTATAATAATAGTTGTCTTGTTTTTAATTCAGGTTGAGGGATGTAACTTCTTCATGTGGTGTGATGAAATACAAGAACTTGTGGAATCTACACCGCCCACTTGTGATATGATGGATCGTATTGCTCAAGTTGAGAGGCGTCTTCATGTATTGGAGGAGGAGCTAAAAAAAGAGAAGAAATCAAGTAGGAAAGTCAAATCCTATGTGAGAAAATTTGTCAAATGTCTAGATTTATCAGATGTTGATGATGACAATGGTGATGAGGATGACACCTGTTTTGAAGATGTGAAGGGTTTAAAAATAGGATGAATTTCTCAATTTCTGTTTTACCTGATGTTTGTGTAACAGATAATTTAATTTTGTACTTTTTGGTATGTTAGACTTTGAAAATTTATGGTTATTATGTTATCTCTTGATGATGACAATATTCGTAAATTAGTATTTACGTAATATTTATGTTACTTTATTCGTTGTTGAAAATTTTCAAATACTATAGGCTTCAAATATTTTAGAATTAACGTCGGAATGTTCATAATTTTTCACAATGAATTTAAATGAGTGATGAATTTCATTTTTTCTATATTTCTTATTGTGTATAATCCACTTCTTTATTTTTTAAAATTTTTTAACATTAAACAATGTTTTAACAGATGGTACAACCATTTTTTTATATTTTTTAAATACTTAAACCATATTTCTATTATTTTTAAAATTTTATATCCTCAAAACAAATTCTGTATAAGGCGTTCTTATTTTTTCAGCATTTTCTATTTTTTTCTAATAAAAAATAAGATATCTACGGCGCAAAAATGATGTTTCAAATTTATCACGTTAATATTTATTTTTATTGTTAGAAGCAGCACCAAAAATATCACGTGAATATTTTCACTGTTAGAAACAGCACCGATTCATACTTCCAGTCAGGGCGATTCATACTTCCAGTCAGGGGTAAAAGAGACTTTTTACAATGCCATCTAACAGTTATCATCCATTTTGGGGCGGATATTATAATAATTCCTTAAATTGGGTTTTTTATTAAAACAATTCGTACACTGGGTCTCCTGTTAAAGTCATATTTGTAAACTGGGCCTTCTGTTGATTTCTCCAAGAAAAAAAGACAAGGAATTCGTCCAAACATGTATATATATATAGACAATAAAGTTTTTACTTTTTAAATATTCAATTAAGTTTTAGCCGGAAAGGAATTGTATCATGTATGAACGGAGTTGGATGAACAAAATTATTTTTATTTTTTGACTAGAAACGGGCATTAACGAGACTTCCTACCCATCACTTCTAATCATTTCCATCTTCAAAGTTTAACTTGTAATGACTTTCGCCAACGATTATATATTTCATATTTATATATGAATTGAAACATGGCTTTTATATGTTTGGTACGTATATTTTAGCTTTTTATAAATCTCTTGAAAACTAGATTTACGCCGTCTGATCATAGTGTCATAATATCGATATTTTTTTAAAGGACAAAATGGATACAGTGGACACTTGTGTAACAAGTGGTATTTGATTTTTTTTTAAGATCGATATTTTGAAAATAATGCTGATGGGGTGTCGGGTTGTTACATAATTTTAGTTTTTTGTTACAAACATATATTTTTGAAATAAAATTTGTTAGAAGAAGTGTTCGGTGATCACGATAATTTTATATTTTTAAAGTAATTTTCATCTCGTGGTCTCTCGCTTTGTTTGGCCATATATGATAGTTACTTTTTTATATCATCACATCTCTCCGAAGTTACTAAATCTATGGTTATATGATAACAGCCGTACATAAAAACCGTCTTAGATAAAAAAAGCTTTTATTAAATCTACGGGTTATATGATGCATTAAATTTTTATCATAATTTTACGTTCTGTGTAGAAAGAGATTTTTGACAATGAAAGAGAGTGTCACTACTCTTTTTTTGTTGTGGTTCTCTCACTTTGTTTAATTATGTATAGTATCAACTTTTTATTATCACGTCACCTTTTATTTTTGATATAATTATTTGTTATAAGGATACGTAAAAAAATTATCGCACAATCAAACACCTTTATTAATATTCAACAAAAAAAATGTTTCTCCAGTTACCGGTGAGAATACGTTGATCTGTTTGTTTCTACGGTCTCGTATGGTCTCTCGATCTCTTGATTTCTCTGCCAGCCATGATCTCCTATCGATAACATTTTCCTCGAACGTGCATTGCAGATGAACATCTGGGAACTACGCCAGACAAGATGACGAGAATCGGGAACATGTATGTGCGCCTTCAAGGAAGCCGGAAGGAACAGGGCAGCATCACCTCTTTTTCTCGCCGGATGCCGGCCAAACAAGCAATCCAAAGAGGTCGGTGCGCACGGGGCATCGTGCCGTTGGCGGTTCTCCGCCCCGGCGAGGGGTCCTGCTCCTGCGCGCGCGGCAACAGAAGAAGAACCCCCTCGGCGCGAGGGCCCCGGGGACGGCTTTCTGCTCGGGCTGCCGCCGTGCCCGTGATGGCGGCGCATTCATGTGCGGACCAGTCGGAATCCCCCCACTCTCTGGGCTCCCGCGGGCGGGGCCTCCCTCTTCCCTCTGCGTCCAATTCAATGCTCTTCCGAGAACAAGATCCCAATGCCCACACTTCTTCTCGGCCGAGTGCTTCACAGACGCCGGCAAACGTGCAGAGATCGGGGGGTAAAAGATTGGGGTTTTGAGCGGCGAAAGACGGGTTTTTTGAAGATGGCAGTGGCCCTGCCCCCCTGCAAAGCTATGCTCTTGGATTCCGTCTGAGGCCGTCCCCGAGCGCGGCGGCCTTCCCGCTTTCCCCTCTCTCTCTCTCTCTCTCTCTCTCTCTCTCTCTCTCTCTCTCTCTCTCTCTGTATGCACAGGTTCTCGGCCGCGAGTCGATTATCCGCGGTGGTTTCTTTTGTTTGTTTCTTCTATGAACCAAAGATTCCGACTTTTTGAGTACCCATATTTTCTGTGCCATTCAATTTTATAATATCCGCAGGGTTTACTTCTTCTCGTTCTTGTCCCCCCGCCTCCCCTTTGTTAATTGCTTCTGAGCCAAAAATACCTAACTGGAAGCGTAGCGGCGTGAGTGTTTTGCTCCCCGTCCCTAGCCGGCTCCTCCTCCTTGCTGCCGTGTTTCCTGTCTCTGCAAGCTGTGCTCCTTTTTGAGTTGGGTCTGGCCGGCCGTTCTCGACGTTGTAGCTGCCTTGAGTTCTTCAAGGTCATTGGGTGGTCTCGAAGAGGGGTAGAAGCTGCAGACGGAGGCGCCTTCATCGGTGCTGGAGCATTGCTCTTCTCCTTCAAGCGGAGGGGGGAAATCACGAGTACATGTTTACTACTGTGGGGGGAGCATAGAGCGGAAAATAGAAAGACGCCGGTTTCCAACGGAAGGAAAACGGCATTGCTCTGCATTGAAGCTGGAAATAAGCAAGAAAGCAGGAAGCTTTCTAAGAAGGGAGGGATAAAGGGCGCGTAAAGGGCTGGGGCTGGGAGAGGAGGATCCGCAGAAGATATGCCTACAGTGTGGTTTGCCCTGAAGAAATCCCTGCACTGCAGGTCCGAGCCTTCGGATGTGTGCGAACCCAAGAGCAAGGGCCTTCCGACCAGCATTCTGACCAGGAAGGTTGGCAGGTCGGGGTGCTCCAGATCCATAGCCAACCTCAGGGATGTCATCCACGGCGGCAAGGGGCACCTGGAGAAGCCCGCGAGCTGCAGCCCGAGGTCCATCGGGAGCAGTGAGTTTGTCAATCCCGTCGCTCATCAGGTCATTCTTAGTGATTCCAAGTGCGAGCTCAAGATTACAGGCTACGGAGGCTGCCATGAGGGGGGAGGGGGCGGCGGGCTGCTGGGGTTGGGCACCCTCCACCCGGGGACTCCGGGGCCCGGCGGCGGGGGGCATCAGGCCTTGCATCACAGTTCGTCCATTAGGGGGTCCAACAACACCCCTCCCAGGAACCATCTCGGCGTCTTGGCCGGCAAGGAGGCACATCTCTCCGGTGGTTCTGCTCTCGCAGATGATGTTCCCGGGAATGGCGGCGGTGGAGGTGGTGGCAGGGTGGTTCACGAAGGGCCCGCAGCACGGAGGCCCTCGAAGAAGGCTGATTCGGATGGATCGGTTGCGGCGTTTAGCTGCCATAGATGTGGGGGGAAATTTGGGAAGCGGGAGGTTTTGGAGGCGCATCATCTGTCCAAGCATGCCGGTAAATCGACTCTTCCTCATGCTCTTCCTCCATATTTATTCCCTACATTCACAATGATTGTCTGATTGTGGTATCTCGCTCAGAATCCCCCCCCCCCCCAAAAAAAACTGTGTTAAGGCTGCATATGCTGCAGCTGCTGCTCCATTTTCTGTCCATACAAGGAGGACTCGGACCTGAAATTACTTGTATCGTCTTTCATATCCATATCAGAAGGAAGGTCGTTAGAATGTCAGGATATGCCCCCGATAAACTGTGCCTTGGATCATTGAGGATGCTTTTCTGCATTCTCGCAAACCAGTCTTATATCATGTGTTAATAGGGTTGTCGTTCTTGTTCAGATTCTGATAGCTGCTAATCAAATGCAGTTAATCGGGGATCAGTCGAATTTTACATTGTGGGTTGCCTGCCGCTGAATTCCATGGATGTTGTGGTGTCTTTGTGTTGTTTTTTTTTTTTTTCGAAAATTTTGCTACACTGCCGCATCTCCTTCGGTTTGAGCTCTTATAAATTTGTCATCGGCACCCATAGTAGCTATTGCTTGGAATCTACAGAATTCCGGATAAGTTGGGCCTAGTCAGTTAAGTTGTTCTCAAGCTAATTTATGTCTGGGTTTCTTTCTAGTTTGTTCCGAGTGTAATTGACTCTCTCTGTCTCGGGAGTCTATTTGGAATTTCAAGGGTGCGATGAAGATTGATGACTACCCCGTGCAGGCAGGATGTCTAACCAATGTTATCCTTTTGCCTCGATCCTCTTGCCCGTGCAGTCTCCGAACTCCTGGAGGGCGACTCCTCGAGAAAGATTGTAGAAATAATCTGCAGAACAAGCTGGCAGAAGCCGGAGAACAACTGCGGGGGCATCGAGAGGGTCCTCAAGGTTCACAACATGCAGAAGACCCTTGCCCGGTTCGAAGAGTACAGGGAAGCGGTGAAGGTGAAAGCCGGCAGGCTCCCCAAGAAGCACCCCCGCTGCCTTGCGGACGGCAACGAGCTGCTGAGGTTCTACGGCACCACAGTCGCCTGCTCCCTCGGCGTCGCCGGCTGTTCGAGCCTCTGCGCGTCGGAGAGGTGCAGCGTCTGCCGCATCATACGCCACGGCTTCTCGACGGGGAAGGAATCCAAGGGCGGCATCGGCGTCTTCACGACGTCGACGAGCGGGCGGGCGTTCGAGTCGGTCGAGGGGCACGAGGACCAGGCGCCGGCCGCAAGGAAGGCGCTGCTCCTCTGCAGGGTGATCGCCGGGAGGGTACACCGGCCGGTGGACGACTTGCAGGAGCTGGGAGCCCTCGCCGGCTTCGACTCGCTGGCCGGTAAAGTCGGCCTCCACGCCAACATCGAAGAGCTCTACTTGCTGAACCCGCGGGCCCTCCTCCCCTGCTTCGTGGTTATCTGTAAAAATTGAGGCCGATCTCTATTGCATGCCGCTGCCAGGTCGAAGCCTTTTTGGTCTCTGCTCCTCTTTCTGTCGAACAGCTGGTCTGCATGCGTGATTCTTTGCCGTGGAGGTTTGATCTAATCTTATTCTCTCGTCAGATGCCCCCCCCCATCTTCTTCGCTTCGATCCTGTTCTTGCCCCCGTCCACCGAAGTGAGTTTTAAGGCGCGCGTCCCATGAACTGTGTGGAAAGGGTCGTCCTCCCCACCCGCAAGGGGTTACTGCAGCCCGCCCTAGGGTTTGATCTCGCGACACGCTTGGCTGGCGGGAGGAAGGAGACAACACGTCCTTCGGTGTGTCGTGTCGCTCTCTCGACCCAGTTGTTCATACGCTTTTAAATATATATTATGTATTGATAAAAAAGAAGTAATATTAATATTTTTTCAATTTATACCATTTTTTAAATTAATTTTTAATTTAAATAAATATGTATAAAATATATTTAATGTTAATTTTCATAAAATATAACATCACATATTATATATGTATATTCACAGTCTTAAAAATTATTAAAATAACTAATTTGATCGCATAGATAAATTTAAGAAGTGTGCATTGAGGTGCGCAGAGAATTCGGTCTCATTGTTCACGGCTGCCTTCCGGTGGTGTTTACCACCGCCCGAATTAAGCTTTTGTGGCATAAGCTTGAAATAAATAAAAAAATTTCTGGGTGCTTGGAGTCATAACTTATATTTGTTATTGAACGAACCCAACGTAAGCTTTTTGTTTATCCATGAAGACGCTATAACTAATCTCTCTTTGTCAGTTGCTTTCGCTAGATTGATGAAAATTGGTTCGTGGTAAATAAAATTTAAATTTAGATAGCTACATTTTGACAATGGCTAACCTTGAATTAATTCAAGGTAAATCCGACACAGAAAGACCTTTGGGGGCAAGATATGATAGAAAGATACTCTGTTCGGTCAAATCATCAAAAATGATATAACATTGGTAATTTTTGAGATTGAAGTATTAATACCAAAATTGACATAAGTTGACAATTGCATCACTTAATACATTTTGTTCGCACTATAAATATTAAAATTGACATTATCAACCAAACATCACCTGATGATTTATATGGATATTAAGTTTAAGGTCAACGTTGTGTCTGAATTATCGTAAAAAAGGGTATTAGACTGCCGTCCCATATTAAGCAACGTTACTCCTCCGGTACATAATACCGACTCAGGCTTCTAGCTTTTACCAGCCTAGTCTTCTCCAATTCACGGGTTTCGCACGTTGACCTTTCA
Source organism: Cryptocoryne crispatula var. balansae (assembly GCA_036172225.1). Taxonomy (NCBI): domain Eukaryota; kingdom Viridiplantae; phylum Streptophyta; class Magnoliopsida; order Alismatales; family Araceae; genus Cryptocoryne; species Cryptocoryne crispatula. The sequence goes on from CM069921.1 coordinate 3,311,618, forward strand.
CCGGAAAAAGGATAGCTTTGCTAATCCCTATGGTCGGGGGACGGCCCTGTAATTGTGATGCGACGACGTGTCCTATTTCTTATTTTAAAATAGACGGCCCTCTACTCTATCCCTTTATTTTTCTTCCATCTACTCTTTTTTTTTTCTTTTTGGTCACGCCATCTACTCCTTTTTAAGTAGGGTGAGTCGCTGAATGTAAATAGATATTACTTCTGTTAATTCATTAATTTGCATTCATAAAATATCTATTTACCAGATATTCGATGAAAGAGAATATGAATATTGTTTGTTTATTAGATGCGAATTCAAAATTTTTTACTTCAAATATTTATTCCGGATACAATTTTGCAACATATAACTAATATTGTATCGGTCTGCCCATATTTCAGATTTTTTGTTTTTTTGTATTTAGGTCTCGTACCTTGTGTTTCTCTAGAATTGTGATGCTTGACATGTTCATCGCAGTGTTACTAGTCTAATTTGTTTCTATCATTCGTCGCCTGGGTATATTCTATCTCGTTGTCTTCTAATATCTGTTGCATAGCCATTCTCTTTCTCACAAGACTATTAGATCGGCTGGCCGAGCGTAGCTCGAGGGCGCCAGGAGACGCTCGAGCTCGATCCCCGTCGCCCGTGTGTGCGGCGGACTTTTTCAGGCCAACACAGCCATGACCAAAAAAAAAAACGGTTAGATCGGACATTATTCACATCTTTTTGGTGTGTTCTTCCGATCTCGGGATAATTGTCAAATTGTTACTGTGGAGTTCTTACTTCTGTCAAGCGACTTTATAAGCACGTTGTTGTGCCGGTCGTGTCATGGTCATGTTATAATCGGTTGAAGATGATTTTAGACAGAGTTTCAAAATTCTTCTATATAGTCATGTGTCTTCTTATCTTTTCATTTATTTGTGTCCTTGGGGATCTGATTTATGTAATCTTGGTTTGTTATGTATAAAGTATACTATGACGCTTGTTCAAAAAAATTAATATTATACTTATATGTTTACATTTGTTTTTTTTACTTAAAAAGATAGTTAAATGTTGTTTGATATACACAAATATATTTAGTTAATATTTATAAATATAACGTGCTTTTATCTTATTTTAATATGTAATTTATATATAATCATGTACCATTATTTTTTATTGATACAGATTAATTATACTTTTAAAGTGAATAATACTTGTATTCACTCGAAATTTAAGAAACATTATTTTCTTATTCACATCTCACTAGATACAGCTAAGGGTAAGCGTGTCCTGCTCGCCCTTCAGCGAAAGGCGAAACGATTTCTTTGCTCGGCCCGGATGAATATTTTAACGGGCTCAAGGTTAACCTGTGATGGGCTTGTTGACGGGCCGTCGGCGTCAACCTGGTTGATTTGACGGGCCTAATCTCACCTGGTTCTTTTTAGAAACTTTTTCCAAATCAAACCAGACCTAACTTATTTCGTGACCTAAGTTAAACCATAGTTTCGAACCATGATCTAATTATATATATGAATTTATTTGACTTGATTTAATCATTTATTAAAAATAACATATATATATTTGTATACATGATTTCACTTATCATAAAAAAATTTAAAATTTTTATTTTTTATAGTACACAAATATTATTAATAAACTTATGCGACATACAGATTTAAATTGATTAGGGTCATTCGATTTTTTAGTCGGGTTTGCATTGGAGGACTGTTGAAACCAAATTAAACCAATAATAATTTTCAATGGAATTAAATTGTCTGTTTGGTTTTACTCCTAGTCCCGGAGACAGCCAGCCCTAATTTTAAGATGTCCGGAAGGGCAAGATGAATCACAATTATAAGAGAATCCAGGGTATTTAATGACTTTTGACACTTTTTCACGGCCCTGCTACCTTCTCCCCTCGTTAAGTTACTTTTCCATCCCGAAGCCCCGATCTCCTCTTACCTTTTTTTCCACCCTTTTTCTTCCCTTGCACAAAAGAGCCAGCGGTCCACCGGAGGAGAACGGAGAGGGAGAGGGCCGGGAAGCGGGACAGATACTGGGGAGGCAAATCCTCGGCCTCGACGTCCGGGATCGTCCACGAGAGAACCGCGGAGGCCCCGGAGGGGACGCGATGTCGAAGAAGAAGGCCTTCAGTGGCTCTACCATGACCCTGAAGGACTTCCACGGCGGCTCCATCCCCTCCGACCTCCCCCTCCCCTCCGCACCTGGCGTGTAATCTTCTTCTTTTCTTTTCTTTTCATCTCGCTATGTTGATGCTTTACACGGTATTCGGTTTTAGATCTCGATTCTGGAGCAGAAAACCTAAGATCGTGTTTCTTTTTATTTCGATTCTTATCAGCAGTACTGCGAGGCCTCTAGACCGCGGGGTGTATGAACGTCCGATCGGAGGGGGATGGGGAAGCGGTGCCATCGCTGGAACGGGCCGTTCGGAACACCTCCGTCCCCGCCCTGGATCGGCAGGCGGGGGCGCGTCACGCATGCTCGAAGATGCTACACCGTTCCTTCCCCACATTGGTCGTAACTTCGATGAGGACGAGCGCAAGCCGTTCGATCCATCCTCCGCTCCACGCCGTGTGTCCGCTCCACCAGTCGATGAGCGCCCGATCAAGTCGATGGAGCCTAGGCCAGAGACTCACCTCCAGGTGCTCGGCCAGGGGCGTCCAGTGTCGAGCCCTTCCATGCACTTGACGGCGCCAGGTAACCAGTCGTTTGGCGGCTCGGTTGCTGGGATTGTTGGAAGCCCTGCGTCTCAGTCTCGTGGAGCTGGCAGCAGTAGCTCTGTGTCTCTCAGTGCCTGGGGGGTGAAGAAGGATGCGGTGATGGAGTCATCATCGCAGCTCGCATCTTCCGGTGCCGCGGCTGCATCGAGGTTTGCACAGGCAAGCGCTATCGAAAAAGTCTCTTCGGGAAAGTGGCAATCCAGACATATATCGTTTAATCAGCAGCCCAATGGAGATATCACCAGGTTGTCAGAAAATGCTGGCGGGGATGTAAAAATCAAGGGTAGCAATGAAGTCGTTGCCGACGGTATGTCTGGGAGGAGGTATCCTGAGAGGGTTGACCTTGAAAGGGATTACTGTGGAGCCACGACTCCTGTGCACTTGGAAACAAAGGAGAGGTATCCTGAGTGTCTTAAAGAATGCAGCTATGAATTTGAACGGGTTAGGCCACTGTCAGCAGAAGGAAGATTCATTAGCCAACAGCTGCGCCAGCAGGACATTACTGAAGTGTCAGAAAGGCTGAGGCTGAATGTTCTTCCTAGGACGAAGCCAATCCGGCTGCCTGATGTGCAGGAGAAACAGGTATTCTCTTTTAAATTGCAAATTTTTAGTGTGGGTAATAGGCGGTAAGATAAGCAATACCATATTTGTAAAGTATGGTTCGTACCAGAATCATCTCAGGTCTTCAGCTAGAAGCTGGAGGTGCTATATTTGGTGCTTGGGGGGCGTGGTTTGAATTGTTAATTGGGACATCACGGAGTTTTCCTAGGCATGCCTCCCAACACGGAAACACCCTACAAATTCGGTTTGCGTACTGTTGCAACCAGGAAGGATGATGAGTATGTGGTGGTTTAATTTGTTCTGTACAGGCATTATGCTCCTTTGATGAAGTTGGATTGCTTAAAAAGTATAGGTACCTTTCATTCTCGTTGTGATATTATCAATGAATGAAATCTACATTTAAGTGGTGCATGTACCTCATTGTGTAGCTGTTTAATTTTTTGAAAGTCGTTAAAATTCTTGTTATTAAAAAGCATTTAAATATTCAAATAAGAATTTTCAGCCCAACTGTTTTTCTTGTTTTCGAAACTATCAAACTAGAGGAAGGAATGCTTAACAGCTCAAGTAGTTATGACAGCAATTCTTGGTACTTCAGTCTTAAAGAAAGCAGCAAAGAATTAATTACAATTTAAGCACAAGGCAAGTACTATAAAATGCTGTGTCACTCAATGTTTTATGCTGTAGCAAACATTTCTATCTCCCTGGTTGATGAGGCTGGAATTTGAAATTCTCTTTATAACTGTATAATTCAACCATGTCTTTGTTGAATTATTTAGGTATATCAACCTCCAGTTATGGGCGGTGGAAATGCCGAGAATGCCAATGTTTTACATGGAAATTTAAACCCTTCAGTGATGGGTTTTTCTAGGACTGATGGGGGTTATCCACCAGTGGATCGTCCCAAATTGAACTTGTTACCGCGCTCACCGCACATTGAACCGACAGTGGAGTCATCTGATAAAGAAAGGTTGGAATTTTTGGCTAAGTTTTGGATACATATACTTTTTCTTATGCTTGAATAAAGTGATTCTGTTCTGTTTATATATAAACATGTAGTCATCTAGAATTCATTTGGTTATGAATGTATTGTCATGTGTGTTGTGCCCTTATATTTATTTACTAGGTTAACACACTGATCTATACATGTACATTTGGCAGCTCCATGTTGCAATTTTCTATGTTTTAACACCAAATCAATTGAAGTATGATACTTTTTCAAGAGTGAGGCTTGGATTTCAGAGGTTAAGTTAGGTTGTAGGGTCATCTTCTTGGCAGCCTTTGTCTTGACTGGCATTGAGTGTGATTCCTTTTTGTTATTATTCTCTTGAATCATCTATAGTGGCAATGAGCTCCTTTGATTTTCATAGCATAGCATTTTTTACAGCATGTAGGATCATTTTTGAACACATCTGTGCAGTATGTCTTTCTGCATGGTTATTCGGTGAGGATCCATGTTAGCTGTGACCATTTTTTATGAGGTTATTTGTGAGGGCGGTTTCACTGAAAGTTTATGCACTTATTCTTTACTAAGGTTATTTTTGATTGGGATCATCTAGGGGATTTTGATCATTGAAATTTTTCAAAAGAGAATTGCATCCAAATGCAACACATTTTTTTTGCCTTTTTGTATTGCATTAATTGTACACAAATATTATGGAAAACAGAGACTCATATTTTTCTACTATTTCTTCAGTTCCAAAAAATATACCAAGGGATGGATTGTGCAGATTATCAATCGTTACAAAAAATTATTATTCTTTAAAAGTGGAGGGAGGAGATTATTTCACAATTTTTTCTTCATATGGTTCAAACTGTATGCAGCTTCTAAATAAGCAGATCGGAAGGGGGTGTTCACAAGTATTTTGTGTTACATTCTTTTGATTCAATTTCAATTTTCTTATGTCATGTCAAACTAGATTTTCTTCATTTTAAGATTCAGGAATTTTTAGCTTACATTGGTACCTATATGGATGAGGACACTTTTTTTTACATTTAAGATCTTTCTTCTTGTTGCACTGATGCTCGTCTACCACCTTAGTAGTTGATGTTTCTTCTTTTTTTTAAAAAAAATTATTTTTGTTTACCTCTACATTTGTAAATCTTTTGTATTGATAGAAATTTTGGATATGCCATTATAAAAAACAGATTCTGGAGTCTTAATATCTTCATGCTTCTAATAAATGTTGGTGGTGCCTATAGAATTATGAGTTTGATTTTATTTTAATATTTTTTGATGGATGGATTGGATAACAAAATTACTCGGACTACACCAAATCTGTAGGTTCTTTTATGAATTAAATGTTAATAAATGTCATAAGTAAATGCAATTTGGCCTTTTGTTATTTATTATTGGACTGGTTAAGATAGTAAAGAATATTACCAGTGTGAAGAGAAAATAAAACGTGATAAACTTATATTGATTTGGAAGAAGGTTAATTCAAATTCGTTTGGAGTATTTAAACCTCTCTGAAGAAGCAGCTCAAATAATTTGACATTAGGACTTTGTTGAGTTGAGTTTTATTTCTTGAATATGAACTTTCTTGACATTATTAGCCTTCCTTGCTCTGGTGGACTATCTTGGCATCAACAAAATTATTTTACCCAAAATATTTTCTATTCTTTCTTTTGACGTCTCTACTGTGCATTATTGTAGGGAAAAGGTCTTTGGTGGTGCTCGCCCCCGGGAGATTGTATGTTATCTTTCACCATTTCAGTAACACATGTTGTTTTGGTAATGGTTATCATGATCGTTTGCTTTTGCATGACTGATTACTTACTGTCAAAGTACAGGTACTCAGAGAGCGTGAGATTGATGATGTAATTCTCACTGACCACGATCAGACTTCACAAGCTAACAAGTAAGTTGGACTGGAATGTGAGTCTGTTTGTCTACTGATCTACTCTCAGATTGGTAGCACTAGCACCCCTTTTAGGGCTGAACATTTTTGTGATTGAGAGTGCATTTAGGATTTGTTCTTTAACTGAAAACCGATGTTTCAGAATTATTGTTTCTGGACCAAGAAATAATTTCCCCTTGGGAAACCAAACTCCTGTTTGAGTGTAAAATGAATATATGAGAACCGCCAAAAGAGGATAAATGCAATCCCTTTAACCCACATCATCCTTTTATTTTCTAGTTCATAGTTCTGAAAATGAAAATAGGAACTGCTACCCTCTTGTATTTATGTTTTGCTTTACAGCCTAATGAGAAATAGAAAAGCACTGAAGAATCAAACAGTTTGAAGTCTTCTACGTTGTTTTACACAAACAAGCAACATCTTGGTCTAATGTTTTCTCTGCACCTATTCTTCTCTTTGCGTTGATATGCCATACTACGAGTTCTGGATTCATGAATTAATACTTGATTGTGCTGTCCATATTCAACTGTTATCGTCTATAGAGGTTTGATTACACAGTGTTGAGTATTTTGGATACTGCCATCATCCTTGTTTGAGAATCTTCTTTCACACATCTTTATCTAACCGATTATCTTTGAACATTTTCATACATTGAAGGATCAAACATGAGGCTGCTAAAATGGAAGTGAAACCAGAACTTCCTGTCCGGACCAATTGGCTTGGCGAAAAGGCTGAGAATTACACACACGAGCACAAGAGCGGTAGGGACTTCAGAAAGGACCAAAGGACCGAACCTGATAAAACAGAAACGCACAAGGGATCCTGGAGAAATGACAATTGGAGAAACCCAATGGAGATGGACAAACCACTTGAACTCCGCCGAGAACCCGAGAGTTGGCGCAAGCCTGAACAGCAGCCTCCCGACATTCCGGGACCCCGCTTTGGGAAGGCAGCCTCTCCTTTGGAGCTAGCTCAAGCATTTTCAAGATCGGTTTCCGACACCACATCCAAAACCAGTGCAACTAGCCAGAGGAATTTGCCTGCTAGTAGCCCGGTTCACTTCTCCAGGCTCACGGGGACAACAGAGATATATTCCGGTGCAACTAGGAGGCACATCAACGGCTACTGATCAAGTCTTGCGCAGAGCCCATGACTATGAAGTATGAAGTCGGGCAATAGACTACAGTTCGAAATGTTTACCATGCATGCGATGGGGCCAGATGACTTTACCTGTTATCCATGTTCTCATACGATTAGTTGTCAAAGAAAATCTTGCCAGTCATCATTTATACTTGCTGCTTGGGGTACTGGCGTGGATGACCTTGTTGCGTTTTATATTATTATATCACTGAGATTCGGACAGGCAGACTGTCATTGGCAGACTCTGAAACAGATTATGTTTCAGGTAAAGTCAAAGAGGATTCGACCATTCATTGTGTGATTACCGATTGTTATATGTGTCGGCAAGGCTTCGACATTTGCTTCTCCTTCGGCAAGCTAACAAAATTAGGAAACTGAGGACAGTTGTGTTCATATATGCTGTAATGTTGATCAAGTTTAACCCGTATAAGCATCTGTAGTCTTGCCTTGCCATGCTACGATTACTAGAAATCTGTCCTTCCATTAGATCGTCGGTTCTCATTTAAAATTAAGCATCATATTTTCGTTAGGATTTATGAGGCGAAGGTCATAGATTATGTCAAAAAGGAGATGATCGCATGGCGAAAAGTCTCACATTTTTAAGAAGTTTTTTTTTCTGCAATAAATATGTTTCGTGAATAGTAAGAAGCTGCTGTCCAGTTTTTATGTTAAGAACATAATTTACTAGATTTTCTTTTCATCATGCACGTGAATGTCTCACGTCACATTTTGCATGTGTACTTGTGTCTAGGTTTGTATGTATGGCCATGTTGGTAAAGAGGAGATCTTTCAGGTTCTTCATGCGTGGCCTTTTTTGACTGGGATGTTAGAGCTCTGGAATCAGGCTCTCCTCAGACTTGGATTCTTCTCACAAGATGAAGACGACCGATAGACTTGGATTCTTTGACGGGATACTTGATGGCGGCTCAAGTTTCGTCTAATCCGATCAGTCTGACCGGCCAGTAGATCGTTGAGCCGAGGAGAACGCGCCTCAAATCATGTACTCGTACATGCAATCATGTGCACGCATGTATGCTTTTTTATTAACCCCTCTAAACATAGATCATAATGATAATCCAAGAAAATAATTTGGTTGACCTCGGAATACAAAGAAATTTCTTAACAACTAATTAATGCCCCGGCAAATATCTTGAATATTATGAATCGGCGTACATGTTTATGTATCAAGAAGAATTAGTGTAGATAGGGCCACAACAACTTAATTTGGGATCACCTTGATTGCTCCTAAAATTCTAATATTAAACCCACCGGCCATTTTTGGAGGCGCAGATTTGAGCATGGATTCATCTTGCAACAATCCGCCGTCGTGAATTTATTTTCTAAAATGAAGTGTGTTTAGTTACACGATGGATGGAGTTTTTCTTATAATCTTATATTTTTGCAACAAAATTTGTTAAAAAATGTGTTCGACGATCATGATAATTTTATATTTTTAAAGAAATTTTCTTCTTGAACAAAACAAAGAGAATGTCATCTCTTGTTTTATCTTGTGATCTCTCCACCTTTTTAATTATATATGGTATTCACTCTCTTTTTGTCGTCATATCTTCTCAAATATGCCGGCGATTAGCTCACACTTTATTTTAATATAAATTTTTTATCATAAAAGTTTGTCTTACAACCAAACACCCTGTGTGAGTTTAATTCTGCCAATTTTGCGGAGTGCGTTTATATCTTTTATGTACATTCAAGACTTTGTCAACCTGCACCCAATCACTCTTAGAATCCCTAAAGCTATGTCATTAAGGCCCATAGTCTACTATAAGCAGATGCACCTTGCAATGTGTCGTGTGGGACAACACCCACCTTCCAACACTTCACTTGGCCGCCAAGATGTGCATTGAAAATAATAACTAAGATAATCAAATATTTATAATATGATCAATGCCTCACTCCTACGTCATATCATGAATCTCAAAAATTATGCCATTGAAGTTGGAATGCCCAGAACCTATTTAACAGAACCTTGTCATATTTCAAAGATGGGACGATACCCACGTTCCAACAACCCCTGCCTTAAACACGAAAGGGACAAATTCTAACGAGAATTTTCTTTCTTGGTTTATTTGCGAAAATATCTTAAAACTAAATTATGTTCCATCTTAAAACGAAATAATATCGTATTTGTTAAAGACTCTAGAAAAAAAAATGTTTCCGGTCATCAAATGAGAACCTAAGCCTGCTCTCATTGCAGACGCTAGCTATGAGCAACGCCAGCTTTTTCGTCGTATGTCTTCAAGTATACATTTTTTTTTATTCGGGTTATGCCTTTCTCCAGCTACAGAGAAGATTTCATGTCAGCTTTCTTCCAAAAAAAAGGGTTTATTTATCTTCTCGAATTGTCTTTTTTTATAAAGATAAAAAACTATATTAAACTGTTCTCCCATCCTCTAGCCTATTGCATGAATCAAAACAGTATTCAACTTAACGGAAGTGTTAATCTCAAATTAATTGAAACTCTTTCTTCATTCATTTCGATTTTAATTTAATTTTTTATAGATATTTAGCACATCCAAATCTTATTGAATTATTCTATCTAAATTTACTTAGACCTATTTCACATCTTTATTTTTTATTTTGATGTTTTTTATTTTAACTTAAGTTTATTAAATTTCTGTTTAATATGCCCAAACTATTTTAATCACCTTATTTCATTTATCAATTATTTATCCTCAGTTTCACAATTTCTCTAATATATCCGTCAAATATTCTATCTAACCTAATGCAACTACACATCTACCGTCACATTTGTATTCAACAATACTTAATTTAAAATTATATCTATTTTTTTATTGTCCAACATTCATTACCAAGATGTAGAAACGAACTGAGAACCATAATGAAACAAAATAATCAAACTGAAGGGTCATGGAAGTCAACTGTTAGCAATAATAAGCCTACAACCAATTGAACACTGGAAATTAATCATATTCTCATAATATTTAATGTTGTATAATTGTCTATGGCGGCTTATTTGCAGCACAGGACCTTACGCCACCAGAATGAAAGGGAAGGACGACATAGATAGGTAAGCTGGTGACCATTGTGGTGAAGGTAAGAGGATAAAAAAAAATTCAGTGTTCATGAAAAATGCTGGCCTGTAACAAGCAAAATCTCTGATGGCCAAAAAAAGACTACACTATTTCTTGGTCAATCAGACATCCATTTCGCGATCATCCCTCCAAAGAAAACCTGCCGGGTTCCATGTAATTCATCTCAAGCTGTTCGTACTTGTTAATTTTGAAACCCCTTATCCGCAGCTCCTCGGGTATGGAGTCATCTTTATAATCGACATGTTCCAAGGTCCACCCCCTGTTTTGGACCGAACCACCCACTTTCACCTGTGAGAAACCAAGCAGGCATTAACATCAGATCACCATCCAGGGTATCCGACTTACCATGCTTCACCTTCTACAACAAGATGAACTAACACAAAGATGCCAAGAAGATTAGGTGCGAGGGAAAACTTGATCTATTATTTGATAAAACCAAGTCATACTCCAAAAGTCCTGTTAAACCATCCTGTCTCTGGTCTGATTTGGTATCTATTGGTACCATCAGATGTTGAAGTTTAACATAGTCCGGTCATATGTTAGACACTCTCTTGGAGACAGCAATCAGTTAATAAAAGGCATCTTTGGAACTTAAAGAGATGGCCAACAGTTGGAAGGCAAGAAAATCCAATTACTGTAAGACAGACATTCTGTTTGAGTGAGAGCTACTAGAAAAATTAAGCATGTACCTCGGCTTCATCAACGGATTTAACCAGAAGTGCTCCATCCAAAGCAAGGTCTTCTATGTACACGTTTTTGCCATTGATCACCATGGTAGACATCTGGGAGATGGAGCAGTTGGCACCTACTTTCCTTTTAACATCAGAGAACGTAATAGCCCATTTAGGACTCCAAATGATTCGTGGCCACACTTCTACTTCTTGTCCATTAAATGAGTCAACTACTGGATCAGATACACAAACACCAGCCTGTGAAAGCAAAGAACAATGACTAGTAATGAGATTTCACTTTGGTGCCTCTGTCAAATTCTTTCATCTAGAGCTGGAACACAGCCGGCGGTCAGCATTGGCCAAGTCAATTGCATGAAATAAATCCAGCGATCCAGAGCCTTAGGCATCAAAAAAGTTGAAAATTTTCACGGCCACAAAATAGTACAACAATGTACAGGTACTGGCTTTCTGATATCTTTCGCAGGTGCAATCCAGATATGAACTATGAGATGTTTCTGGCACAGTATCTAGACGTGCAATCACATATATATTTCATTAATATAAAGTATAAGATCATCCGTTAAATCAAACAGGATGCCATTTTCCCGAGGAAAGAAACAAAAGATAGTAATTTGTACATCAAATGATGATGCTAAAGATATGTACAGTACATACAAATAAATTAACTATATAGGTACATACATCAGGTGCATTCAAATGGATAGAATAAGAAGGCAATAAAGATAATCAGAAAAATCCTTTGCATCTTGTAAGTTAAAGTTAAACTAGTAAGAGCAAATACGGCACAACAATCATCCATCAACTTCAAAGTATGCCAGGTTGGTGCATGATATCACTACCACTTCCTTAACGTACAATTTTGTCAAGGATGAGCATATTTGATCATTGCATGCAAATAATCTAACTAAAAGATGCATGGATACGAGAAAAAGCTTATAAAATGTACCTTTCTCAGAATAAGGCTGTTTGCCCGGTATATAGCCATTTCTCCTGAAGTTGCACTGTGATACGGATTTCCCTTTGGAACCTAAATTATGTAAATATATTTATCATCGTTTTAATAAACACAAGCATGAGAACAAAAGAAATTTGAGAAGAGACATATCTTATCGTCCATTTAAGAATTGGACCAAAGTGGAACATAAAATATGACAAGGTTGCCTTACATTCAGTATTTAAACCCTTGGTAACAGAAAAAATTGACTATTAATAGACCTGGATTGTTCTTTACTGGATTAAATTAGATAAGAACACACCCTGATATGTGTTTTACCAGCATTAACTTCTATGATCGATGCTTATCAATTTTTAAACCATATGAATCAATAATTTGTTCTGATTATATAAACATGGGATCTGCCCATAAAACTAGTTTGATAGACCTATTGGCTTCAGCCAACTCTGGATCAACCTTTACCAACAAAAAACATGAGTTCATTCCACACAAGCCCTTGAAAAATGGTCAAAAGCATGACAAGGTTAAAAGTTGGAGCTTGTGCTTGTCAATGCAAATAAGTAATAAATAAAAAGACAAAAATACCCTAGCAAATTTTATTCTTCTAATCAGAGAATACTTTCCAAAATATGATGAAAAAAATGCCTCAATCAAACTTATCCAATGACAGAAGAACAAGTTTGAAAGAAACAAAGATGAAAAAATCATACAGTTATTCGGTCCTAAAAAGTTAAAATAACCAGAACCAATAAATGAGGGTGTGATGTACCTTAGCAGCATCTTCAGGATTATTTTTAACAGGTGCGTAGGCGAGCCATGTGTCGATAACCTGAAAAAGACAAGACAAGATAACAAGACAGGTAACATGAAAAGATTAAGAATATAGTAACAAAAAAAACATTAAGATCTTATTATTTAGAAAGATTCCATGCTTCAGTTTTTATAAAATAAATAAAACAAGAAAAAAAATGATTAAACTGGAGTTTCAAGAGTTGTGCAACATCAACAACATGGGGGCCTTGTGGCAAACCAAAACATAAAGATATCGTCTTGACTTTCGAGAATTCACTATGACTTCCATGTTTTGATGCAGTTAAACTGACATTGGCATAATGACAAGCCAAATAATGAACGTACAGTGAATCCAACCCTGGCTGATGGTGGCAGAGTTTTTGGATAATCTTGCATCATGCACTCCAATCTTGTTGAAGATTTAAAAGAAGTCTTACTAGAGTCCTTGTATCTGAAAGAAAGGATAAAATGGTCAAAAAACTCAAGGACTCCAAAAGTCATCGTTATGCAATGTGCCAAAACCTGTAAATTGGCATTGCAATTAGAACGATAATATGCAAATTGCTGATGTAAAGAAAAATTTATAAGTAAACTATTTCAATGAAAATGCACATTACTTAGGATTCACGAACTCTGAGATGGCACCATGAGTTCTGGTAAGTTCCTGGATATAGGAATCAAGCTCCAGAATTAACTGCACAAATATATATGCCAATGTCAACTAATCATGTCCATTTACTAAGTATCGTAACAGACAATGCATGTCAGATAAAGCAAAGGATTGCACCTTTTAAAGATGAACAAAAGTAAAACAAAACTGAAGATATGATTGTGCTATAGCATGGTTGCCAAAGTGACAACATCTCCGAGACTTTCAAAAGGAAGAAAGAAGGAAAAGAAGAGTTAAAGAGTATAGAGAAGGCTTTAACAGTTTTAGGTGTAAAATACAGTTTTATGTGTACATATATGTATTCGTATGTATATTTAAATGTGTATATATGTGTGCATGCATGCAATGTGTATGCATGTAACAAAGTACTTGTGTGTATGCCATGAATATTTGAAAATGAGTTAAGATTGCTCGACTCTAAGTGAGAGGAAGAGAGAAAAAGGTTAAAAGGGAACTCATGAGTTAGAATTTTTATATACCAGTACTTATAATTATTAAAAATTTTAAATATGTCTAAATAAAAAATAAAAAATCTTAAAAATCCTTGAAATCCTTCATTTTGAAAAAATAAGTACCTGTATCTAAAACACCTTAAATATGTCATTGGTTAAATATTTTTTAAAATCTTGTTGACAAAAAATGCCCTCTTTTTTAGATAAAAAAGAGAGTATTGGAGATGAAAATTATCATCATAAAAATTAAAGTATTTAACTAACCTTATAATTACATGGGCTCTTTGCAGTAACAAAAGACTTGAGAGACTTGCTAAGATTGTCAATTTTTATAAGGGTGTATTTGAAAGTAAGAACAATCATAGAGATCAACAAATAAAAAATTTTAAGCATATATGTATAATGAAAAACCTTAAATTTATTATAAATAGTACAAGTGATAATAAAAAAAATGTTAGTAAAATTTGACTACTTTAAATGAATTTCTACGATTTTATTAATCCTGTGGTAGACAATAATTAATAAAATATCAAATATAGTCAAATGTGGGAGCAGTGCAACCAACAGCAACAGTGGGTACCTAGGGTGTTCAGTTGCATAATAAAATGAATTTTCTCTACCAAACATATTTTGTAACAACTTGTCTATTTGAAAATCATGATTAATAATTAATATTATAAAATTTTTTATTGGACAAAAAAGATAAAACCTCATTGATGCTTCTTGTAATCCCAGCCTTTTTTTGCATGGCCCGTGGGCCCTATCTTACAAGATATTAATTCTAATCAAACATGACAATTTTAACTTTTTAACCACCTTAGGCTTATTTTAATACATCCATCACAGAAATGTACAAAAGTTTATGCTATAACCAAACACTTTTTGCCACCAATGAGCAAATGAATAATTGGGTAGTCAAAACCAATCAATATGCCTCCAGTGGGATGGCTATGCCAAAAGTTTCACTTGCTTATTTATCTATAACTTATCACAGTTTACACCAACATAGGGAGTATAAGATATCAAGAGTGCATAAGTCTGCTCCCCAACAATATGTCTTGCCTGACATGGCCGATACTAGCCAATCCACATAAGCTTGTGTTGACTGATTGTAGTATTTAGTTATTTTTAAAATCTAAAACCAAATTGTACCAAATATGAGTAGAATTTACACTTAAGAGCCTTGAATTGGCCAATTTTGGCCGATCCAGGATCCATAGTGAGATGGCTTGGCAGATCCAGACTGGATCGGCTGATATGGCCATTCACAAGTCACTCTAGCTGATTCATGACAATATCAGTAGAACAGTATCAGTAATGAATCAGCCAGGCCAAAGTCTGATCAGACGACATATAACAGCTGATCTGATAGGATAAAGTAACCTTGGTTTACACACTTCATTGAGCATGTAATCATTTGCCTCTAGATAAGAATCACATGGCATATGCTACTATCCCTTGACCTTAGGTGGAATTAGAAACCTTATGAAGTCATTAAGAACTGTGAGCAGGCATACAAATAATTTCTTTCTTTTGTGCTAATTAGTAGCTAGAGCATAATAGTCAAAAAACACACTTAAACAACATTTAAGCATTGAGTAAGTTTAAAGGCAGTTTTCAAGGCATAGAATAAAGCACTCATCCCTATGTTTCTTGTTGAGTCAGCTGTCCATTTTCGATCTGTTTCTCCACTTGACCTGATAGACTGATTATGTCAGATAGAAGAACAATAAAGCTTCAGGCACATGTTCTTCATATTTATAAACTTACCTGTATAAATATTAATAATTTCCTAGAAGTAGTTTTTATCTACTTTAATATAAAATCATACTGCAATATTAGCTTTATTTCATATTTACAATGCTTGCTAGGATTAGTGATAAATTTCCATGTGCAAAATATATACACATGTTTCACTTACCCAATGCCTACAGTGCCTTACTGCTTAGGCTCTCTTAAGAATCCAATATGCTTTAGATGCCTCAACAATTATGGGCTACAGTAACGATCAGAAGAAAAGTTGGTCATATTAATATTACACCAACAAAGAGGAAAACATCAAACTACATGGGGTCCAACCATTATGTGCACTAACTGTATTCCTCATTCTTCACAATCATATTATATAGTGTTTGCCTTAATTTTGCCCATCCACACTTATCAAATATAATATATAATAAACACAATGTGACACCTAGTAACTGTGGATCTCAAATTTATCATGCTTTTGAGTAGGCTAAGCATAGCTGCATCCATCTGTAATGCCTCATGTATGTTAATTATGAGTCACTTGGGATGTACAAGGTTCAGTTTAGTACTGTTTCTGACTGATTTCTCTGAAATTGAAACCTACACAAAACTTAAACCAAACCATAAAACCAATTGGGCTAAATCCCCAAGCCGATATAAATTTTAAATAAAAATTAGTTAACTTAGTTCATATTTAAACAAACTAATCCCGTTAAAAACAAATTCTGATAATATTATTTAAACTAAAGAGTTAGACAGCTTTGAATGATGTTAACTTGATACTCTAATAGTCATTTCATAAAAAAAGTAGCATCTCCTTCAGGGCGATGTGTGATCAATGTTGTAAAGGCAACCAGAGGGCAGCAGTCCAGGTGGCACTTGGTGGGTCAAGACAAGACTGTTGACTACCCAGCAGCCAGCGCACTGTACTGCACTGCATCAAGAGCCAGGCCACCACCACCAGGCAGCCCAGCCCAGCTGCCCACCAGTGCGCTGCACAGCATCACAGGCCAGGCGGTCCAGCCCAACACGAAGACTAGGAGCTAGTGGCCAGGCTGGGTGGCTCAATGCAGAGCAAAACCGGTTTACCGGTTTGGTTAGATTTGGAGAGGAGCCAAACCAAACCAAACTAATATTTTTTACCAGTTTATTTTTTTTCAGAAAACCAAATGCCGAAATCTTTGAACTGGTTTGGTTTACTAGTTTTTTTGAACAACCCTACAAGTCACTGTCCACTAATGATGCAGATTAGCTACAAAACCAAGCGACCAATCCACGAATAGTTATATCCTCCACCTTGGTAGATTAATTTTATTCTATTAAGGTATCTTTCTTGTAACAATTAATTGTGGTCTCTTTCAATCAACCCTCTATAAAAAGCAATCTTATATCCCAATTGGTATTACTTGGGGCTGTAAATGGAGTGGATACAAAGTGGATATTGCAATTCCATATCTACTCCGTTTAGTTTAATGGACAATCCATATCCAATTTGAGTTAGACACAGATGCGGATTGGATATTTCTTGAATCTGGAGAGAATAAAATATAATTTAGTTAAAATTTGTAATTAGTTAATAAGTTTAATAATATATCAAATTACAAAAAAAATTAAAATATAAATTTGATAAAAATTTATTGAATATATCTAAGATATTGGTAAACATTAAAAAATATTTGAATATGTTTTCAAAAAATAATAATTTAAATATATAAACATATATACAGCCACATAATTTAAAAACTTATTTAGAGCAAGATCTTAAATTGAGAGAAATAGATGTTTCCGATACGAATCCAAATCAAAATCAGATTATCCGTATCCATTTACAATGTTAGTCTGTTTTCTATTAACTTGCACAGCATCTACAATTAAAATATGCACTTAATAAAATCAAAGTTAATGAAGATGCATAAAATGCTGAAAAAAATCACCTCACAAAGGAGGCATTCACCTCCTTTTAGGTAGTCCCTGGGACAAGGAAGATATATCACGCAAGCCAAACGGTAAAATCAAGAATTGCAGGATAAGATAAGACTGTGCCTGATCAATCCACGGGAAGTAAAGAATTGGCTGGAGCAACCAAGAATTGGCCTATCTGGCCTAGCAGGTTGATCCTCAGGAATGGCCAATCCCGAGTAACCAAGATGCTTTAGCTAAATTGGCATAGAGCTGGATCTTTGATGTAGAGATTGGGCAATGGACCATATCAAGGAGCATCTGATCAAGATTGGACGCCTGGAAAAAAAATGCACCCCTTGCAACAAGACCGGCAAACCAGACTTGTAGTAAAAGATAAGCAAAATATGAGGGCCAATGCTTACCTGGTGGGAGTGTGCATTAAATGGTTCAAACCAAAAAACCAAACCAAGGCCTGTTTGGTTTGGTTCAGTTCAGTTTGAACCACCCTTCGGTTTGGCTCGGTTTGGCAGTCCTCCAAACTGACCTAAACCAAACCAACTGTTCAAACAGATTCAATTAAAAATTATAAATTTTTTATTATATTATTAAAAAATAATATTTATATAATTTATATAATACAATAATATTTAAATTTATCATTTTAACTTAATCAATATATATGTAAAAATACATTTTAAATATTTTATCTAGTTTAGGTTTAAACCGAACCAAACCGAATTGAAATTGGTTCAGTTCAGTTTGGTTTGAGGGTCTGATTCGGTTCGGTTCGGTTTGAAAAAAAAAAGGTCCAAACTGGACCAAACCAAACTGCGCACACCCCTACAAGTACTTGGTAGCAGACCTTGGCACAGACCTATGTTATAGATTAGTGATCAACACAAAAAAATGATTGAGAATTATCATTCTTCTTCCATAAGGGCAAATAATGTCATTCAGAAACCAAGGTACAATGATTAGAAATGAAAATATTTTGGGGAATGAATATTGGCAACTGGGCCTCTTTTGCACTGCCACCTTTCCAGTTTTGTCTTTACAGACAGAAGTTAAGCTTTTTTGCTCCATATTATATGATAGAGGACTTCATTTGCTTAAAACATTCAGTAAGCTCGCAAGGTGCACATAGTAGAAATAAAAGGAAATAGACAACCAGTTTAGTAACTCCAAAAGGAGTTACTAGTTTAAAATAAGACTACCTGATTGATATTCCCTGGGAAGGGTGAAAATCCAGTTTCACTATTCACATCACCCTCAGGATGTCCAGTTGCTCGAAGTAATGGGTCGAGTTGATTGTACTCCACGTTAATAATCATAGTCCTGCCTAAAAATAGAGACTAAATTCACTTACTCAAAAGTAAAATCCTAAGGTGCATTGAATAAACCATAGTTACCAACATGGGAAATGAAAATAAAAAGCGAGAAACAAAACAAAAACTAAGCTAGATAAGGCTAAAACCTTAAGATCCCAAAGAATCAATATAAGAAGAAACAAAATGTGAGAAACAAAGTGAAAAATGAAGAGGGCTGAGTGTTTCCCTACAACCATGGAGCAAAATTTCAGTTAGAAACTACTCTCACCAAACAGAACTAACGGTCCATAAAAATCCATGTACAAGTAAAAATATTCAAAAATGTTTTATATGTGATTAGTTTTCATGGAAAAGAAAAAAAAAACTTATTTGGTAGAAAACAATTTTCCTGAAATTTTTTTCAGCTTTTTGGTTGGTTGTAAACTATTTTAAGAATACTTAATATTTAATTTCTTAGAAAATATTTTAAACCTTTTGACTCCAAGTTTTAGTCTGTAAATACTTTTTGCTAAAAAATATGTAAAATATTCCATATTATTTAAATACAATTTTGAAGAAGATCATGCTGACAAAAATAGTTCTGCTTCTTGAAACATTTTCTACAACCAAAACATATTTTAACAAGTTCATGCAATAGGATATTTTTATTAGATGTTCATAATAAAACACATACAAAAAATTAGTAAAACTAAAAAGATACATCTCATAAAGTACATTTGAAAGAAGTGATCAAAA
This sequence comes from Cryptocoryne crispatula var. balansae, assembly GCA_036172225.1. Classification (NCBI taxonomy): domain Eukaryota; kingdom Viridiplantae; phylum Streptophyta; class Magnoliopsida; order Alismatales; family Araceae; genus Cryptocoryne; species Cryptocoryne crispatula. The sequence goes on from CM069921.1 coordinate 3,331,237, forward strand.
TCAATTTTCTTGCCTCAGCATAATTATTACAATAAAAATGATCAAATTAATGCTTAAATTATGTATGAATCTAACAAATAAACTTTATTGCAAAAAAGATAATAAACGTTCATACCCCTCATAACACCTCATTATCTTTCTGCCTTAAATGGTGTCCAAAAAATAAGTGCGGAAAGCCAAAATCAGGGTAAATGGCAAACATCAACGGATTATAAACTACTTTGACTTAGTTTTTCCGGTAAACCAAATAAACAGGTTGAGAAAGTTTTCAAGAAATCTTGAGCCTTTTTTACACCCATCCAAATGGGCCCTAAGGGTGGTTATAACTACAAGACCAGAATCTCCTGGAAACAGGCCCAATTTCTCCAAGTTTACCATCTTCAATCATACTGTAAGTCTCAGACCAAACAATGCATTCTTATCTACTAAAAAACTTTCAAGATCAAATACTCTTCATTCAAAATAGCTAGCTGTATTTCTTGAAAGTTCAAAAATGCCACCAAGTAAAAGTAATGTCAAACATCGAGAAGATCCAACAAACATTCATTATTTATCCAAATAATCTTTATGAATGGAATAGTGTCATTTTTTCCTCACTTTTAGATGCTAGGACAAGTTGGAAGCTAAATATTTGATACATACATAAGGACAAGTAGTAGGAGTTGTGTAACTTCGATGTCATTTAATCATGTTCATGAGTAATCATACGCCATTATTCACTAAAAACATATTATCATCACAACATGCACATGGTGGGTGTAAGTGAGCCAAAATGAGCTAAACGAGCAGGATGTTGCTTGTGCTCAGTCTTGTTTATTTCTGTTCCTTCTCAAGGTTGGCTTGATACTCAACAAGCAAACTTTACTCTGGTTCTAGCTCAGCTTGTTATGAGCCCGATGTACTCAAGCTCAGCTCGTTGGGCTACCTGTTTACTTGATTAAGTTTAGTTCAAGCTCCAACTTAAAAGAAGCTCGACTTGTCCTCGATCTATCCACGCTTGAGATTGAGCTTAGTCTAAGGTGACATGTGAAACTTAAATTTGAGCTCATTTAAAAAGCTTGAACTTCAACTTGATCTGAACTCATATTTAAGGTTAGTTAAGCTTGATTTAAGTATGTTTAATAATTTTAATTGACACTAAAACTAATTGAAGGCAAATACATTCAAATTCGATCATGAGTCAGACAAAACAATCTCTTATGATATTAGTTTAATTCTTACAAATGAATTTTTAATCAAGCACTCAATGAAGTATTCAAACAAGCTATTTGCGAGCCTTATTAACTTGGGCTGGAGTCTATTCAAGCTAAGCACCACATTAACAATTTGAGTTTATTGTCCAAAGATGAACATTTAGCTTAATAAATGAGCCGAATTGAGCCTTTATCGAGCCATGCCTCAAGCTCATATTGGCTCATTTCACAGTACATTGGGGAGGGGGAGGAAGACAAGATTGGTCTTTAAAAAATTAAAACCATTATGGACTGATCGACAGTGGAGGAGCTGCAAAGATCCTACGGGATCAGTCTTGATGTTAGGAATCGGGCCACCCCTAGATCGGATCAGCCTACTTACACCTATTTTAAATTACCTTACAAACATTTTTTTTTGAATTTGTCCCTGTTGACACTTATCTATTTATTTGTAAAATGACTTTTTCTCTCATTGAATGCCCTGTTTGGTTAAAGATCATCAATTTTGATTTTAATATTTCTATATAATAGAGTATCAAAATCAAAAGTGATAGTATCAAATCTTTTTAAAGCTTGGTAATAATATATCAATATTAAAATTGACATTAGGTGTTTGGAAACACTATATCAATATTAGGTACTTAATTAATTATAAAGTCAAAACTAATAATACACAAATATCAAAATATATTATTAAAAATATAAAATGTTAATAATATTTACAAAAAATATAAAATATGTTGATAATTCTGATTTAAAATAAAAAATGATAAATTGTTATTCTTACTATCATGTTGATCTAACAAAAATGATAAGATAATTGCATTTTGCAAAGCACTCTAAACTTTTAACAAATAAAAAAATTAAGCATCATTTTTTCTTATTTAAAAAATAACTAAAAATAGCAGCCACAAGTCATCAAGGGTAAGAGTAAAAATTCCCATAAACATAGATAGACAGAAGCTGGTCTCATTTGGTTTCTCTTTCTTCCACTTCTAGGTCATTTTCTTGATTTCTTCACAAACTCCAGTACAAAAGCGAATGAGCTCGCCTTGATCATTGCTCATCTTTACACTGGTTGCCATGAAGAAGATGTCATATCAGTGAGGAATTGTTACCATGGGAATGCATCAAGGATGATGGGCTCCACCAGGTAGTGAATTGGAAGATCAACATCATGTAATTAAGCCGCAAGTAGCAAAAGATTCATACACATTTTGAGATTTGCTTGGAGGTGTGAATTCGATCATGTTCTGCTTTCCTGTAGATGCATATGCTAGATGGTATGCCCCATGCTCTTAAACTGGACGAGTACAGAGGTGTCTTTTGATCAGATGGAGAAAAAATTGTGAAGGATGTTGAGGATCGTATCGATTTTGGGACCTCCAGGTAGCACAACCTTCATCTATGAAGCTATCCAGGTTCAGCTTCAAGATGCCCTAATTAATGGCCAAAGATTTGGATGCCCTAATTAATGGTCGTGTTTTGCGGGCACTCTCAGGGGGTCGGTGGAATTCAAGAGCTTGCACTGGGGTACCTGCTAGCCGTGTACACAATGATCAGGAAAGCTGGGGGGCTATGCAGAGCGGACGAGCTCCAGTCCGGATTTGCATGCACGAGAAGCCATTTCTGGGGCTTCAGACAGGACAAGACCTTCCTGCTAAAAGGTTAGCAGGAGCTTCTGACGGAGAGGAGGTTCAGAGGAGAGGGCTTCCGATGGGAGAGGAACTTCAGCTGCAGAGGGGCTTCGGACAAGATAACTTCCTGCTAGGAGGGGTTAGGAGCTTCTGGTGGCGAGAAGGTTAGGCAGGGAAGCGTGAAGAGGTTCAGGGGTGGGGGGGTTTGACTTTGTACAATTAGTTTTAAAATTAATATTAATATCCAAACATAACACTTTTGACCTCTATCAATATCAATATCAAAATTGCTATTGATATTGTGTCTTAATAGAGTTACCAAGTAGACCATTAGATATGGCTCTAAAATAATGATCTGAAATATTCAGACGTGGATTTGGGTAGATCCAGATCCTCCCATTTTTTCACCCACATAAAACTATATTGCAGGTCCAAATTCAGATACTTCACTCCCACAATGAATTAATGGAGACCAAGGATGTCATCATTATGAAGGTAAACCAGGTAGATGAAGAGGGGCTTTTGAATTCAACAGGACAGAAATGTATCGTTGTACCTGCCAGAAGTAGCAGGCACCTCAAGATGTAGATTACTACATCACCTGCCTGTTTTGTCATAATTAAATTGTTTCTCATATTTTAACATTTTTCATTTAAAGACATTAAGGTGATGTAATACCACGTAGGTGATAAGCTGAGGCATTGGAGACACCATTTTTCATGGTAAATCAATAGATTAGCAAATATATGAGTAAAAATAATACATAAAAAAGTAATAAATAAAATATCAATTTGCAAAATCAATTAAGTAATATAAAAGGGCATACTTAAATAGACTAAATGACATAAATACCATATTAGAACAATTCAATTAAGTTAATGTTAATACTTAATTAGTATTAACTATGAATAAATATATATAATTAATTATTCCTAATCATTATTCCATAAAAATATCTATTTTTAATCAAATTAACTATTAGAACTATCTATTTTTACTTTAGATTATCAAAACCACTCAAGTGATATTGATACTTAATTAGTATTGATTATTAAAAAATTAGACAAAGTTAGAGATTAATATGGTGCTCAACAGGTGCCCCCTCGCCTTGACACAAGAGGGGTGCCTTGTTGCCTAGGCATTGCCTAGGGCTGAACCAAGCTAAACACAACAAAAGATCATGCATTTATAAAACCAAATTGAAAGCATAACCATGCATATTCCTTTAGTTGTTGGTAATTATTTAAATTACCCTTTCCAATAACTCTGAGCATGATGATCACTAACATGTGAAACGAAAGCCGGAAAGAAAATAAACAGTGTAGCTCTAATCTTAAAAACTAAGAAGAAACAAGAAGTATGAGAATAAGTGTTCACAGCAACTATAATGACATGTTATCAGGTTAAGATATACAGCAGATTTAAAATTTTGACCTCACAAAGATAAGAACCAGATTTAGCATGACCTCGCATAAATGAAAATAGAATCAATGGAAGGGCTACCGTCAGTATATGTAAGCTTAGTGATCCCTCCAATAGCTTCTTTTGCCTTACGGGGAACAGCAAGTGAATTGACATGGTATTCCTTTGTAGAGCTTACACCCAAAGATGCTGGAATTGCCTAGACAATTTCCAATAAAGCAAATGCTATAGATCAGAGGTTTCCTGAACCAATGCTGCTTCCAAAAATGTAAACAGGATATGGCACAGGTAATAGGTGAACCTTAAAGAGCAAACCATTAGTATCTTGAAAGAAAAGCACCCATTTGCGACCATCATCATGCCTGTACAGGTTATGAATATTCTGAATAATGTATCTCTCCGAATACAATTTATCGGAATATTTTCAAGATGATATGTTGGTAATTTAGACAGAAATATACTCTTAAATATAATGAGCAAGCAGTCACCAAACTATGACATTATGTATATAAATATATCTGTTCAACAGAAACTAATTAAAAATTTAGTAGATATAAAATGAAAACACTAGTTATGATATACTTCAAGTTCAAGCATTACCATGTATTGAGAAGACCACTAGAAAAAAGAAGAGCATGCACGTCACCATGTCCATGAGGTTTAGTCTATCAAGGTCACAAATGCAAACAAAATGAGAAAAATAGCAAAATACAATGATGATGCATGTCATATACTTCCTTTCCTTAAGGACCAGGAGATTGGGTAAGTTTAGTCTATAGATAAAAATGATTAAATTCATGTGTACCTGAATTTTGTACTTATCACTCGCTTCCAGTGAAAGCCTTGCATCATTGTCTTCCAAGCATGCAACCTTTTCCTACATCATTGTTCCATGAAAAAAACTGATGTTTCACAAGCGAACCATGCCAAATAAAACATATGGCAGAAAAAAACGTGATTAAGAAAGTCTTAACCAAGTTTAGGTAACACTCATATGTTACATGTACATTAGGTGATCTGCATGTATTAACACAACAAGGTGATAGTTGTTGCACTAAATACTATTATTGGACTATGCAATGTGCCAAGTAGACTACATGACCGAGGGGTACCTCTGGATGTTTCAAAAAGTTTTCCCTAATAGTAATATCACATCATCATATTTGTTAAAGCTACAAAAATTAAGAATGACAGATAAAGATAGAAGCATTAAAAAAATTGTAGAGTCTCAGCCATTGTCATCTGAAAATTAATATGGTTTGAAATTTTAAATAAGTTTTCGATAAAATGGATAGCAGCATGTAATGGACAGGCTACTACCTGTTGGGCATGCCAATGGATCACTCTGAAAAGGCAGCAGAGGCACATTTCTAAAGATCCAATTATTTTTCTTATTTTGTAATTTTAAGGCTAGATGTACAACTTTAAATACTTAGCTAGTGCATGGTCAAATCTTGTCAAATCTAAGTTCAACCTGGTATATTGTCATATTTGTTAACCTCCTCAGACGTGGTAAATATCATTTATCTAATAGTTTCTAGTGCATGCAATACTTTATACCTCTAGCTCTTCTCAAGAAATGCTAGAAACACAAATCCGAGAAAAAAATGTCTTACCTGTTTCAGAAGTGTCACCTGAGTATGTGCCATACCAAAATAGGAATTTGATTCCAACAGTCTTACAGTGGATGTATGAGTGTCATCAGATGTCATTATCACCAGTGGAATTCGTCTGAGATTCTGATCTAAAGAAGAAAGTATTTGTCAATTTGTCAAAATAAGAAAGCAAGACATATAAGCAATATTTAATGGTTATGCCAGTAGATAAAACTGCCTTACATTTCCATCACGGTTCATCCTATGATTTTCACACACTTCATCTTAGCAATCACAGAACTAAATAACTACATGGGTAATCATCTCATAGTAACAAATATTTGATGAAGTGGCTCCAGAACAGCCAGGGTAGATCCTAAACCCATTCTGGATTGGATCGGCCAATCCAAGAGAATTTAGGTGGGTTATGGTGCTGATCAGCCCCCATTGTCGTTGGATGGGTCATGGGTGCCAGAAGACAGTGCAGGGGCGGCATTGCTGCCGCAAGGTTCCTCCTACGCCTTTCTCACCCTAATGGGCAAGAAAAGCAGCTCCTATCCGGTCTGGTGGACCGGATAGAAGCTGGATTCGGGGATATCAGGTCCAACACTACAGATTCTGATCAATCCCAAAGATTTTACTGAAGAGCTGCTCCCATGGCGATGGACTTAGAAGTTAATAATTGTCAAAAAAAATATATTTAAATAAAATTTATTCCTTATTCTTTATAATAGCTAATCTATCAAGAAAAGTAAAAGGAGAATGTGTGAACCTCTTTTTTACGTCGTCTGTTCTTTAGAAAGAAAGACATCTCCGGACTTTTCTAGGAAAATATGTGATATCCTAAAAATATTAGGTAGTCCGGTGATAGTTTAAAAATATTAGAACCGAGGTTCGGGTTCTTTGAAAATTTCATTTTTGACCCTTCTCCGCCGGATGGTGCGAGTATCCGGCGTTAACTTACATCGAGCAACGGCTCGAACGCCTTTGATTAACCGTCGCGGCAACCTATTTTTGGAGATATGCACATCCACAAAAAGGAAAGAACTCAAAAGGGCAGTGGCCTTTTGGGTCCGATCAGATGCAAACCGATTTGTTCGAGTTGATTTTGTTTGTTGGTTGATTTTGGGTCAACTTGAAAGTCGGTTTTGAGTTTTGGAATTTGACTCAATTTGTTTGATTGATTTGTTGTTTGGTTTTTTATTTGTTTTGGATTGAATTTGGTTGATTCAAGTTGTTTTGGTTTGAATCTGTTTTGGTTTTGATTTTGGACTTGATTGGTTCAAGTTTTTGTTTTGATTTCAGTTTGATGTGCTTAAAGTTTTAAACATGTTTGGATTTTTGATTTGGTTTGATTTGCTTCAAAAACCGGTTCAATCTTGTTGAAGATCGGTTGTGAGTTCAAGTTTGAATTTCAGATTTATTTTAATTCTGATTTTTTATTGTTTTGATTTTCAGATTTGATTTAATTCTGTTTTTGTTTGAATTGTTAGGTTTGATTTTCTGTTTTTTGATTTTCTGTTTGAATTTCCAGATTGATTCTTGAAATGGTTTTATTTTTGTTTGGCGGTTTGCATCGCCTCCGACCCATCGGGTCACTTTGAATGCCCGATTTCATGCATCGATATGGACATCAAAGCTTCATTTCATTGAAAGATGGGGTGAAGTACATCGGTGTACAAAGTGATTGGTCCTCCCCCCAATATAGGTTTATCCCCACTACTTTGAAAAAAATTTGGCATTACGACGGCATGCCGGCTATTTTTCCAACTTAGTGAAAATTTACCCATCCAAAATAGCCAGCCTTAGCTTAGCCATATTGGGGGAAGGAACCGCTGGCTACGGGAGCATGCCCGCGCCACCGTCCGGATCGACATCCCGGGGCGTACCCGGGAGGAGTCGTCCAAGTTTGGAGTCCCCGCGAAGGGTGGATCTCCTTAATTTAATGTTGCTTTCGCATTTTGAATTTTTTTATTTGTTTATTTTTGGAACAAGGCCATGGAAGCCGGTTCAATTTCATCGGCGTTCCGAGCCGGCCTTCAATCTTCATAGGCCCGCCGGGCCTGTTTTGTACTGTTTGGGCCGGAAGGGCCTGTTGGGGAGCTGCTGAACTTCTGGAGCTGCCTCACCGGACCGACTTGGAAGGCCACCCGGCTAAGCCCATGGCCCGTCGTACGGTTTCCAAGGGGGGCCGGGCTGTCACCTTCAAGTCGGCCCACCTTCCGGCTGTTGTCCTCCTGTTTGGAGCTCCCTGGACTGCTGGAACTGCTGTCTTCTCGGTAAGGTAGGGAGAGTGCCCCGGGCGGACGATCGGCCCCGCCACACGAGTTCCGAAAGGGCCCGGGACATTCACCACTACCCACCATCACTGAAAGTTGGCAGGTTCTGCTCCCTGGTTGAGTGCCACGGTGCTGCCCACCTCTGGAGCCTCTTGGGCTGCTGTCCTCTCGGTAGGCCACAGGGGGGCCGCTGAAAGAAGACTTCAAGCATTTTTTTTGGGGAGAGAGGACCTGTTTGGGGTCTGTTTTAGGGACCGGACAGGGGCCTGTGTAGGGGTCTGATTTAGGGACCTGTTTTGGGTCTGGGAGATGGGCCGATCATAGACCTATGTGGGGTCTTTTAGGGGCCTGTTTGGGTGGCTGCAGGTGGGTGCGGCTGGGCCTATTCTCATTGGAATTGAAGTGGGCCTGGCCCAATTGGGCCTGGTTTCTGGGCCAGCAGGCTGAGAGGAGGCCCAAGCCCTCCTATGGGCTGCGCACAAGGCCTAATCTTGGCCCAATTGTGCCAATTATGGGCTGGATGAATCCAGCGCCTGCTGGGGTGTCCAATTGGGCCCAATTGTGGCTGATTAATGGGCTGTTGGCCCAGCTCCTAAGTCAGCCCCTCTGCTCTCTTTTTTTTTTTTTTGAAAAAATGTACGCCAACAGAGAACTATCAAAACAGTGAGCATCTACATGTAGTAAAAGGAGAACTATCAAAACAGCTATTGTTCTTTATATATTTAAAGCTATATATTTAATGTACTACATTTTTGGTAGCCAATCATACATTCTTCTAATTTATATTATTCATCTCTAAAGAAAATGATTTGATGGTATTTCACACTCCAATTTTTTTAGGTCAATGGTTACAGGAGAAGTTTCACTCAAACCTAGAGCAAGTTGGTTCCCCCAAAATGCAACTGGGGCAAAACATAACATCTGGGAAGAAGCAGGTCCTGTTAGGTCCCAGTATCTGCCACTCCTTGCTGGTATTGCTGCAACTTTTTTGGATCCACCTAAATAGTTCGATATTGAACCAGGGGTGGCGCCATTGTGGAACCCAGGATCTGCAATGTGTCCCCATCTCCCTTGCCTGATAATGGCACAGCAACAGAGGCAGCATTTTGTCCGTCATTTGGTGGCCACCGGTGGTTTAGCAAAATTGGTCAATTTAGATCGAAATCAGTTGATGCAGAGCCACATGGTGCCGTCTGTGTCTTCCCCATGTTAACAGGTGAAGATCTGATAGGAGCCAGATACAATGACTTACTGAGATATCAGTCTATCTTGGATGATTGTATTGCATCTTGTGGATGTGATATGACCATAGTTGTCAAGGCAACAATGCACCCAAGGCATTTAAGGGTGTCAGTTCTGCCTAAGGTACAAAGTGGCCGCTTAGTACCTCACCTACGCGGACGACTCAAGGCAGTAGCATTAGATATTTATATATACATGTATATACATATACACAATCAAATATATAATTAAATATTAGTATTATATATTTATGTATACATATAAATATATATACATAAATATAATTATATTTGTATGTTGTAATTGAATGTGTATGTTTATGTGTTCATACACGTAAATGTAATTTTATTTACGTACTTATCTATGTGTAGGTATATGTTTTTTTTTAAAAAAAATCTTGACAAACTTGGTGAGTGAGAGAGAAAAGAAAGATCTTTATAAAATTTAAGTATATAACTTATGTTTATAATCACAAATTTTAACCATATATAATAGTATAAGTGATAGTGAAATATTGTTTCACTATTAATAAATGGGTACCCACGAATTGCAAATTGATCTGCACGGTCAGGCCACGGGAGCCAAGGGGGCAACGTCCCTTGTAGGGGTTATCAAAAGAAAAAGCCCCCCTCAAAAAAAAATTTAAATTATGTGTGTACAATCTGGGGTGCCTAGCCTAGGAGCCTTGAGAGCCTTTTGGGCCTGGCAAGGCATTGACAGAATAGTGCCTTTACACCTAGGTGGAGCCTAGGCAAGTGTCTTGACAACTATTGATATGGCCTGATAGTGTTGGAGAAGATGCAGGGGTGGCACCCTGTGCTGCCGCTGCCCTAGCTCCAATTAGACTCCAAAAGAATTGATTGAACTAGGATCCCTTGAAGAATGCATATGTACTATTTGTTCTATTTTTTGTTTTTTCCTTTTTTAAGAACTGATCAAGACTGACTCCAAATTTTTTTTCTTTCCTTGAATTGGTTGATTCGGCCGATCCGATGATGTCAGCTGTTTCAACAGAACCTTCAGAACCCTTTTTGGTGTGCAGCAAGTTCTATTTATATAGAAGAAGGGCTAGTAGCCATCGAGGGAGAGTCCTCCTCCTTGGGGATTGCCTGGACAACAGTTCTGATCCAGCCATGTAGGGAGGAAATTCGATGGCCAATCCCTACATTTTAGAGATCCTCGGTGGTAAATTTCTTTGGTTTCACTGCAAGGCAGCATTCCCGGATGGCAGTCTTGATGATCTCCTTGCCACCAATGGTTCCTGATATTTTGAAAAAGAGGTGCCATATTCGAGGATGCCCCACTTGCTGCAAGATCTTCTGGATTACAGTTCCTGCAATTTTGAGATATCCTAGTGGATTAGAAAAGGTTGCAGCAGTCATGGAAAGTAGGGATAAATCCGATGGTCAATCCCTGTATTTTAGGAATCATCTGATGATGTGGCAGTCATAGCTAGACATGCCTGGTATCCTTCCTGTCACCAGGAGGTCCAGCCATGTAGGGAAAAAGTTTTATTGGCCAGTGGCCCCTCCTCCTGCAATTCTAGTAAATGGGGATGGGTCCGGTGGCCACTTCCTGTTTTTAAGGAGCCCTGGTAATCTTTCCTTGATATCCTGCCATGTGAGAATCCTGGTTGGCCCTCTTTGATGATCTCCTTGCCCTGATGGCTCCCTGGATTTTAGGAGATGATGCTGGTACACCTAGGACCTGATAGCTATCACCAGGGGGTTGTTATTTTAGGGATATGATAGAATGAAAAGCCTGGAGAAGACAGGTACGGCCTCGATCTCTCAAGGATAGCATTAATAGACTCTAGAACCTGCTGAGGTGGCAAGGCTGCATTCTTCTTTACCAAGACAGGTGGCTGCATAACCAGCTAAAAGATGGGCCAGCTTTAGCAATAAAAATAAACATGTGTTGAGATTAAAACATAACCCATTAAGTGGGGGCAAAGATGGGCTGCGAAAATGACATAAGAAATGGGTCTATTTTCCCATTGGGTTAAAACCAGAGAGGGTCAATTTTGAAGTGAAATACAATTCATCTAATTCATCCTCTATGTGCCAAGAATATAGCACATAATCCCCACAAAATAGGCCTCATAATAGCCACTAAATTGGGTTCAATTGTAGTTTCTACTCCTGTTCTAATTACCCCACTGTATGTATTTTTTCCTTGAAATTTTTAAGTGCTAACAATAGCAAAGAAAGAAAATCCTTCATTATCCAAGCTTGTAATAAAATTAGCCTCTCTAAGTACCAAGGCATGCCTTAGCTGAGCATTCGTAAAAGCAAAGATGCCTTCTAAGTTAAATCTTTAGAACCAGGTCCCCCACTTTCATAGCTTCAATCTATTTAGCAATACATGATCACTTGGTAAGCAGCATATTTTAATTTCATTCAGAAAAATTCCAAATTTAATGCAATGTTTGTATGTAGAGGCTTACCAACCTTGAATCATATTATTGCTTGCATCTTGTAGTGCTAAAATAGACTCTATATAGTGTTGCAAGAAGCATGTTCCTGTTGTAGTTTCTGAAGGAAGTGCCAGCTGCAATATTTGCAAATAATAGTGTCCACATAGACATGTTAGCATTTCTTCATGATCCTTCATAATATATCCCCATAAAGGGATTAGCATATTATATGAAAATATCATACATATCAACATGAAAAATAAAAGCAGTAATGAAGCAAAAAATGGAACTTGAATCATAAAAACTCAAGAGCTTAGTGCAAAGATAAACGAGAAATGCATGAAACAAAGTTAGAAACAAAGAGGCTGGATGTAACATCCCACATTACAATGATCTATTAAATAAAAAATTAGAGAGCTTCAATAAACATAATATAGTTGATTAGACAAATTGGAACCAATAAATAGATGTAACCTTTGAGTTTTGAACCTCCTGTCTTAATGTGCCATATGATTGATCATGTTCTTAACACGACCATAAGGCTGGTCATGTTCTTAATGTGATCATCCGGAAGGTCACAAAAAGGTCCAGTAGACCAAAACAGTCATTTTTCTAAAAGAAATAAAATTTTAATTAAATGAAAATATTAAAAAACCAGCGGGCCTCCAAGAACCTTCTAGAAGGCTTGGAAGCCAAGAAAGTCCCGCAACACACATTCATTGCGTATTTAATGGTTAAATTTATTGACATGATCCCTGGGTGGTCGCATTAAGGAAAACAACAGCCAAGATCTGCAGTAGTGCAACAATGTGGTGCCACAAATCCAAGGTCTTCTGTTGGTTGGTTTGCCACCTTGTACACGTGATGGATCAAAAGCCTGTGCTCTGAACGTGAAGCTTGAAGTGGTTGTGTTAAGAATCAAACTTCATTAAATATTTGGAAACCCCCTAAACTACCCTTGAACTCTCATATATAAAAGGTGATGCAGAAAAAAATCTTCCACAACATTGTTAGAGGGTGATTGGAGAGAGAGAGAGAGAGAGAGAGAGAAGGTGAAGGGGAGGGTTGTAGGGCTGAAGGGCCATGTATCCATATAAGGAGAGGTTCTGCTGGATTCACAGATCACCAATCACCCATATAACAAAATTGATGCCAGATTTGCTAATCACCGATTGCCCGGATAAAGTAAGGTTCTACTGATTTCATTGATCACTGATTGCCCGCTAAAGAGAGGTTCCACCAGATTCACCAATCACTAGACCTTTGATCAAGGTAAGACTTTGCCCAACTTCTAAGACCCCTACATTCCAACCCTAGAAAAAGCTTTGCAGGACTCACGACACTAGGTCACAACAAGTAGAATGTTGCTGATATAAGCATGCACTTGATTATGTTCTTGTTCTATCTATGCACATTCAATTCACGCTTTATCTATATGATTATCTTGGCTACTCGTATTTCTCTATACTCACGATGCTATTTGATGATTCTTGAATCTTGATATATCGATCTTGTTGATACTTCTATGATTGTTCCCTTTATTGCCTATGCATATATGATTCATACCCTATCTACATGATTGTGATACCTATTGCATGTATTACAATAGATTATTTCTAATAAATCTATTCTTGTTGCTATGTCCACAATTATTCTTCTTGTTAGAGAAAAGTTTAATATTATTTTGCACATCTTTAGCCTTGAATACAGTTTTTTTTCTTCAGCATAAGATATCTTCTATCCATGATAAGTAAGAGATAATGTTGAATGTTGTGAAAGGCTGGCTTCTCATAACTCATAAGCACCTAATGAGAGACTTGACAACAAACTCAACACGCAACCCAAACAGCTTATAAGTGTTATCCGATAGTGTTGAGTGTTGTATCTTAGATTAATCTCTCATAAGTACCCGATGGGAGAAGAGATGACTAACTCAACATCCACTTCAATTAGCTTATGAGTGTGCTACATGAGCATTTATCACATTCCATGTTTACAACTTCTATGCAAAAGATGGTGTAGAATGTTGTATCTCAAATTGAACCCACGTAAGTATGTAGTGGGGAAGGAGACAACTAACTTGATACATATTCCAAATGGCTTATAAGCTTAGTATCCCAGTTCTTACATAAACACTAAAAGCGATCTTACAAGCACCAAGTTCTCTTCACAAAAATTTTATGTTGTCCGGAATCAAGATTTTATGATTTAAGTACTCATTTGTGATTATGATACAGATTCTTATCTATAATTTTATCTTGAGCATTACTTACCAAGAATACATGATTTCTAATGAAGTTTTATGTCCAAGTTTTTATCTTCCTAAGTATGTATGAAGACATACATGATAAATATGACAACCCATTTAGTTCTTTGGAATTCACCTATCAACAATTTATGCATAAACAAGTAACATTAGAACAGAAGAATGAGAAATAAATGCTGAGCATTGCGAGGATTATCCAATCTAAGATGAATGTTTACTCAAGTATTTTGATGCGTGTTAAATGAACAGTAAGTTTTAATTAGATCATGAAATATGAACATCATGCGAGGTGTATTGGCTCTAAGCAAAGTTTTTGAAACATAACATCAAGGTTTAGTGTTGAATTATGTGAACTGATGTGAATGTCGTAAATTCTACACAACTTGTATGTGAGCCTCTCAACTAAAAGCTAAAAAGTGACACGGATTAGTAAGTAGTATAATTATTAAACACTATCTTGCAAATATGGATCGTTAACATAGTATATGATCATTTTTCAAAATAGCACTAAAATGCAAGTAAAAAAATTCAAATAATTGACACATTAGCAAGAGGATTGAAACTAAACTATAATAAATCATTGTGCATGAACAGGCTAGTCTAAACTACCTTGATTCCCTTGTACCCAAGTCTCTCCCCAAGACCACCCGCAACAATAACAAAAGCAGCATTTCGGACTTCTCTGACGCCAGCTTCTTCTAAAGTAATGAAGTTATCATCACCAAATGTAAGAACTTCCCCTGAGGGTACCTGCAGAAACGTATTCAACATTAGATAGATGGTGTGAGATTTTCAAAGAGTAAATCTTTGTGCTTTAGTCTTTTTGTCCAAAATCCACAATGTATATTATAGATGGAGAAAGTCATTCAAACATATTCATGAGGAGTCCTTTGTATAACACAACTAGATTAAACTACAATGTCAAAAACAAACACAAGAACTAACCAACTTGAAAGAAATTAAATGCAGAGTAAAAGAGCAAGATGAGAGAACAACACTCACAGCTGGAGTAAAACCATCATATGGATTTTTCCCTGCCTTCGAATCAGCAAGGAGCTTTCTTGCATTTCTAATATATGTGACCAGTCCACCAGGATAACTTTCATTGAGCCGAGCAATCTAGCACCATTAGTTTTGAAAAATGAGGAATAGAATTATCAGAACATTAGTAACCGGCACTTTTTATAGCAACTGAGACCAACAAAAAAAAGTCTGAACACGTCTCAATAAGCAGAAGATTCTTATAAGAAAAAAATAAGGAAGCAAAGCCCCCAAGTTCACTGCTTAACGATACAGCTGATTCCCCCGTTGATGATGTACCATAACAAGGTTATAAAGCAACTCAGTGTTCCAATAGAAAGTTAATTCACCTCCCTATCTAGCAACTCAGTGTTCCAACGACTGACACATTTTTTTCCAAGGTTTTATAGGATTTCTGCCAAGTGCCAACCAAGATGAAAAACAGACTTCAATTTGGGACAAGACAAGTCAGTTTGGCTTCTAAAAAAAAGATACTTTTTCAGTAAAATCTGCCTGTCAGAGATTAAATTAGGAGGGGGGACAAAAGATTAGTGTGTTAGAAATAAGTTTGAAATCTGATTTTTCTGCTCAGGATTAGGTTGTTCCTATAAAAATTATGTAAGGAAGACTTCCAACAAGAGTAATAGTTCACGAAAATTTCCCAGTCCAATCAGTGAAGTGTCTTTTGTGGAATTTTTACCGAGGACATTGATCAATAATTCCTAATGTCTGGCATTGTCAATGCTTTATGGCATGGCTTATTCACAAGCCTGAAGTTATATTGAGGTGAAGCTCAAAATGGGCTCTCCTGGATGCAGTCTTAGGATAAAATGAATCCATGGAGTACCCAAACATGTGAAAAATTGTCCTTCCAGCATGTTTGTGAGCTATCTGGGTGGTTCAACAAGAATCCGAGACCAGACAAAGATTTTTTAGAACATGGTCTACTTGATGCATCACTAGACTTTTGCGTGGTTTAGACCCTATTAGGCTTGGGGAGCTGTGTATGGTGATCTAAATATATCAGAGTTTATTTAACTCTTGCTGAGTCTGCTACTAGCAAAATAGTAGACTTCATGTTTTTATCTTTTTGTTTACTCCTTTTCCACATTCTTTGTAATTTGTTTTAACCCTTTTGCACTTAATGAATTGTGGTTTACCATCTTCAAAAAAAAATTTGTAATTGTAGTCTTCTTTTCGGCCATCTTAAAAATTATTGTTGAAGGTAACAAGGCAAAAAAGATGCTCTTGTTGATGTTACAGGTTTCCAGCTCAACTGTACTGATGTTTTTTGTAATCCAATGAGAAAAGAAACCAACAGTATTATTCTCTGTACTGAAAGTCATATTCTAAAGTGAATGGTAATTCTGAATTTGTCAAAACCTATGTTGTACAGAACTGAAACATATTTAAAATCATCTGTGCAAAAGTTAAGATCTTGTTTGGAAATTATATTAAACACCAATATCATCAATAGGTGTTTGGCTATCAATATCAATATTGAAACTCTTAGTGCAAATGAAGCATGTCAATCTTGAAACACTTACTGCAAATAAAGCATTATATGTAATACTAAGTGTTTACTTATATCAATTTTTATATTGATAATCCATCCTCTACAAATGACAATATTAAAATTGATATAGTATAAGTTTTGATACTCTAACCAAACAGGCCATAAGACATTATCTGCATTAACATTCAGAAAACAAGAGAGTACCAAATTGTATATCAAAAGATGGATACTTAACTGAGAAACAAATGCTGGCAAATAAAAAAGGCTAAAAATCACAAAAAGAGAAACCCTTTAAGAACGGATAAAAAAATGCATTATTAAATTGCCTGAATTTATGGAAACAATATGTAAGAACATGCGAATGAATAAATTCAAGTCTTAAAATGTATTAGTATCTTTCTTATTTCCTAATCATATCAACTGACTATAGAAGATTTGGACAAAAAACCTGTTCAAAGAAAGTTATCTTCTTCTCATCATCCATGCCAGGATCAGACCAGTGGGCGAACAGATGACTTTGCCCCTCATTTAGCAACATTTTCCCAAGTTCAACCTGTGATCCATGAGTTTCTTTCACATTTAGACCAACAGACTTGAGAAGGTAAAATTAATCAGCACCGCAGCATTAAGTTACCGTGTCAACAAGAAACCTCAGTACCTAAGATTTCTTTCACATTCAACAATAAGCATTTACCACAAACAAGATGGACATGTATCACAAGATATCAAGAAACAGACTGAACAAACTCCACAATTTCTACTAAGCTACAAACTTCAATGCCATCAAGTATAAATTCCTCTTCTTCTTTTGGTTAAAATACATTTTGGCTTACGTTCTTCAAAATGAACCATGCCTGGGAAAATTTACCATTTCAAGTATGCCGCCTATTAAGATTGGCAAAAGGCTTTCACTAGGTAATTAAAAATCTTGAGTAAAACTTTGTATGAGAGAGGTGTAAAGAGAAATCTGGCTTGCCCATCCCATCTCCCTATGGCAGGAATTCAGAGCAGGGCACCTTTGATCCACATTGAGGTGGAATGGAATCCACATCTTGCTCCTCAAGTAGATGCAGCAACACCATGGAGTCTAAGCATTGACTAGAGAATCAGCCGATCTGAATAGGAATCAGTCGATTCCAAGATCAGATCAGAATTCGTCGATCTAATTTTGGTCTGAAGTTCTTATTCAGCTGATCTCCGGACAAAATAGGCCAAAATAGGCTGAATCAGGGTGGATCGGGACTGGAATCGATCAAATCAGCTGAAACCAGACAGATTCTAGCGACAAATTGCTGGAACAGGCCCCCATGGCGGCTGCAGTGGCACTGGCATTTTCCCCTCCCTATCGGATAGGAAAGACAGGCTTATCGGGTCCCAAGATCTGGTGACTTAAATCATTGGATCCAGTCATATGGGGTCCGATGGACCCGATGTGTCTATCAAACATAGTTGTCAAGGGATCTGCGATTCGTGGGCAGTGGGCACCCATTTAGTGATAGTCTAAACATATTGCACTATCACTTATGCTGTAATATATGGTTAAGATTTATGATTATAAGCCTATGTCATATAAATATCTAATGCTACCAACCTGACTGCCTAAGCGATGCCTAAGTGGCCGCCTTGTTGCCTTGACAACAATGCTAAAAAGTAACCAAACTTTAGGACAGGGAGGGCACGGCAAAAATGGGCTGCTGTGGCAACTATTTCTGATCAAAATAGCTATATTGGACCGGAATCTGATCTAGCATTTAATTTTGTAATTTTTTTCCTTTTAGAGTTTTTTAAAGAACTGATTCAGACCAATTCTGAATTATTTTTTCTCTCAAAAAATCAAACAATTTGGACAATCTGATCCTGATCAAATAGGAATCAGCACCCACCAAGCTGGGTCCCGATTCCTATCCTGGAATCAATGGGTTAAGGTAAGTGAGACAGTTTTGCACTCATTCAACCTAAAATGGGCAGATAAGACTTAGCAGTAAATCTCAAATACATAGTTCTCCATCAGAGACTTCCTTGTTGTCACTTGAGTAAAACACATATTGCACCACCTCAAAAAAAATGCATTCAAGAAAATACCATGTCTATTGCATATAATATGTGTCCCTTGTTAAATCCTGAGTTTTTATCCTTGTGATTATCTTCATGATTGACAACTTGGTAAAGTTTACCTCTAGAGTCTAGTCCTTTCTACTGGGCATCAGCTTCTAATCATGAACCTCCTGTTGATTATGTCCACACACTGTCTTTGAGCACTGTTTGCACCACATAGAGATAATAACATCTTATATGTGGGGAAGCTTTTCTGCTACAAGGTATGATGAAAAAAACTAGTTAATTTGCATTTCAGTGCTTTGAGCGTTTTCTTTTGCATTATAGTTGAAGCAAGCTAACCATTTTAGTTGGAACTAGTATATGTATTAGTATGCTATAAATTTAAATAACTTAAATTGATCTAAAATATATATTTTAGTTAGAAGAAAGAAATGATTAATTTTAAGGACCTGTCGAAGTAGACATCTTATTACACCCTTTTGAACACAACCTTCATTTTGCTAGTAATCACCCACATCGTTCATGATTTTCAGTCTCTTGCATCTACAGATGGAAGCCAGGTCTTCATCTAGTATAACTTCCTTTTCCATTCTCTATGACCACGGAACACAGGTAAAAAGGGACGGTACTGCATCTTTTTTCCTATATGAAACTTCATAACCTGAGATAATTTGACGTGGCCACCTCCCCTCTGATCAGAAAAACAGAATTACAGAGATCTGCTTCTTGGATCCACTTCACAAACATACCGACAATTTGACACAACAAACAACGTCAGGGATCCTTGGAACACGGAATAAATGAAAAGGAAAATTTTCACATCCATTTCAGGCATCATCTTTGGGATCGGCATTTAAGATTAGTTTAGAATTTCCAACGGAATACTGACAAAAGCGCCAAAGAACCATTCTTAACCCACATCACACCATGCGCGATCCCTTGTCTGCACTCAAAAACAGAAACTTCGCCGAACTCTCAGATTTCAACCGAAAACCGGTGACACGGTCCATAGTTGCAGCGTCAAATCAACGAATTAATCTGTCAAGTTCAACCCAACACACTCGAATTCAGACCGGTTTCATGCACAAAGCAGTTAACTGTTAACTGCAGGAGGAGGTCCTCAAGAGTCAAGAGCGCTTTATGCATCGGTTTCCAGAAGCGCACGATTTCATCAACTGTAGAGGCTGTAAAAACCATACGAAGTAAGGGCATTGACGGCGAGGGAGGAAACCAACCTGCTCGGCAGATAGGATTCCCAGATTCTTCTGGAGTCCCGGCGCGGCCTCCGCCCAGCCGTCGCCAATGCTGAGTTCCGCAAACTTCTCCTCCGTTGAGCCTTCTTCCATCTCCCCGGCGCCTGATGCTGAGATATCCTATGGCAGAAAGAAGAGAGGAGGAGGAGGGACGAAGGGGGAAGGGAGGGAGCACCGGTGCAGAACAGCCACGGCGGAGAAGAGAATTGTCCGGGGAAATATAACGTCGGGCGACGAGGTTAACGACCAATGAATCTTATACAACTCGGACCGTAAAATGATGGGGATGGGGATGGGGATCGCCTGCGGGAACTTGACCGTCGTGGTTGTAGCAACGGGAGGAAGAGAGAGAGAGAGAGAGCTTATAGGAGATACGAACACGTGTCCCGACATCGATTTTCTGTTAGTCGCCGTCGCTGATGCGTGGAGCGTTGTCGTGATGCGACGAAAGGATCCGATCTGCATGCCGCGGATATTCTCTTTCAAAGCAGTGATTTTTTAATTTTATTTATTTTTATATAAATGTTTTTGAAGCTTAGTTTTCATCAACGTGGGCGTGCCGGAGTGGTTATCGGGCATGACTAGAAATCATGTGGGCTCTGCCCGCGCAGGTTCGAATCCTGCCGCCCACGTCTGTCCGTCCCCTTTTTATTGCTTTTTAATCCAGGCCGTGCTTCCGGCAATTTTTACGAAGCCTGCGCTGAACGGGACTGTTTTCACTTTCCGTGTATCCACCCATATAAGTGCTTATAGCGAACAAAACTAATAATAACTTCTAATTATACTGAAATAGTTCAGTTAGATTTGCTTCCATTATGAATAAAAAACCTTTTATTCACCTATTTATAGTGCATAACTGACGGCGTGCTAAATTACAAAATAATTTTTTAAGTTTTTATAAAAATTAGGATAATTAAAGTACACCATCATCATACTTTGAGAGATATGGTGACAAAAAGAGTAAAATTCATCCATAAATGTATTTTTTAAATGAAACAAGTTCAAAAGCTCAAATTTGTCATGCAACCGCGCTCTCCGTATTGCAGAGAACAAAAGAACAATAGAAAGAACATCACAACAGAAGTTTTTATTTCGAAATGTAGGAATCCCGAGTCTACTCAACCAGATGACAAGCTTCTTGGCAGCATCGCCTGAACGCAGTCGACCAAATCTAGCGCACAACTCCAAAAATGTACTCAAAAATTGACCTTGCATATGCCATACAGAATGGTAAACTGGTACTCTGCCTAATCGACATACACCACTTGGACCCGTTGTCGGGGAACGAAGAAGCCGCTTGGTTACCAGCTACATGATGACCGAAAGGGGGAAACCATCGATGTCGAAGTCTAGATCATTTTTCGAAGTCAAGCGGCAGCACGACCTGCAATTACACCGGAGAAGGGAGGATCTTGAGCCAAGTGCCCGCCGAAATTACTTGACTAGGGAGCTGTCTCGGGCTTTGGTGATTCTTGTCTCGGTCTTCTTCCTGCCGGAGGGCCATCTCTTCGCCTTTCGTACCTCCTACTTTCATATTTTGACGAGTTCCGTTGCTTAGGTTGATAAGTTGGGTACTTGCATGGAATAATCTCTCCGTTTATATACTTATCACCTGAGGAGAAGAGTAGAAAATGAGCCAGAAAAGATAGAGATTGAGAGAGAAAAACCCAGTCAGAAATGCACTGACCTCCATAATCTTTGTTTGGCACATCAATATAAGAATCTGGCAGCACCCACAGAACGCCAGGCAGGCCTGCAACAAAGAGGAATGGGCGGGAAAGCATTTAGAGATTTATTTTTTAAAACATGGATATCCAAGAATGCAGCTGCAGCAGCTCCACGAAGAAGATTGCGCATCAGACCTTTGAACTTTTCTGATGTTTCCTCATCCACGGTGCATTGAAACCCAGTATAAGTGGTTGTACTGAAAGCATACATGTTCTTTTTGGCTTCCTCCATACTGCACAACGAAAATTTGCCAACCACCCAATAAGAAACATCACCACAAACTCGGTATCATGTACAAGTTTATCTGTCAGCACTGGGTAAATAAAACAAACCGCACAATCAAACTTGATCGATCCAGAATCACACGAGAGAAGAGCGGAAACAAAGAAAAAGCATAGGTATCACCGAATACGGTATCGGAAACTTTGTTCTATCGGGAGTAATAGAGGAAGGCACTTCAAGATAGTAAACTTTAACTCTGTTTAGTTCATTTGGCTAAAATAGTTGATATTCAAGAAGATGGAATCTTATGGACTCATCACCATATAAAACACTACCGCTCAGCTTCTACACTATTTCATGTAACTTTCAACAATATTTTCTTCTTCGACCTCTGCAAATACTTACCAAAACAGGACCTCCATGTTGACATGTGAAAACACAAACATACTCTACAGAAAAATACTAGAACCATGAAAGAAAATTCCGCCAACAAGCAAATAAATACCACCCCCACTTAAAATAACTTAAAGCTACCACAGACAGCTTCTTTCCAAAATATTCTCCACGGTGTCCATGTATGACGAAAAAGATACCCCTAATGTTTTATATTACTGACCAAAATGTTTGGCCCAAAAGTTAACCATGTACGTGAATGCCTGCTTATAGAGCTTGTTGCAACCAGAAAGATAAATAGGACTAATGCATGTTCAAAGTACCATCTGGATTGGTCAACTTGGGACGACATATATACCTAGTCTTGAAACTTTTCTGGAAACTCTCTTCATTTAAGAATGAAGAGGCATAAAATAACATTCAGAGGCAAGTGGCAGTTGGGATGAGGGAGAGGTCACTCGCCTCAACTTCCATCCAATCGCCTCCAAAATATTTAGGTAATATATTTATTAATTAAAAATACCTATTTAGGTGTATATATAGTGTATATGCACTGAAGCTGTCATAAAATTATCATCTTAGAATCACCTAAAAGCAAGTGTATCAAAAAAGGCTGTCAACAAATTTCGTCATTTACATTTTATGAAGAAAAATGACCATTGAATAGGTGGTGGCTACTGCTACTGCCTCAAGCAGCTGAAGCAGGAAGGGACCACCTCTTTTGACCCAGTGCCCAGACAATCACCTCAACTGCCATTAATATCGTAGGACAGTAATGGAAATGCTAGGAAAATCAACTTTAAGAGGGTTTTTCAGTCCCGGGAGGAAATAGTAACCACCCAATGAATGTGAATAAATCAGGAGTGTGCTTCTCATATCATTAGAGGTTGCAGGAATGGATGTAAGCACTTAGTCTAAAAAAATTGTATAAATCACAAAACCCAGCATTGAGAACATATGTAATAGTGATGAGAATGAGATACCTAGTAGTAGGAGTTGCCAAACAAAAACTCAGTAAACAGATGTAGCACCTCGAATGGCATTCTTGAAACGTCGTTTACAAACTTGAGGCCTTCTAATACGCCAAAAGGTTTCAAATTATGACATATCACGAAAATTTTACTGCCAAAAACAAGGTTTTGGGAGCATGTAGTTAATTCTTTATGTATCAAGGATTCAAGGGTTCCGAGAGAATGGTTTGCAATAAATCAAGAGGAGATAGTATAAAAAACTAGTTCCCGGAAAGTTGCAGTGCTACTTAACAACAAATTACATTTAACAATAGTAACAGATGCCGAAAGAAATGGCTTCTTGTACTCAACAACAACATCGAGCATCCTGCATTAAGCCAGTATCTTTATTGAAAAAAATGCAAGTATGAGGGACATGCAGATAGCTAGATACGCGTTTATAAGACAAACTTCTGATCCCACGAGTACCCTTGAGTAGCTAGAAAATTCGTACGGATAATAATGATGATAAAAATGAAACTTTTTAAATGATTCGACAGATCTATACCATCCAAGGACCGTGGCCAGGGTCTGGAGGTATGTATCGATCATCTGCTCCCTGGTGGGGGCGGGATCCTTCGGAAACTCCATCACTATAAGCCAGTGATTGTAGTCACAGCCCGGAAGCAGAATAGTTTCCCTCGGCTCGTTGCTGCTGCCGGCGCCGCCTCCCCTCCTCGATGAATACTCACCATCCGCCGCCATTACCCGGATGCTGGGCCTCCTATCGGTGGTCGACTGGCGAGAGATTAGGCCGGACGACATCCGGAGCGGTGAACGGAATCGGAAACATGGGGCAAAGAAGGACCTCGTGTTAAGAGAGGGGGGCGCGACAGAGGGAAGTACAGGGGTCTTGGGGAAGGTGGTGGTGGAGCTCATGGTCGCCACCGGAAAGAGAGAGAGATAAGGTTCTGGGTCTGAGGTTTTGGGCGTGACGGCGTGGCTTTATAGACGGGCAAGAAGAGATTTTTCCGTTGAATGGGGTTTTGGGTCCGTCACCATTCACCGCGAAGACCCGATCGGCACCTCAAGGTTGGAGGGAGATCGAGCAATCCATGGCCAGCGTTGGGTCGGGATTCAGGTGTTATCAGGCAATGCACGAAAAATTTTCAGATTGTAAAAAGTTTTTTACTAAGCTCAGATTAATTACGACAGTCCATTTTAACGAGGATAGTTTCATTCACAAGAAGAGTATCTCCAAAAACCTGGTGACCAATTTTCTAAAGGTATTACGAAGTTCAGGTATATGCGAATAGTGTAAACATAAAATTAATACCTTTATCGTTTAAACAACGAAAGTGGATTTAAATAAAAATTGTATTCACCATAAAAATAAGATCTTTTGAATGTCGGCGAAGTCTACAATCTATTTTCTCTCACTGTAATCCCACGAAACGTATTTTACCTAAAATTTATTTTTTAAAAGGTTTCTTACGTGATATTGCTGCTGTGTATGTATATCTTTGGGTCGGCTATTACATAGTCGTCATTATTCTATCATTGTAAAAAAAATTTGAGATGAAAGAATATTATGTAAATCACTTACCATTATTATCACAGTCACCAATGTTACTATTTACTATTATTACCGTTACTAAATCATTTTGTCCACGAAAGAAATGAGAAAAACCAGTTTGGTACGAGAATAACTCGAAGATAAACTTTATTTATCTTCTAAAATTTCGAAGGTAAATCAATTATTCCCATATTATCCCGATACCAAACAGCGTCTTAAAATCTAATTTCAAGATCATCACATTGAATCCTTCGCATGCATATATTATCTTGCTCCCTTCTCAAACATTGACTTGAAGTCAAGCCACAAGACATTTTTTACAATGTTAGTTTAAAGATACGTGTAGATATTGATCTCCATGGTCGTTCTTGTTCCCGTCCCTGTAAAATTATAGTCACGAACAAATATTGTAAATCATTTTTGTTGAAGAATGAGTCCCCGAGACTTGAAAACTATTAAAAAACACATTAATTAATAGTTTTAAATTTTTATGGCTGAAGTACCTCTCTTAAAACATCATCTCTCTTTTTCTCTCTCCTGCACCGTCTTCATCTCTTCGGAAAAAGAATTGGTGCTTTTATCAACTGAACTGAAATAGTTAACAAATTAAATAACTACAATTTTAATGATGTGAATTTAAGGGTTTTTTTCTACTTCTACGTAGTACTACAGTCTAGTAGACGTGGGTAACACAGGCACAGTCGTTTCGGACTTTCGGGCGGGTCTATGGGCCGGTTGCCCAAGAAATCGGTAATCCGTATCCGATTTCGTAGAAGGCGGACCGTCGGCGTCGCGGCGTCGCCGAGTAATCGGTGATCCGAATCCGACTTCCTCTTATCCAAACGCTGCACTCCCCAATCACATGTTTCCTTTCGTCTTCGTCACCCACCCACCCACACCAGAAGAATCCATTCCCCGCAGCGCCATGCTCCTCCTCCCTCCGCCGCAGCTCCCCGCCGCCACCACCCACTTCCTCCCTCGCCATATCTCCCTACGCCACCCCCAAACCTCCCCTTCTCCCATCTCGGCAACATCTGTTGCGGCGAACCCTACCTCCACCTCCTCCCACGTCCTCCCTCTCGACGCCCACCGCCACGACTTCTCCCCCCTTCTCAGCTACCTCTCCTCCAATCCACCATCCCCCAATCCGTCTTCCCCTCCCTCCCATCTCGATCCTGTTGAACTCCGCCTTGCCGAGTCCTATCGGGCTGTCCCCGCCCACCATTGGCACGCGCTGCTGAAGTCCCTTGCCGCCGCCCCTTCGACTCTCCCCTCCGCCACCGCCCTTGTCCCCTGGCTCCAGCGCCACCGTCTCTGCTACGCTGTCGACCTTCTCTATTCTATACTCATTCACGCCCTCGGCCGAGCGGGCCGTCTTCGCGAGGCCTTCCTTCTCTCCCGCCGAGCTCCCCTCTCCCCCGTCACATACAACGCCATGATCTCGGCCTGCGCCCGCGCCGGCGACCTCGATAAAGCCCTCGGTCTACTTGCCCAGATGCGCCGCGATGGCTTCCAATCGGATTATGTTAACTACAGTCTCGTTGTGCAGACCATAATTCGCTCTGGTGATGCTCCCGACCCCGTCTTACTTGAGAAGGTTTACTCGGAAATTGAATCCGAGAAAATTGAGCTCGATGCCAAGCTGCTTAACGACCTAATCATAGCCTTCTCGCTGGCCTGCGATCCTGATCACGCACTCTCACTGCTCGGTGTGATCCAAGGACAGGGGCTGAGCCCCAAATCCGCGGCACTGGTGGCACTGATATCAGCATTGGGCAATGCGGGCCGAGTAGCAGAGGCTGAGGCCGTATTTGAGGAGTTGAAGGAGGGTGGGCTGATGCCCAGGACCCGGGCATACAATGCCCTTCTGAAAGGGTACGTGAAGTTTGGGGCTTTGAAAGACGCAGAATATGTCTTTGGGGAAATGGAGAAAAATGGTGTTACGCCAGATGAGAGGACGTACAGCCTTCTTATAGATGCATACACGAATGCAGGCCGGTGGGAAAGTGCTAGGATCTTGCTCAAGGAAATGGAGACGAATGGTGTGAGGCCAAATTCTTATGTATTCAGCAGAATGTTGGCAATCTTGCGGGATAAGGGAGATTGGCAGAAGTCCTTTTCGGTTCTGAAGGAGATGAAGAGCAACGGGGTTTGCCCAGACAGGCATTTCTACAATGTGATGATCGACATGTTTGGGAAGTACAATTGCTTGCAGCACGCGATGGATGCGTTCGAACGGATGAAACTGGACGGCATCGAGCCAGATACAGTCACATGGAACACTCTGATCGATACACATTGTAAGGCAGGGAGACACGACAAGGCGACGGAATTATTTGCGGAAATGCAGAAGAGCGGTTGCATACCGTGTACGACAACGTACAATATTATGATCAATTCACTGGGGGAGCAAGAGAAATGGGAAGAGCTGGAGGAACTGAGGGCAAAGATGCGAAGTCAGGGTTTGATCCCGAATGCTGTAACATATACAACTCTTGTTGATGTTTATGGGAAATCGGGAAGGTTTAGAGATGCAATCGAATGTCTGGAGGTTTTGAAAGCCGAGGGTTTGAAGCCTTCGCAGACCATGTATCACGCTTTGGTCAATGCATACGCGCAAAGGGTACGCACAATGCCTTTTGCTTAACGTTTTCCTCTTTTCTGAAGAAAAATGATAGAATGTACCCTTTTGTATGGTAAAGTAGTTGCTGCTGTAAAACATATTACTCAAAACTACTTTATGAAACCTTTTTAACACTTCTCAAATCGTGAAGAAAATAGAAGTTCCTTTATGGAACCAGAGTGGAAGTATTAAGAAGGTGCCCATGAAATGACACCTTGTGCTTTGTTAGCCTTGTTAGTCACCTTCTTTGATCAGTCTTATGCTTGATTCATCGCTTCTTTACTGTTGAATTAGGGCCTCTTGTATTTCATCATCTCTGGTCTGTATACCCTATCCATTTAAAAAAAATCCCCAAAGAAAGAATTGTTTGGCATAATTTTCTCTTCATGCCATAGGAAATGTGAAAGCTCTTGATTTATTCAGTTTTATTTTCTCTTATTATATTATTTGGTTATCCAGGGCTTATCTGAGCAAGCTGTAAATGCATTTAGGGTCATGAGAGCTGATGGTATTCAACCTAGTATTTTAGTTCTCAACTCATTAATTAATGCTTTTGGTGAGGACAGAAGAGATACTGAAGCATTTGGAGTATTGCAATATATGAAGGAATCTGTAAGTCATTTTTTATCATATGATAAAGAGTACTCGTAAATCTAGTGCATTCTTGAAGTTTCAGTTGATGTGTTTACTGCTATGTTTCTGTTAGGGCATAAAGCCAGATGTTGTAACTTATACAACTCTAATGAAGGCACTTATTCGTGTGGAGAAATATGATGAGGTAATTAGGACTTTCTTGCTAGTTTTATTTTAAAGCCTCATTTTATCTTATGAAGAAATCATCAAATCACATGATTTAAACACCTTGTTAGCATGCCATGCCAGGAACTTATCAACTTAAATTTTGGTTTAGTGTTCTTACTTGCGTATCTTGGTGGGACCATTCACCATTGACTAGTATCTGGTTTCATTCTCCCACCGAGAAATGGACAGAAGTTATGGGGAAAACCCCATATTTTGTCCTTTCTCAAATGATTAAAAATTTTAGAACTTGGGCCCTGTTTCTTGGTTTCTTTTCTTGCTTATCTTTCCATTTCCATTTCTCATGTCGGTAACTATGGGACAGGTTGTCAACATTTTAAACTGTATGAAATTGTAAGCAATCATTTTTAGTATACAAAACACTGGAAAAGATAAGCCTGCATTCAATACCTTGTTCTGAAACTTCATATCTGTGATGAATTCTGCCATGAATGAAAATAACACTTGAAGAAAACTTTGGGCTGATGTGGGATATTTTCTAGCCTTCTTAATGGAATTAAAACTGGCTCTTCTTCTTTCATCCAGTGTGGCCAAAGCAATCAGCTCTCTCTTCTCCATCGTCTTGCCATCGCAGTTTGCTTCCTTCTTTTTTCTCGTCATCACCCTAGAGAACATGAAAAGGAGGCAGTGGTCAAGGGCATTCAACACGGTTTGATTAGAGGATATGCTGCAGTCAATGGTGGACCTACATCAGGCTTAGTGGGGTAACGTGACCCCACTAAAATTTGAAAAATATATTAAAAATTAGATAATTTGGTTAAGAATAATTTGAATTATAAAGTATTATAGAGATGTGACCTCACTAAAATTTTAAGGTTCTACTAGTCAGTATTCAAACACAAACACGCAGAGCCTATTTATTTTTCAATGCACCACCTTTTCAGGAATGTAGAATGCTTTAGATCTTTCTTCTTCTTTATGTTAAAACAGAAGCAACACCTTTATAACCTCCTGATGGGGACATGTTTCTATAAATCTTCTATATTTTGTTCAATCAAGATTTTACAAAAAATTGTTAAATCTGTTATACATCTCAACAAGTAGTAAATGCACGGGGTTCAAGCTATTTACTTGCTCTCTAATCATCCAAAGACACATTTAGTGCACTTAGGGAAGAAATTTGATGTTTTCTAGAAAGAGAAGCTAGAGGGGCCAAATAATTCTTGATTTTTATTAAGGTCTTTTTTGCAAAGCTACACACAACACAGTCTTGAACAGATATGGTGAAACATAGGACAAGCCTGTCATATACAGCAGGAGCTCTTTGTGTTTATTATCTTTTCGATGTATTGTTTTCTGTTATTATTGTTTGTTACATGACCATAAAACTGATTATTCAAGCAGCAATAATTGTCAGAATAGATGGCCAACAAAGGCCCTTCAAGCCATTGCTTTTGGGCTACTTTATGCAATATCATCCATTCCTAACCAGTGGTCTAGGGATATAAAAACTAAATTGAAAATGGTTTAACTTTTGTTCTACAGGTTCCAGCGGTCTACGAGGAAATGGTTCTATCTGGATGTTCTCCTGATAGGAAAGCCAGAGCAATGTTGCGGTCAGCTCTCAGATACATGAAGCAAATGCTGAGTTCGTAGATTAGCTAGAGATTGAATGCCTTTTCCAGAAAGTTGGCAGCCCCTATACGCAGCATGGAGATTTCTTGTCACCAAGTAAAGGTTTATGGTTTAATTTAAGCAATGGCCTAGTTATGCAATGTAGATTTCTTCGTATAGTCTTACTATTTTACTAGTAGTTTGTTCTTATTTGGCCTCAGATACTACTTGTAACTCATATTGTAGTTTTCTGGCAGCTTTAACTTTATTTACAAAATTTTCATTCCGTTGGGACAAAAATTGCCCGTCTTTCTCTAAGCTATGCACTCAATAGACTTCATCTATTGATTAATTCATTTGACAGCATTTTCTTATTATATTTGAATGTACTGAAAGCTCACTAAGTGTACTAGTATTTGACCATAAACTTGAAGTTGCTATCAACATAGTATCTTCATGCTACATTTTAGCGGGTTTTAAAATTCCTGAGGACTGTGATTGTGTCAGTACGGTCCTGGATGTCTGTTTGCAATGTTTATTCGTGATTGAGTTCCAAGTAGTTATACAGTGCTGTAACATCATAAATCTGTATATGTTTTTCTGTGGATGATAGGGGGCCATGTATTTCTGGTTAGAGTTTGGAACATCTCGTCCATGTCCTGTATCATCATGTTATTAGTATGCGCTAAACAAGCATGGGGAAGTCAGACACCAGATGTGAGGGTGAGCTTGTCATCAACTATTTAAGTCTCCGCAGCAAGCATGGCGTGTATGTAAAGGTATGAATTACCTGCAATCACCAAATATTTTTACCTGTGTGAAGTATGAATTTTACCCTGGGAAGAGAGGATGAAACATCGTAGGAAGTTCATGATAAAAAACTGTTGGAACCATTGTTTGTCTCTTTCTTTTGATATATGTGAAATACTGTCCTTTTAAATTATTTCTTTACTTTTTATTACACTAGATCCATCTGTTCGAGTTAAATAATCAGTTCATCAATGTGTAATTGGCATCCTATACTTATCCTCGACAGACGAGCATTTCTTTCATTTTTTTCAGACACTGTATATGAGACCGGGCGAAAGAGCCAGCGGAGTATGTTTACATGGCCCTCGAGTGGGATCACAAGCTGTCATCTGTCTTCCTAGGTCAAAGGGACGTGATTATTCACAACTTACCCTGAACAAGATTCTGTAGGTTCTGAAGCACGACCTCAGATTTTTGTTGTATGTATGTTCCCTTCTATCTGGGACCTGAATACCAAAGTCAGTTGTATGATTATTGCAAGTGTAAAGTTCCGTTGTAACCCCATTTTAACACTAGTGTCATGGAAAGCCAGAAAGCTACCAGTTCGCCACTGTATTGTGGGAATTCGGATTGACAGGTATAAAACGAGAAAAAGAGTACCTGTATTGGCATATTATCTTGTTGATAATATCCTCTAATCTCAAGAGTTGGATGTTTGGTTGCATGACAATGGATATTTTTATTTTAATTTTTAAAAATCGTAAGAAAATTTGTTGAAAGAGGTGTTTGACAACTTTGACAATGTTATGTTTTAAAAGCGATTTTCTTCTTGAACATAAAAAGAGGGTCTCACCTCTTTCTTTTTTTCTCGTGGTCTCCCACTTTGTTTCGTCATAAATGATAATTACTCTTTTTTGTTATCACATCCCTCCAAACATGATAATCTTATGTCATGAGTTGGTTCACTTTTTATTTTAATATAATTTTTATCATGAAAATATACAAAAATTTATCATGTAACCGAACACTCCATCAGATCTGTTTAAACCTGGTGCACCAGGCTTGTAACGTCACAAGAATTTGCTTGTATGTCATATTGTTTTACAATTTATCTATTTTTGTTTACTATGATGTTAATTTGTAGGGGTTTATAATAATTATTTTTCGTAATTTAAAACAGTGGAAGTTCCAGAACTTCTCTCTCGACTGGGTCGCCACTCCCCCTCTTTTAAAAATACTTTTAATACAAAACATTTTAATCGATTAACTATGGAGGCATCCGATTCTAGTGATCCCCACGACTTACAGAACCGAATTGATAAATTGATATTTCTTTTTTCCTTTTTTATTTTGAAATCAAATAGAAACGTCTGGATCTCTGCCTCGGTTTGCTCCTGTTCAACGTGCGTCACGCACACGGTGTTCCTCTTCCTTCAGCGCATAGCCCTAACAAAATCAAAGAACCGCCCGAAGCGCTGGCGGCCATCGACACTGATAACATCGAAACTCTTGATATAAATAATACGTAAACTATACAATACAAGTGCGGTGACACTGTATTTTTTTTCCTAAAATTATCGATATCCAAATTGAGCCCTGGCTGGATAGAAAAATTAAGTTAATGAATTTAAATAAAGAATAAAACTTGACCCCTCAATAATAAGTTGAACCGATTCTTAAATTTGAAGTCGAATTTAAATTGTACTCGGACTCGTCTTCCTCCTACCAGCGACCAGCGACAAAAGGAACAACGGCGGTCGATCCACCTGTCGCCGTTTCAGGCTTCCGCGGGAAGCCGACGACCGTACGCAGCTCTTTCGTATCTTCGGGCCTGTTCGGTACCGGATTACTATTAATTAGCTTGCGGGGATAAGATAAACCAGGTGGTTTATGCCTTAACTAATCTGGTACCAGACACGGGCTCAGTGCGTGTCCAGATACAAACCCATCACGGCATCACGGGCAAGCGTGCGTGCGCACGTACTCAACTCTCCACACGGAAAGCCAGCTAAACATGGGCCGCCCACCTGCGAAACGCTCACCCCGACAGAAACGAGCCTTGGCCGTCCGCCCATCCGAGAGGCTGCAAGGCCCACCCGAATCGGTTTCGGATCCGACCGTCTTGGCCCGACCCGACGGAGAGGGGCCGGAAGGGAGGGCATTTTGGTCAACGAGTCTGATACACGTCGTATAATAGTAATATCTATATTCGTATCTTATAAAAATATATATAATAATTATTTACAATAGGTTTATCCGTAAATCGTATCACAATATTCGTTTAGAAATGGTTTATATATAATCGGATAACACTCGGTTGACAAATGCATGATTTTTTTTCAAGAATAATAATTATGTAAGATGATATAATCTTTGACGCGACGACAGAAATACAACGTAAAAAAGAATATATATTAAAATTTAAAACATCTACAATCCACGTAGAGTAAAGATGCAATACTTGAAAAAAAATCAATTACATGTTCATTGTAGATATAGTTTCACTTAGGTCAAAAAGATTACCTATATAAACAACAGCTAGCACAGTTATAAAAAATGCTATATTCTCCATTTCGGCCAGATAATTTGTTAACATATTTGCATCATGTCCTAGCCAATACCTATAAGCATTGCTCATGACCTTGATTTGTTTATGAATTATATAATTATACCAACATCATCACGGTCAACATGTGAAAATAACTTGTGCATTCGATTACTTCGTTGTTGTTCGGGGTGTCGGATGTGAATGATGCGATCACGTCGACAGTGTGCGTGCTGATGACCGAGTATTATGCAACCTAGTTCTACTTCGTTCGGCGTCAAGGAGGAATAGGTGCTCGTGCAACCGCGCTCTCTCTACTCACAAATATCTCAAAAAGGAGAAAGAGGAACAGAGACAAAAGGATGGGAACATAACAAAAGTAACGTCCTAACTCTAAAGCTGAAGTTGATATTTTTCATAAATTTTAAGATTTTTGAGATTATAATCATAAATATTAATGTTAATATATTTTTTCACTGTTAGATCATATTTGAGATTGATTACTTGTTAACTATTTAATAATATTTTAATTAATAAATATAAAAATAATTTTTTGAATTTGATTTATAATATATCTGTGATCATATTTGTTAAAAAATAGATAATTAATAAAATGGTTACGGATATCTTATTTTAAAATTTTTGATGATGTTTTAATCGTTAAGAATCGGATGATCGGATATATATATATATGCACGAACTGGATTAATTGGTGAATTGACTTGGTTGACCCCGGCGGGCTTCGTCGTCCTCCGTCCGCACGGACGCGCAGCGCTTCCTCCCGTTTTCCCCGGGCTGCGGCGCGGCCTCCGGATCAGCGAGCTGCTCTCCCTCCATGGCGTGCTATTTAAGGGCCCCTCCTACCTCCCCGCCCTTCCGCCGCATCCATCTTCCTTCCTTCCTCCCGCACCTCAATTTCGCCGCTCCGATCTCCTCACGGGCCGGCGTGTTCGGATGGCGAAGAACGAGGGGGAGGAGAGCAGCGCCCACTTCGAGGACCACCTGCCGTTGATGGCGGAGCGGCTGGGGGGGCAGGCCCTGGTGGCAGAGCTCTGCCGTGGGTTCGGGCTGCTGGCGGACCCGGCCCGGGGGCTCATCACGTTCGAGAGCCTGAAGCGCAACGCCGCCGCCTGGGGGCTGGGGGCCATGACGGACGAGGAGCTGCGCGGGATGCTGCGGGAGGGCGACGGCGACGGCGACGGCGCGCTGAGCCAGATGGAGTTCTGCGTGCTCATGTTCCGCCTGAGCCCGGAGCTCATGGCCGAGTCGCGCCGGGTCGTGACCCGGTCCCAGTAGGTCCTGCCGCGCAGCCCATGAACCGGAGTGGCTCCTCCTCCTCTTACTCCTCTTACTCCTCCTCCCCCCCCTTCGAACAGAGCAGAGAGTTTCTCTCTGGAAACTCTGATCATTGCTTCTCTCTGGAAGCGTTCTTCAGACGACAACGCAGGACACCAAATCTCGGAATCGAACGGGACGAGGCAGGAGCCATGGATTAATCTAATTGACGTTTTCTTATGTAGTTTAATATCCATAATTGTGCATTAACATCGCTTGCTACGTACGTACACCCGGTTGTAAATCGATGAAATGGAAGATATTAATTTTTTTTTTTGAAAAACGGATAAATAAAATAGTAATTTTTTTTGTAAACCACGTATTTTTAAGAGAGGTGGGGGAGAGGCGTGGAAATTAACGTCAAAAGCAGCCTCTTTTAAGAGAGAGAGAAAGAAAAGCCATCGGCTGGCTGTTGTGAAGGGCTTCAACATAAAGAGAGTTCTCGCTCCCTCTCCGGTGGGGGAGGAGTAGAAATAAAAATTAAATTAAAATTCATTAAGTTGAAGTTGCATTCATCTCGTGGTCATCACCGATTTTGTGATAAATTTTGTTTAAAAAGAGATGTTTGGTAATTTTTATAAATTTATAGTTTCAAAGAGATGCCATTTTTATGCGACCCTTCACCTTTTTTTTTGATGATATATGATTTCAACTCTCTTTTGTTCCTGGCACAACATATCTTCGAATATGACACTTTTTTTAGGGGTGTCGATATGCCGGTCCCAGCTCGGCCTGAGGTCGGCCCGCTTAGGGCCCGGTCCAAAATATATTATCCCGGCCCAACCTGACCCGCACTACATTGTTGGCCCGGCTCGACCTGGCCCGCAAAAATTATTGACTTGGCCCGACCCGGCCTAACTATATATTTTATAAATAAATATTTATTAAATATGATAAATTTAATTATTTAAGATAATATTATAAAATTAATAATAATTTAATTTAAAAATATTTTTAATAAGTAAAAATGATATTTTTGACATAAAAATTGAAAGTTATTTGGCCCGTTTTATTCCGCGTCGGTCCGTTTCGGCCCATATGTCGGCCCGACTAAAGCCCGCGGGCCAAAATCTTTGATCCGTCAAATGACCCGCAGCCGACCCGACCCGCGAACCCCTGGGTTGGCCCGGCCCATTGCCACCCCTACTTTTTTTTTCTGTTATTGGTAACTTGTATTTTATTTTGATACGATTTTTATTACGAAATGTGTAAAAATTTATCGTAAGACTAAAAGAAACATCTCTGATGTCTCTTGGCTGTTGTGCATATTAATGTATGCAGTACCGTGTGTCCGGGGTAAGGGGCAGTTTACTTGGACTTTTAGGTGGCGTTTGACTGGACTTAGGTCCCTCTGTCTTCACCAAGTAGGTAAAAAAAGTCCGATAGTAACTTCTTCTCGGGTTACAGCTTAACTTTAATGGGGTGTTTGGTTGCATGATAATTGAGGTTTTTATTTTAATTTTTAAAAATTGTAAGAAAACTTGTTAAAAGATGTGTTTGACAACTATGACAATTTTATGTTTTGAAAGTGATTTTCTTCTTAAACAAAAAAAAGAGGGTCTCACCTCTTTCTTTTTTCTTGTGGTCCCCCACTTTATTTGGTCATGTGCGGTGGTTACCCTTTTTTGTAATCACATCCCTCCAAACATGATAATTTTATGTCATGAGTTGGTTTACTTTTTATTTTAATACAATTTTTTACCATGAAAATGTACAAAAAATTATCATGCAACCAAACACCCCATAAGTGTTTATTATAATTTTTTTATCCTCAAAGATGAATAATTAATAATTTGTGCTCTACGATAAAAATTGTAATTATGATTAAGATCTTATACATGGCCAAATCAAATGCCACCTTAACGAAATATTTTAAATCTTAATTTCAGCTTTGATATGTACTTTGTGGAACACAACATTTTTATTGTTCATTAGCGAAAAAAAATTACAGCTATCATCACATAAACATTAAGGTTGTTTTCGAGAGAAGAGATTATATATTATATATCTAGATTTTTTTCCACACGAAAAGAATTAGAGGTTAGACATCGATTAAGACAAAATTAGAGAGATGAAACGAAGACCTTCCCACGGAGTGAATAATTAAGAATTTTGTGTTCCATTAGAAAAATTAGAGGTTGAAAAGGACTTCAACCATTTAGCCAAGACAAATATATATATATATATATATATATTTATATATATTCAAACGCCGCCTTCGTCCGCATGTTCTGCCGGTCCAGCCAGGTAAGCTTGAGAGCGAAGAAACATGGCGCCTACTGAGCTTGACACGTGTCCTCCCCTCCGCCAAGGCCACGCCGCACCGTTCTACCAAGACCTGAGCGGACGGCGTCGACGGCCTCTGGTCAGCCGTGAATATATAGTATTAGCGTTGCTGTCGGAGCTACCGACGACGGCACCGGCACCGGCATGGCGACCAGTCGCGTGCGCCCATCCGCCACAGAAAGCTTCTTCCTTCCTTCCTTCCTTCCTTCCTTCCTTCCCGAGAGAGAGAGAGAAAGAGAGATCAGTTGGATTGAGAAGGAACAAGAGACCGGGAAGAAAGGGAGGGGGGCTGCCCCACCGGTGGAAGATCCCGGCCATGACGAGTCAAGAGTGATCCAGATTCTACGGCGTCCGCGGACTTCGCCGTTGAGCAGGTAGATAGCTGTGCGAGGGAGATTGGGGAGAGTGAGAGGTGGCGGCGGGTACTCCACCAGTTGCCGAGCCCCGTACGTCCATCGGCGGAAGCGTGTCTCTATATCGGCCTTGACGGACGGCGAGTGAGTTAACTCCCGCCGACTGCACTGATCCCCTCTGTCAAACATCAGCCCCACCGTCATCGTGGCGCAGTAAGATCATCTTCTTCCTTGTTAAAGTTCGAGCAGAGCCGGCCGTAGATCGAATTCTACACGCAGCTACCGGCGGTCCTCCCGGAAGAAGAAGTGACTCCGTCAAACATGTCATGCCGGCGGGTGGTAGCTAGAGATGACAGCGTGGTTAATGCAGCAGAGAGAGAGAGAGAGAGAGCCTAGCTAGCTGCCTCATCAGAAGAGAGAATTAATTAATATTTAATACCATGCTCAAGAACATCATCGTCCATGTCCAAAGAGGCGGTCAATCAAGCAAGAGCATGCGGAGCTCAGGGTGGTTGTTCGTTCAATCGAACCGGGAAAATCGGTGGGTAGAATCGAAAAGAGTCGGTAAATGGTTGACTTGGTTGACTTGATTAGTATCTTTCGATATCATATACTAATTTTAATTTTATATAAAATAATATAAAAGATACATTTTATAAATAAAATATTAACGTTAAAATTGATTCTGATCAATTGTTTTAATCTTTTGTAAAATAACTAAGCTGGGCTTGATTCGATTTAGAATTTCGAAAATGACGGTGCGCACCGCCATTATTGGGAGAAGTACCCAGACGACCCAGATCGAACAAATTAAACCCATCCTCTGGGATTTGCATCCACAAGCTAGCTAGGAAAATAAGTAATTAAGTTGTCAGCCATTTTAATTTATCCTTGAGAAGAAAATTATCATTTCATCACGAATAATTAAAGACATATTTGGCACCATAAAATTTTGAGAATAAATCTAATTTATCCTCTAAATTTTAGAGATAAATCAAATTTATCTTCAAGTTATCTTTGTACCAAACAGCACCTAACGTGCTGGATATTTGATGGCGTCTCCTGAGCTCCAAGGATTTCGGAAGTTGTTGAATCGTCGTGTGAAAATTAGTTGCTTTCAGCAGAATTAGCATGTATTAATGGGAAGAGATCACTGAAAGAGAAAAGTTTATCTACTTTAAATATATATAGATTATTTTTGATAAATCATAACTTATATATATTACACAATATAGCGTGATCAGGAAGGAGGCAAGCTCGTCTGTCGTCGCTGAAGTGGAAACAGAGCTGTC
Organism: Cryptocoryne crispatula var. balansae; assembly: GCA_036172225.1. Taxonomy (NCBI): domain Eukaryota; kingdom Viridiplantae; phylum Streptophyta; class Magnoliopsida; order Alismatales; family Araceae; genus Cryptocoryne; species Cryptocoryne crispatula. Next base: position 3,369,560 of record CM069921.1, read on the forward strand.
CGTTCAAGCCACACAGAAAGCCGGCAATGGAGAAGATCGTTCTCGCCCGTTCCCCTTTCCTTCTGTTCTCCTTCTTCGCCTTCTCCGCTACTTTCTTCCCGGCAGTCGTCGGCTACGACGCCGCCATGGACAGCCGCGGCTCGCTCAAGGACGGGGAGACCCTGATGTCGGCGCAAGGCAGATTCGCGCTGGGTTTCTTCAGCCCCGGCCGCTCCGCCAAGAAGTACCTGTGTATACGCTTCAACAAGGGCCAGGAGAAGCCTGTAGTTTGGGTGGCCAACCGGGATCGTCCTCTCGACAGCAACGCCACCGGTATTTTGAAGTACAGAGACGACGGCAACCTGGTTGTCCAAGACAAGGCCGGCGGCGAGGTCGTCTGGTCGACGCAGCTGGCCGCCTCGACGGCCGGGGCCGCCGCCGGTGACCGCCTGATCACGCTGTGGGACACGGGCAACCTCGTCCTCACGGCGGCCGGCGGAGACGGATCCCTCTGGGAGAGTTTCAACGAGCCAGGGGACACGCTGCTCCCGGGCATGAAGCTCCTGTTCAACACCAAGACCGGGGCCAGCCGGCACATCACGTCGTGGTCTTCCGATGACGATCCCTCCCCGGGGAGCTACACGTACGGGCTGGAGATCGACCGGGCGCTTCCCCGCCTCGTGCTGCGGGACGTGTCCTCGTCGTCGTCGCCGCCGACGATAAAGTTCTCCACGGGCTTCTGGAACGGGGAGCGCTTCACGGGCTTCCCCTCCCTGAACGCCAACACGGTCTTCAACACCAGCGTCGTCGCCTCCGGCGACGAGGTCTACTACACGGACAGGATGATCAACGAAACCGGCAGCCTCCTGAGGCTGGTCCTTCACCCCGTCGGCGACTTCGAGCGCATCGTGTGGTCGGAAGAGACGGGGGCGTGGGCCAGGCTGTGGTCGGTGCCGTCCACCTGCGAGCGGTACGCCCTGTGCGGCCCCTTCAGCTTTTGCTCGGAGAACGTCCCCTTCCCCTTCTGCCGGTGCCTGAGGGGGTTCCAGCCGCGGTACCCCGAGAGCTGGTATGCGGGGAAGGGGATGGACGGGTGCGTGCGGGCGGCCCGGGCGGGCTGCGGGGACGACTTCCTGAAGGTGGTGCAGGTGAAGCTGCCGGAGCTGGACAATTCCTCCACCGTCGACATGGAGATGAGCTTGGACCGGTGCAGGGACAAGTGCGCCAAGGACTGCTCCTGCACGGCCTACGCCAGAGCCGATGTCAGGGGGGGCGGGAGGGGCTGCATCACCTGGTCGGGCGGCCTGCTCGACATTCGCAACTTCAGCACCAACCGCCAGGAGTTCTTCTTCCGGGTCGCCGCCTCCGATCTCGGTACGTAATTAAGAACGCGCCTTCTCCTTCATCTCGCAAATTCCGTATATAATTGCCAGAGTCATTCAGAGTGATTTAAGAAAAATCTAGTTATGACCATTCGATCGATCGATTTTTCCCTCGACCCCCCTATCTCGAGGGAAAAATGAAGATTAATTCACAGTTTTGTTGATCGACCCAGAATCGCGAGTTAGAGAGACTTGAAACGGGAACCTTCTCTCTCTCTATCTGATATGAGATTATCTGACTATTTTTTCTTTCAAAGTTCACTGACTTTGACTCTGATATCATGTTACTCAACTTAAAATTATTGTGTTAAATTAGAGAAGCTCCGATTTGTAAGCACAAGAATACTTAGGCAGTGTAAGCGGTGGAAAGCGTACGTGTGTCAGTTGGGACGCCATGACCACATTGTTAGCCAAGACCCACACACCCAGAGCTATTAAATTGGTCAAAAGCAGACTTGGCTGGTTGACCTGACTCGACCCAGCAGACTTTGGGCTGGATCGACTGATTTAGAGCTTGATCGAAGTCTCTCCAAGAGGACCTTTCCTTTATGCTAGGTACATTGTTTACAAGTTTAAAAAATACCTTGTGTGCAGATGGTGCAGAATATCCTTCGGGCGACAGTGATCAGAAGAAGAGCAGGAAGGTAGTCATCGGGGCCTCGGCGGGCGCGGTCGCGGGCGTAGCTCTTCTTGTCCTGTGTGGTGTCGTGATAATAAACGCCAGGAAAATAGCCAAGGCGATCGGCACCGCAGGCAAGTTCAATTTTATCCCGTTTCTTCGCGTCCCATCCGCCGACAATTCGGTTGGTTTACACATATATATACACACACTGAATGAAACCGGCCGGCCTTCTTCTAGAAGAGGAACAATTGGATGGACGAAAGCGTCGCAAGGTCGAGGAGAGTGGGGACGGGAACGACAAGGAGCAGCTGCCCTTGTTTGATTTCGACGTGGTAGCCGCCGTCACCGGCGATTTTTCGCCCGCGAACAAGATAGGCGAGGGCGGCTTCGGCGTTGTCTACAAGGTACGCCACGAAATAGTACTACCAATCGACTCGGCCTAACTTACAATATTATATGGCTCGACCTGGCAGGGCCCGCGGAGACCATTAACTTAGCTACCAGCTGGCTTGATCGAGTCCGGCTCGGTTTTCTATCTTATAAATGTATTGTTATCAATGTCGATAGACACCTAGCGATTAAGTGAAGGGAGGTGGTTACCGTGGCCACTTCTATTGGTGCCGGAGGGTGTGTTCTTCTCTCCTCCGGGCCGGGTACCTGAGAGGCAGACCAGTGCTCTTGCCCATTGCCTCCAGTGTATATATCAACCAAAACACTGTGTAAGATACACAGATCAACCGTGTGTTTATATATATGTTCGATAAGGTGCAGCGTGGTGATCAGCTATATATATTTGTGTGTGTGAAAATCTCAATACACGAAGTGAGATGACAGATGCATGAAGTTCTTAATTTGGTATATATGTATCCAGGGTATCCTGGAAGATGGCCAAGAGATAGCGGTGAAGAGGCTGTCGTGGAATTCTACTCAGGGGGTGAGGGAGTTCATGAACGAGGTCAAGCTGATAGCGAAACTGCAGCACAAGAATCTCGTCCGGTTGCTGGGGTGCTGCATCGACGACGACGACCGGATGCTCATCTACGAGTTCCTGCCGAACAAAAGCCTGGACTTCTTCATTTTTGGTACGGCATGCGTAACTACAATATTAGATCATAGACATATATAAATGTACAAGAATAATCTTAATGTTCTTTTGCTTTTGCTATAAAGACGAGGGTTTTTTTTAAAATAACATGGTTATTTTATTATATTATACATCTAGCACATTCTTCTTCTTTTTTTGCAAAACTAGCACAAGTCGGGTTTTCGAACCTCGACTTGTAGCTCGAAATCAAGTCGATTACAAAGGTATCGACTTATAACAGAAAATCACATAACTCGTTTAAAACTTGTACGAGTTCATTATTTAAAAAAGTCGATTCAAACATACTAGACTTTCAGCACTTTAAAACAAAAGTCGAACACTCATTATTCTACTTTCAGGTCCAAGAAATCTGCCCGGGATGCAAGTTTCTGGGACGATACAACTCGATGCATAATATAAAGAGTGTGCTAAATGTATAATATAATAAAATAACTGTGTTATTTAAAAAAAACCCATAAAGGCGACCTATATAATCAATCACACATGTATATACGATAATGCCCATATGTGGCGATATGAATAAATGCAAAATCCAGATGAATCGAAGCGCAGCACCTTGGGTTGGAGGACGCGGCTGAACATCGTTCTGGGAATTGCTCGGGGCCTTCTTTACCTTCATCAAGATTCAAGGTTCAAGATCATCCATAGAGACCTCAAAGCTGGAAACATCCTCTTGGACGCTGCCATGAACCCTAAGATATCCGACTTTGGGACTGCAAGAATCTTTGGAGCGGACCAACTTACCGAAAACACCAAGATGGTGATCGGCACCTAGTAAGTCCTTCTACATTTCATTAGACTTGTGCAGAGAGAGAGACACACACACACACACATATATCGAATGATTAACGAGGATAGCACTTTGTTATACGACTATATATATATGAAAATGCAGCGGATATATGGCTCCGGAGTACGCCCTAAACGGGATCATTTCGGTGAAGTCCGACGTCTTCAGCTTTGGGATTCTTGTCCTCGAGGTGTTGAGTGGGATGAAGAGCCGTGGGGTTTACGAGACAGAACACACGAATCTCCTCTCCCTGGTACTTGATTGGGTTCCACTGTTTTACCATCTTCGTACGGGGCATACTGGAATACCCTCCATCTCCTTCTGCGCAACAATATCTTTGGGCGCATTACATTTTCTTTTCTTCAGGTATGGAAGCTGTGGCAAGAAGGGAACGCCTTGCGACTGCTGGACCCGAGGGCGTCGGTGGCCGGTTCGTGCCCCGAAACCGAAGTCTTAAGGTGCGTTCAGATAGGCTTGCTGTGCGTCCAAGAACAGGCGAGTGATCGGCCTACCATGTCCACGGTGGTGATGATGCTCGGCAGTGAGAACATACCACTGCCTCAGCCGAAGAGGCCGGGCTTCCTCGTGTGCAGAAGCGTCGATTCCACCGAGGTTTCTTCGTCGTATGGTAAGCATACTGCCAATGGGTTGACGGTGACCAGTGTTGCAGGTAGATAGCGTAGGCTACTGTAATTAGCTAGCTAGCTAGAATGTGTATCTAGAACTTTGATGCTGCATATACAAACAGATGTAATTAATTTATATGGATCCGGCGCGGTCGGTCCCATCATATTACGTATATGTATCTTTGTTTTTAGGGTTTTTTTAAATTTTTAGTGTTATTAGCTGGCTTAATTTATTTTTTAATCCCGCCGTTTGTTTTTATAATTTTTTTGTCCTACATCTGTTAAAAAATTATGTTTTAATTTTTTTCACCACTTCTCGCTTTCCATGTATTTTAATTCCAACTTTTCCATCTTTATTGCTTTCTTCTTCTTCTTATTCTTCTTCTAAATCCGTAGCAATTATCTGCATGACCCTAATGCTTTTCTAGCATCAATACAATTATAACATTTAAAATTAGAGATGCTTACTGTTGAGTTCAACCCCACATGGTTTGAACTATCATCAGCTTGATTTAATTTGCAATGTGCTTCAAGATAAACTAAATCAATAACTAGAACAATTTGAATTTGGTTAAATATTTTTTTTAAAAAAGACATTAATGGTATATATATTTGTAATGTAAAAATAAGTATGTTAAGACTTTTAATGGTAAAACTATCGTACATATATAAATTATACAGTGTACTTGAACAAAATATGATTTAAAATAAATTAAATGAAAATATATAGAAAAATAAATTATATCTCATTACAATGTAACTTGCCTCTGCCCGAGCGCGCAACAGAGTGCAGAGCCACCTGTTTAGAATAAAAAGAAGAGAAAGTTGACGGTGTCATGGCGTGGGAGGGGCGGGAGTTGAAATATGCTTTAAAATGAGATTATAAAATAAAGAGAAGAGGAATGGAGACTAAAAAGAATAAATGGTCCAAGAAAGATAGGGGCGGGAGTTGAATTTCACCTCGTTTTTAAAACCCATTTAATTTGCAGCATTTGTCATTGGAGTGTCTCAATAATATGTAGAAATTAAGAGCAATTAAACAAAGAAGGCAACTCCGAAAGAAAACATCCAACTGTCTGAAGGGATATATAGAAGCCACACCCAAAATTGGGGGTTCAAAGAAGCCCATACATTAGATATTATATAAGCGTAGTAGTTCGAGATTCTATACTTGATATATAAAAACTAGACACAACTCATTTACTGGGTTAAATGAGCAACTTTAAACACGAAAACAATAAATATTGAGCTCGAACTAGGCTGCCTCTGCTTCCCTACTTGGAATTCTTTTGATGATATATAACTAATGAATGCGCGTTTAACGATGCTCCTAGCTATGTGTTAATTTTTAAACGGGGGACGCGAGGTTGTTTCACTCGCTGCGGAGCCGTCTCCGCCGTGGGGGGAGCTCTCCCTCTCCTCGCTAGGGTTGTAAACGGGTTAGATTCCGTAGCGGAATCATCCGAATTTGATTTCGATTTTGATAATTTCAGAATCACTATATTTCGATTTTGATTCGATTCCGATTTCGTTATCAAAATCGGATCCGAATCCAATAATTCTCGAAATGCATCTTAAATATTAATTTCATTCAAAAGTGAGTTAATAATTTACATATAAATACTAAAATTTGATGTTATATTTTTAAAATTTTATTTTTATCATGTTATCAATTTATGTAATATATTTTATAATCCATTTAATTTTATTTTATTTAACTTTATTTATATACATTTTTTATTGAAATCGAACTAACGATGATGGAATCAACTAATTCCGATTTCGATTCTGATAAGCTATCAGAATATCCGATTCCAATAGCTTACTGGATACAAAAACAAGTTCCAAACCGGTTAATTTTTATCAGAATCGAATCGGAATAGCGGAATATCAGATTTCGTTTACAACCCTACCCCTCGCTCCATCACTGCGGGCTCCGTCTTGTTTTGTGTGCCGAGCTTGTTTCGGCGGATTTTGTGTTGTTCGCCGGGAGGAGGAGTTGTGTTAGGACTAGAGGAGATGTTTCCACTGGATGAGTCTAACTACTCTTTCAGCCACTCTCTTTTCTGACGGACGAGGTAAAATCTTCTTCTTTTTCTTCTCAAAATCCCTCTTTTAATAGTTTCGAAACTCTCCGAGCTCTTTATCTCAGAACTCTTATACCTACCTTCTATCTTTATGTTTTGTCTAGTTTTTTTCTCCTAGCCTAGTGATGCTTAGTGTTTGATTTGACAATCCCACCTCTGTGTCCTCTGTTTCAGATTTTTATTTGTGCTTGGTGGGAAAGTTGTCTCGTCTTTATTTTGTCGAGTACATTATCGTATTTTATTCTTACTTACTGTTCTATTTTTGGGGTCTTTTTTGACTCTATTATATTGTCATAATCTTATTTGTGACGCTGTTAGTTTGGACAACATTCATATCTTCAATGTGTGATCATCCGGTCTTTTCGCATATGTCAAACTCTTGCAAGAGAGTCCTTACACTTGGACCATCAAAGCACATTTGTGCACAGATTCAGTATTTTTCATGGCAACTTTCAATCGAGTTGAAGATGAAGTCTTGAAGTCATTCTACACTTGTTTTAATGTTTGTATTTGTTAGTGTCAAAGTTTGTTTTATGTGTCCGTTGGTTATAAGTCTATGTGCCTATGGTTTAGTCGTTTGTATTTGTATCAGTTAGGGATGTAAACGAACCAATACACTCGACAAGTAGTTCAAAGTTGGGCTCAATAAAAACTCAACTCGGCTCGTTTATTATCTTAAATGAACAAACTCGAACAAAAAATAAACTTGACTCATCAAACGAGCCGAGTTTGAACAGACTCCTACTCAACTCGATAAGCTCGCGAGTAACTTGATTAAATATTCTATTATATATTTACTTTTAGAAATTAAATTATGAGTAATTATAATTATATATTATCACTTAAATATATTAAATAATTTAAATTTTGAGTTTAAACTTAAATTGAATTTCATAAATGAGTTAAATCTAAAGATTTACTAATAATTTTTCATTGATTTTGAGTGTTAAAAACGAGTTTGTATATAACTTAAGTTTAAATGTGAATTGAATTTTAGTCTAGCTATTACTCGAGTTCGAGCTCAATTCGGCTCGATTAATAAATGAACCAAACATGAGTTCAACATACTCGTTAAAACTCGAGTTTGAACTCGAACTCGTGTAAAATACATGAGCCAAACTTAAACAGCATACTACTTGACTTGGTTCGACTCGTTTGCACCTCTAGTGTCAGTCTTGCACTACCAATGTAATGTAATGCTCTCTCTTTCTAATTAACAGTAAGAATGTAGTTCGTTTTCTTTAAAAAAAAAAAACGATGATCATCCTATGTGTACATCGATAAATATTTGGAAAAAAACATGTGAAGAGCAGACTAAAAGTCGTAATCACGCCTAATTAATTAATCATACATGGTGCTCTGTTAATTAAAACATCACACGCTCAACTAATTCAACAAATAATACAATCATCCTCTCCAACACAACCTCCTACCGACCCTCGATGTTGGTGATCGTTATTTCATTTTCGGTGAAATCCTCCTTGCTCGACGAATGAACTCCGCTGGAATTGCTACTTCCGAGATGCAGAACTCCGGGCCCTTTCGGATTGGGTAAAGGGAAGCTCTCGGTAGCCAGCATCATAACAACGGTGGACATGGTCGGGCGGTCCGACGGCTGGTCTTGAACACATAGCAAAGCTATTTGCAGGCATCGTGAGATCTTAGTCTCATCCAGAACGCTGCTAGTTCTTTTATCTAGGAACTCCACGGATTTTCCTTCTTGCCACAGCGTCCACGCCTGCAACAACAACAACATGTCTGGGTTCAGCAGCTAGTTTACCTATGAAAATGGAGATCATCTCGATGCCATTTAAGGTATTCATACACTTACGCGTGAGAGGAGAGTCAATGGTTCACCCTCATAGAATCCTCTGTTTCTCTCGCCACTCAAGAGTTCTAATGTGAGCACCCCGAAGCTATAGACGTCTGACTTCACCGAGAAGACCCCATTCAGTGCGTATTCCGGAGACATGTATCCGCTGCAACATCAAGATTGAGGTGAGTGTTTAGCCTTGCCTTTGCATATATGTGCACAATGCAGGCAGCACCCCCTCTGATGTTTTGCTGGTGAGGGTGGCTGAAGGCTCAAAAAGGTATGTAGAAACGACTTACTATGTACCGATCACCCTCTTTGTTCTCTCTGCGTTTTGATCGGCCCCGAAGATCCTGGCGGTGCCGAAGTCGGAAATTTTAGGGTTCATGTCTCCATCTAAAAGGATGTTGCTTGTCTTGAGATCCCTGTGAATAATCCTTAGCCTCGAGTCGTGGTGTAGGTACATCAGCCCTCGAGCAATTCCCAAGACGATGTCTAGGCGTGTACTCCAGTCCAGCTGAGCGCTCTTGACCCGGTCTATACATCATATATATACACACCTAGTGTTAGGAAGAAATAACCAATGTATGGGTGATGTTAATCACATATCTCGTATGGCAAAAAAAAGAAAAGAAAAAGAAATGAGAAGATTCAATCGTACCAAATATAAAAATGTCCAAGCTTTTATTCTGCATGTACTCGTAGATCAGCATCTTTTCCTCCTCTCTAATGCAGCAACCAAGAAGTTTGACAAGGTTTTTGTGCTGAAGCTTCGCTATCAACCTTGCCTCATTCATGAATTCGCTCACCCCTTGTACAGAGATGAATGAGAGCCTCTTCACAGCCACCTCTTGCCCATCATTCAAAGTCCCCTGAATTTATATATATAAAATCACACGATTGCTACCGACATCAACTTCGAAGATGGTCACATAATTATGCCAAACAAAGGTTTTTTAAGGCCCCGTTTGATACAAGATTTTTAAGGGGACAAACCTGTTTATCCTCTAATTGGGGGATACACCAGGTTTATCTCCCGAGTAATCTTGTCCCAAAACAGCCCCAAATTTGGGGATAAACCTGATTTATCTTCAAAATGTAGAGGATAAACCAGGTGCCAAACGGGGGGGGGGGGTCGCAAGAGTCTCTGCTCCAGGAAGTATATATGTCTCTAAATATCAAGAAGATCTTTAATTCCAAGGGCAAATGAATGCTAGAACTTGATCCCTTTGACTACCTTGTAAACGACCCCAAAACCGCCTTCTCCGATTTTGTTACTGAGCGAGAATTTTTTCGTAGCCGACGCTATGCTTTGAAAATCAAACAACGGGAGATCTGCATCTTCTGCAATGACCAGCGGCTGCCTTCAGCTTTGTAATGATCAAGGTATATTTATATATTTAAAAGAAATATGAGATGTCAACATGTATATAGATATAGATCGGTACCTCCCCGGGAAGCGGTCGTCCTGTTTCTCATGTTTCGCTTCCTCCTCTGCATCCAGATGCCCCAGGAGCACAGTGCAAGAATCACCATTCCTGAGGCTACGCTCACCGATATAACTACTGCTGCAGGCGTCTTCTTTGTATCTCTACTCTGCCCTGTTGCAGCCTCTGCACAACCAAAGAAAACACTCACTCTTGACACGAACGTAAACATGTACATAGATACATACGCATTTATATATATACACACACACACACAAATGTATAATCTGGCCGTAGGATGGTGTTATAATGGAGTCTTATGATTAAAATGGAGATGTATTTTAGTAATTACCATTGGCCAGCACAGAGGCGGGCACCCTCAGGTAGAGATCCTGGAGGAGGCCACTCCGGACGGTCGTCATGTCGACGACGGCGCCCGACCAGGTGATGCACCCTTCGGGCCGCCCCTCCCTGACGTCGGCGCGGGCGAAGGCGGTGCAGGAGCAGCTCCGGAGGCATCGGTCCCGGCACTGGTCGAGCCCGATGCTCATGTCCACGGTCGCGTTCTTCGTGTCCGGCAGCTTGGTCTGCCGAAGAGCTAGGAATCCGTCGCCGCCGCCCTCGCCGCACCGCAGCTGCTCCTCGAGCACGCACCCGCGGGAGTTGTCGCGGAGGGACCAGTCCTGGGGCGACGCCAGCCGGAATCCCTTCGGGCACTGGCAGACCGGCGATGCGCTGATGTTACAGACGCTGTTGGGGCCGCAGGCCGCGAAGCCGTCGCACTCGTCTTTGCCGCCGGAGAGGAAGGCGTTCCACGTCGCCGTCCGGTTATTCCACACGACGTGCTGAACCAGGCCGTCCGTCCGCAGCACCACGAGGGAGAATGTCGACTTCCCCTTCCCCACCGGCGAGAAGTGGTAGTATAGCTCCTCCGGGGTGGACACGACGTCGCAGAAGAAGACGTCGGAGGACTTCAGATCCGGCGTTCCGCTGAACTGAACGCCGTTCCAGAGGCCGGAGCTGTGTATCATGGTGGAGCCTTGGAGAAGGGCGGCGCGGGGCAGCTTGTTGTCTTCCATCCGCAGGGTGTAGCTCCCCGGAGATGGGTCGTCGGCGCTGCTCCACGAGGTGAGATTCCAGCTGCGTCCGGTTCTCCGGTTCATCCCCAGCTTCATGCCGGCGAGCAAAACGTTCCCCGGCTCATCAAAGCTCTGCCAGAGATAAGGGGAGGTGTTGGTGGAGTTTTGGGCGTCGCCGTCTATGATGACCAAATTGCCGGAGTTCAGTAGCCGCGCCGCCACCGGGTTGTTCCTCCGGGCAGGCCCCGCCGCCGGCGACGACGACGACCAGAGAACGACGCCGGTCGTGTTGTCGGCGATTATCAGGTTGCCGATTTCCCCAACCTTGAGGACGCCGCCGGAGGAGTCGGGGAGCGGCGCTCCCCTGTTGGCCACCCACACGACGTTATCCACTCGGATGTTCCTGAACGATATGCCCACGTACCGCCTCCTGGAGCCGCCGGGAGAGAAGAAACCCAGCTCGAAGGTGCCGTCGGCGGAGACGAGCTTCTCGCCATCCCTCAGCGAGACCGTGCGGTCGATGGTGTCGTCCGCCGCAAGAGAGGATGGCAGCAGTACGAAGGAGAAGACAAGGAGGAGGAGGAGGTGATCACCCATGCTTCGCCCAGATTTCTGCCGGCGCCGAATGTAGCGGCAAAGAAATCGAGCTATAACCTATGAGGAGAAAAGATCGTCCGCGCATTGACGACGACGACGACGTCCCTTTCGGGCGACGGGCTCAGCCATTGGACGATCGGACCCGGAAGCCGCAGCCGCCTCCCTGAAGTCTCCGAACAGGGCGGCACTCCTCCTTGGTGGGCTCGGTCGTCGCTGCGGTCACCGGTTGTGCTGTCGCCGTCGACCTCCCGGTCAAGGCTCCTTGAGCCAAAACAATAATAATAATAATTATGTCAACTTCAGATATTATTTTAAATTGTCCAGTTGATGGCCGTGTATTTTTAATATAATTTCTTCTTTTCTTTTTGGTAATCAAGCAAACGATGTATTAAAAATCTAAACCAGCTCGATCCGTACAAATCTGCTTCAGCGCATCAGGAGCATGGGTGGGTACAAAATGATTCAAATCGAGAAATCAAGACGAACAAGATTATTTGGTTCAATTTGGATCTCTTTCGATTTGATTCGGTTTGGAAATGCTCCAAATCATTTTAAACTAAATTAATCGTTTAAATCGATTTAATCAAAAAAAAATTAAAAATATTATAATATTTAAAAAGTAATATTTTTATAAATTTTATAATAAAATAATATTTTTTACTTATTTTTAACTTAAAAATTATTATATATATAATAATTATTTTAAATATTTTTATATTTTTTAATTTAAATCGAACTAAATCAAATTGAAATCGATTTGATTGGAAAGGTTAATTTGATCTAGTTCGATTTGAAAAATAAACGATCTAAATTAGATTAAATCAAACTGTACCCACCGCTAATCAGGAGACAGCGATGTATCGACTCTGATCTCCCAGGGCTTCTGAACAGTAGATCATCAGGACGCGTTTCCGGGGGTAAACGCCATAAACAACAAGGAGCAGATGCCCCGGAAGATCAGCAACCGTATTTTCCGTTGTCGGCGGCGCGGATGAATATGTAAACTCGGCTGTTACTTTAACTCATGTTTCGTGACCAAAAAAAAAAACATCCAGGAGACAGAGAGAGAAAAGAAGACGATTCTGAAATATCTTGTCCCGCTTCCAGGGCCCCCCTTTCGCCGGAAGCTGAAGCTGCCTGGTTCGCCTTCCTCCGGCTGAAACTGATTCCGCAGCTTGAAGATGCCAGGCATCGACCGAGCCAGCGGGGGCTCGATCCCCGGTCGCCTGTGTGTGCGGCGGGCACCCGGCCACCGCGGCCATGACCAAAAAAAGACTACTCGATTATTTTAATTTAAATGAAATTGTTATAGTGATGAAGCAGTTGATTGATTGGCCTATATTTTATTAATATATTATGTTAACTTTAAAATATATTATTATAATTTTATATAACATAATATATCAAAAAAGATAATTCCCTCTTACAAACAAAATATTAAATTTAATATACACTTGACCTGGTAATGGAATGGACGTGAACAACACCCATCATTGGTTGAAATATTAATTAGCTGCTTTGTGAACACTTTGGGCTGCTTTGTTTTATGATAAATTTCTGGTTTTAAAATCACTTATTAAAAAGATGGTTCTTTTGGAATTTTAAAAAATATAGAGTAGTAGAAAATCACACTACTAAGATGATTTTACAAATATAAACATGTTTTTGTTTTAGCTTTCAACCCTCACCTCATCCAAGGAGGGTGAAAACCAAAACAAAAATATGATAAAGTTATCATTCTACATATAGCTGGGTGCCGTGTCTCGAATATTAATACTTAGTGGCACATTTATACGGTGGTCCATCTCAAGCAAGCTGGCCGAGCATCGCTCTCGGCTGGCAACACCCTGCGCCCGGGGGGCGCAGGGCGGGATTCGCTTCCCCGGCAGCAGCAAGCCGGGCGATGGGATTAAATAACTTAATACAGATCTCTAAATTAATCTCTAACTAATACTATGCACATAATTATACCCATATAAAATCACTAATTATATTTTATTAACTGAAGTTCGATCGACCAATTTTTAATGGACTAATTAATATTATTACAATAGTCGAGACGACTACCTCAAAGATGTCAACAAGTAACCAAAGATTAAGAAAAATCAGTTGGACGATGAGTGTGAAGCAAGAAAATTAATATTATCAAGATGGTAAAATAGGTTGAGAGATATTTTTTTCTCGCTGTCAAAAATAAAAGAAGAAATAAGAGAGAGAAATAGAGATTGCATTGGAGAGAGATGTGGATGGACGATAGTGAGAGAGGGGGGCGAGTGGCTCAAAGTGGCAGCCCTAGTGGGGGCGGTTGAATGGTGATCGACGACGTTTAAAGGTACAAATAAGTTGAGTAATATGTTGTTCAAGTTTAACTTATTTATTTTAAGTAAATTTGAGTTTGAACTGAAACTTGTACTTGTTCAAACTTACTCGTTAATTAAGTTCTAGCGGCAACTTGACTCAAGTTAAATTAACATTCAAGTTGAAACTTATACAAGTTTGTTTGTGAAATTCAAAATCAATATAATGACAGTAACGAAATTTTAAATTTAACTCATTTATGATTTAAGTTTAAACTCATAATTTAATTTATTTTATATATTTAAGTGACAATATATAATTATTAATAGTCGTAATTTATATTTTTAATAAATATTTAATCAAATTATTTTTAAATTTTTTGATTCGAGTAGAAATATGTTCAAATTTGAGTCATTTAATATGTTGAGTTTAATTTTTTTTTGGTTCAAAGTTGTTCATTTGATATAATAATCCAGTCGACCGGAATTTTTACGAGTCTAGTTCTAACGGCGGGCGATGCTGGCCGGGCGGGACAACGGGTCAACGCGGAGGGCGGCCGCGCGGGCGCGCCCGCTGGGAGGCCGACGTGGCCGGCGGGCGCGGGACTGGCGACGGGGCGGGCGTGGCTGTGGGGCGACCGGGTCAAAGGCGGCGGTGTCGCGCTGGCGGTCAACCGGCCGAGGGGCGTGCGGGGCGACGCGGCCGAGACGGTCGATGACGAGGCGTCTCCTCCGGACCACGTGTCTCGGGCGAGGGGCGGCTGACGAGGCGACGGCTGAAGGCGCTGGCAGAGGAGGTGGGGCCCGGCGTCTTGCTGGCGCGCGGACGGGGCAGCAGGAAGGGCGACCACGAGGGGCCAGACGAGGACGGAGGCGGAGGACGTGGTCGGCTGGTGGGGCCCTTCCCCGTTTTCGCGCAGATATTAAAAAGCGATATTTATTTTGACCTAATCTGAAGATCTTAATTTTTAATTTTATGTCGAGTCTTTTAACTCGAGATAAAAAATACTTAATATTATTAAGATACAAGTGATTAGCATATTTGATAAAATATATAAGATCTTATTAAAATCCATTTATATCAAGATCTAATAGGGGTGTTTGGTTGCATGATAATTTTTTGTATATTTTTATGATAAAAAATTATATTAAAATAAAAAGTGAATCGACACATGACATAAAATTATCAGGTCTGGAGGGATGTGATTACAAAAAAAGAGTAATTACAATACATGATCAAACAAAGTGGGGGACCACAAGAAGAAGAAAGAGATGAGATCATCTTTTTTTGTTTAAGAATAAAATAATTTTTAAAATATAAAATTATCATAGTTTTTACCAAACACCTCTTTTAACAAGTTTTCTTATAATTTTTAAAAATTAAAATAAAATTTTTCATTATCGTAAAACCAAACACTCCATAAGCTGTAATATATATATACGTGGATGGTGCACACTTTCAACATGCAGTTCAGACTATCCACCTAAGTGACTATTTCATAAAAATTTAATACGATATGTATAAATTTATTCTAAATAATTTAAAATTAAATATCTTGAAACTATCTTAAATAAATAAATTTTGCAATAAAATGTATGACGTACGTACATAGTTCTTCATTTTTTTTTATTTTCATTTACGAGATCATCTTCTCCAAGAAACGTTGAAGCCGCACGTCTTGAAACTTCTACAAAAGTTAAACGCCGCAAGTCTCCATGGGGGGGTAAACCTCTGGAAAATAAAAACCAGCTCTTCTCATCTAAATATTTAAGAGGTATTCTCAGAGTTAAGAGGTTCAATCAAAGAAATTCCAACAAAATTATCAAACACCACCTTGCAACCACTGTCAGAGAGGTTGGTTCAGAGTAATCAAATGGACCTTAATAGGGTGTTTGGTTGCATGACAATGGAGACTTTTATTTTAATTTTTAAAAATTGTAAGATAACTTGTTACAAGAGGTGTTTGACAAACTCGACAATTTTATATTTTGAAAGTGATTTTTTTCTTAAACAAAGAAAGAGGGTCTCACCTCTTTCTTTTTTCTTGTGGTCCCCCACTTTGTTTAGTCATGAATGATAGTTACTATTTTTTGTTATCACATCCCTCCAAACATGATAATTTTATGTCATGAGTTGGTTCACTTTTTATTTTAATATAAATTTTTATCATGAAAGTGTACAAAAAAGTATCATATAACCAAACACCCCATAAGAGAGGATATATAAATAAGAGAGGAAAAGAGAGGACTAAATGAATTAAATATTTTATCTTTACTTCTTATTATTATAATTATTATTTAACTAATAAAAACCCCAAAATATTACAGTCTAACCATTAAAGTTACCAAAAATTTCCTGAATTTCAAGACTAGTTTTGGAAGGGATGGAAGAAAAGACAAGTTTCAAACAAACCAAACTAGACTAAACTCCTTAGAAGAAGAAAATGATATTTGCATAAATACCTCTTTTCACCAACGTGCCAAAAGAAAGAGGGAGAAACAAAAATTAAATACAAATAATCAAATTGGGACATTTATGCGCTTTCGTCTGGATCTCTATATTGATTAATGTTAAAACAACCTAAAAGTCACGATACGGATGTAAGTAAAAGATTTTAATCATTTCCGTTGATGAGTATCTTATAGGGACATTTGTGCAAATATGGATAATTTTAGAGATAATTTTAAGCAACATCACTCTTTTTTTGTTGACCTCGATATATTCTGCCATTGAGATATTCCTATTTACATACCTTTCTAGTGAGCGACTAATAGGGCATTTGGATGCAGTTTTTTTTTTAATTTTTTATATCTTAAAATAAAAAAATAAGAGAGATAGATGTATAGGAATATGTTTGACATTTTTTACTATTTTTTAAAAAGACACTGTTCCTTTTGTTACCCTCACAAGATAAAAACAAACAATGGAGGACTAGTTTTTTTTAGCTTGTTTTTTTTTGGGGGGGGGCATGGAAAGGTGGCAGCATGCACCATCCCATCTTATCTCTGAGAGATATATTATGATATACCTAATGACATGATTTTTCCCTATCCTGGATTGCAATATATATTTTAGATTTCCAAGCTAACAAGACATCTACCTCACCAAGAAAAATAAATATTTGAGAAATAGAGCTCCAACAGCATGTTACTGATAAATTAGAAATAAAAAAGAGAAATCTCTATCTATTTTCTTTTATCAGAAGAGGGCTATTGAACACAACAGCCAGCCTAGGCCGTAAGGAAGTACCTAAATAAAATACCGTCTAATTTACGCTCTGCCTCCCCCGAGACAGACATTTCCAAGAAGAAAAATGGGGTGCGGTGCAGCTGAACATGTCAAGTCTCCACCGATGACGTCAACCTCTCAACCCTGAGACGAGTCAACGCGGGAGATGGTATGAGCTAAGCATTGACCATTCACGGACACAGGCAAAGGCAAGGGAAAGAGAGATGAAGACCTGCCCGATTCCTCCGAATGCCATCACGAAGCCCATCATGGGTTGAGAACGAGGTTACACAGCATCTCGCCCTACTTCAGACGAAATTTTCCCTGTCAGATCGTGTTCTCCACTCGTTGCCGGCAGGCTTGAGTCGATTCGGCGGGAAGACTACTACATAGCTCGATCATGCTCGATGCATCCCTCTTAATTTGATCGGAGAATCGAGCAATATGGATCTTCTGCCGCCGTGTCCGATCTTGGTCTTCTTGTTCGATCACGCCCGACGCATCCCTCTTTGAGCGGAGAATCGAGCATGGATCTTCCGCCGCTCTGTCTGATCTTCTTCTTCTTCTGCTGCTGCTGCTGCTTCTCCTCCGCATCGGCAAAGCTCCTGTCTGCTCCCGACAGATTTACACCCGGGGAGGCGGTCTCCGTGAACCAGACGGTCGTCTCCGCCGGCGGGATCTTCGCTCTGGGCTTCTTCTCCGGGAAGTCCTCGCGGCAGCTTTACGCCGGTATTTGGTACCACAACATCCCCAAGAGGACCGTCGTCTGGGTCGCCAACCGGGAGACGCCGCTGCTCGACGCCTCCGGCGGTCTGGCCATCGCCGGGGACGGGAACATCGCGGTGCTCGACGGGGAGCGGAGGGTTCTCTGGTCGTCCAACGCCTCCGGCGTCCCCGCCAACGCCACCGCGGTTCTCCGGGACGACGGGAATCTCGTCCTGGCGACCCGGGACGCCGGCGTCGTGTGGCAGAGCTTCGATCACCCGGCGGACACCATTCTGCCGGGCATGAAGCTGGTGTCGGGCTTCGCCTCCGGGGTGTTCACCAGGTACACGGCGTGGCGGGGCGCCGACGACCCCTCGCCGGGCCGCTTCTCCATGGGGTTCGACCCCGCGCGGTACCTCCAGATACTGGTCTGGCGGGGATCGGAGGTCACCATGAGGAGCCAGGTCTGGTCCGGAGCCCTGCTCGACACCACCCGCCTCATAGGCACGCCGTCCCTGTACGTCGTCACCTACCAGACGAGCAGCCGGTGGCTGAACCTCTCCTTCTCCGCCACGGCGGGGCTGCCGCCGCTGCGGTCCGTGCTGGACCGGACGGGCTCGATCAGGGAGCTGTTCTGGAACGACACGGCGAAGGACTGGGTCCTCTCCTACCAGTTCCCGGAGGAGGAGAAGCCCTGCCATCTCTACAACCAGTGCGGAGCGTTCGGGGTCTGCAACTACACCAGCCCTTCCCTGGCCTGCAGCTGCTTGCCGGGGTACAGACCGAGAGACCCGGCGGCGTGGGGCGGGGGGAACTTCTCCGCCGGCTGCGAGCGGCAGACGCCGCTGGCCTGCGGCGGCGCGAGGGATGGCTTTCGGAGGACCAGCGGATGGAAGCTGCCCGACAAGTTCACTCTGCTCCAGAACACGAGCACCGCCGAGCAATGCCGAGACGCGTGCCTGGGTCTGTGCTCCTGCGTGGCGTACGCCTACGTCCAGGAGAGAGACTGGGCGGCCGGGTTCGCCTGCCTGCTCTGGGACGGGGAGCTGGTGGATCTCTCCTGCCTCGAGAGCAACGGGCACGACATGTTCCTGCGCCAGCCGGCTCCCGAGCTCGGTATGCACCGATGGCATGCATCCTCCTTCTTTCGACCGTTTGCCGGTGAAATTTCACGGCGAGGTCGGGCATGAACCTATCCCGGCCATTGATCTGCAGTGTTGTTGGGTTCTGAATCTTCTTGTCTTTGCCTTCGCAGCTGCCGGGAAGAGATCTTCGAACGGGGCCGCCGTTGCCCTTCTGGTCACCCTGCCGGCGGTGGCGTCCGTAATGCTTCTCATGGGTGCTGGCTATCTTCTTCTGAAGAGGAGATCCAAGAGACGCGGTACGAACATAGTTCTTATCAAATTAGATATCTTACCAAATGCTCTGCAACGTCCAATCTCTAACCGAAAATATTTGAGCAGATCATAGAACACCTGAGGTCACAGCTTCAAATCGTACATTAAATGTTTACGTTAAATGTCTCGTCAAATCAAATATTTATTGTCCGTGATAAGAGCTGAGAGAGAGCTTCGGGTGCTCTCAGTCCCTGCTCTCTTTTATTAGACGATCCGAATGCCTAATCTATGATCGAACAGAAGGGAGAAGAAGAAGAAGAAGCAGTCCTATCGTGCTGGGCGGGTTGAACATTCCCGGAGCCGCCGCAAGCAGAGAAGACATCGGAGACCTGCGGTTCCTTCCCTTCGGCAGCATCGTTTCCGCCACAGACAACTTCTCGGCCGAAAACAAGCTGGGAGAGGGGGGTTTCGGCCCTGTTTACAAGGTGGGTTGTGCGCCTCGTCGATCAGAGACGCGACCCGATCGGAGGAATTATGCGAAAATACGTGACAATTGTTGATCATATACAATTGTTGATCATATACCACACAGGGAAGATTGCCGGAAGGACAATACGTAGCCGTGAAGAGGCTCTCGGAGGGATCTGGGCAGGGATCCGAGGAGTTCAAGAACGAAGTCGAGCTCATCGCCAGGCTTCAGCACACCAACCTCGTCAATCTGGTGGCGTGGTGCATCCACGAAGATGAGAAGCTACTGATTTATGAATACTTGCCGAACAAAAGCTTGGACCAGTTCATATTTGGTCCGCTTCCTTTTTCTTTCCCTTTTCATTTTTTTTTTTGGGCCTGCTTGCACGAGTTTCAATCGATTATCATATGTACTAAGAAGGCGTCTGACCGAAGAAAATTTTTTTTTTATTACTGCTCAGATCCGGCGAAATCGGCGGACCTGGACTGGCACAAACGCATGAGGATCGTAGAAGGGATAGCGCAGGGGCTGCTCTACCTCCACCGCTACTCCCGCCTGCGCGTGGTGCACCGGGACCTGAAGACGGGCAACATCCTGCTGGACGGCGCGATGAATCCCAAGATCTCGGATTTCGGCCTGGCGAGGAGATTCGGCGAGGAGCAGACGGAGGCGAGGACCCGCAAGATCGTCGGGACGATGTGAGTGCGCCCGCCCGAGATCAAAAAAAAAAAAAATGATGATGCCGTCGGGCGGCGAGCTGGATTTTCCTTGAATCGGATGGAACCTCTCTGCTCTGATGCCCGTGTCCTGGATTTGTCTCGATTGCAGAGGCTACATGTCGCCGGAATATGCCCTGAACGGCGTTTTCTCGGAGAAGTCCGACGTTTTCAGCTTCGGCGTGATCATCTTGGAGGTCGTCTCCGGCCGGAGGAGCACCGGCTTCTACCTGTACGACGAGTCGCCCTCCCTTCTGGGACATGTAAGTAACCCATGACCCCACGAATCCACCAAGATATCAGACTTGTTGATCTGTTTCATTGCGCTCGGAAAAGGGGGGGAAAAACAAAAGGCTAGACAGACGACCGACAACACTATCTTTGTGGATTTCAGGCGTGGACGGTCTGGCAGGAGGAGAGGGTTCTGGAGCTGGTGGAACCAGCGATCCGAAGCACAGTTCGCGAGGCGGACGCGCTGAGGCTCATTCAACTGGGCCTGCTCTGCACTCAGGAAAATCCGACGGATCGACCGTCCATGTCGTCGATCGTTTCGGTTCTGGACAACAGGCACATCTTTCTACCGTCGCCGAAGAAGCCGAGCTTCACGGCTGGGAAGGTGGCCACGAAGTTCACGGCGGGAAGTTCATCCTCTGATGCATCCAGCAGGTCGCATAATGACCTGACCATCACCAGAATGCAGGGCCGATGAAATGCTTAACATGGGGACGCAAGGGCCGCGTGTGCTTTTAAAGATCACAAAGGGATGCTTCTAATTACCGGCACCCTTCGGACATATCTGTTGGCATTCATATTGTATAAGTTTGATATTGACATTTCTAGAAGTCAGAGTATCAATAACAGAATTAATACAATTCGTTTGAACTACAATTTTGAAAGTTGATACTAACAGCCATGGCTTGTATCAACATCAATTCCAAAAGTTTAGAGTGATACAAGTGTTTAATACGGTTATCAGAGAGGCTGTAAAGTGTTCGAACATCAAATACAACAACACGGAAAGATAGCAGCAAGGAACTTCACCGGCGAACCTACAGCAGGACAACGGACACACACAACTGCACGTTGTTCAATCCTCCTCCGAGGAAGTTCACATGCGGCAACGGTGCATCACGGCGCCGCTCAGGATTCCCGCGGGTCCAGAAGTAGAAAGGCTCCACCAGAACTCAGACGTTTTCCTACATCCGCGGTTGATAGAAAGAAAATCCACCAGAGAACCATGTATTAACAGCGGGTGCAGAAACCAAAAAAAAAAAACATGCATACATGTGAGTACTACATTATGCTATTCTCATCTCACAAAATGCCAGAATCCTTGTCAGATTTCCACGGTGAAACTTACAACAGATTGCGACTAATGTGACTCCCACAGCTGCAACTAATTATCTATGGAGTATCTTGTAGAACTCAGATGTCAAAAGAAAACTTAATCAGGGACGTCGTGGCACAGCAAGGCAGCCCAAGGAACATTTTCAGGGAGTCTTTGTAAGGCAGCAACTTAAGCTGTGCCTAAATGACATCCATCCTAAAAGCCAGAATGGGTAACAGGTACTTGATACTATCATACGGATTAACACTTAATTGTGTGACAAATTAATTGATTACTGGCAATGAAATAGATAATGCAACAATCGGTGAATAATAAAATTAAAAATATTAAATATCAATAACTACTTTACCTAGATATATAACATAATTGAGCAAGAAACAGATTTAGTAATTAAATAAAGCCGTAAAAATTAGTAGTTTCGTGCAGTTGGACTGTCTATCCGCCTACGCTACATGCCTCTTGCCTTCCTGACCAAGGTAAAGCGGTTTAACTTCAATATATAGATATGGATGTGGTACCCTAAAGCTGTGTGCCCAAAGAAAGGACCTTCAATTAGTCGACAGTAGGTGATTTTGCCATGAGGACAGGAATGCTATAGGCAATAACCGCTTTTCCTTGCCTACACTAGAAGCCACTGTTCATTAGTAACGCCTATCAGAATCACCTAATGCTAATAAAATATGCAAAGAAAACAGCTTTCCCAACGAAGGACGATTCTGTTATTTGGTGTTAAAAGTAATGAATGGATAAGGACTAGTAGCGGGGATCTCTTTCAAAGCATTAAACTAACAACGGAGAGCATTTACAATTTTCCATCAAAATAGTTTCAAAGCTCCATGTGCACACTGTCAAAAATAAAATTTATAGAACCATAATTAGTCAATCACCATAGAAGAATTCTAGAACACAATGTACATTATATTTGCCGAACATAAACACTCAAAAAAAACAAGGTAGAACCAGCGGAAAGTTTTTGATGATCAGAATTGATGCCTTACCCGAAGTGGAAAACATTGCATAGATATGAATCAACCATCTGCGCACAAAGTAGAGAATATGTCAGCCGGCCTAGTCTTGCACAACTGTGCGTACAGAACATTTTTTAGTTTTGTCCAGAAGACTGAATATGACTCTAGGTGCATCTGAAATGCACTGTGTAAAAACATAGAATCAGTCTAGAAAAGAAAAGCATGTTTGTTGAGTTGCTCTGAGAGAGAGAGAGAGAGAGATAATGACAAAAGCATCTTGAGAAAGCAAAAACTAACCAACTGGTGACTGAAGAGAACACCATCTAATGGAAAATGTACACAGATAACTTCACAAAATCAGGCAAGAAATAAAGATCTAAACTTGCTAGTCAATGCCATTTTTTCCAATTTGCAAGCTGATGCTAATGTAGAGCACCTCAAAAGCATAAATTAAGTTCTAAAATAGTTGAAAAAACAAGTTTGACTTTCACTAGTACAAAGTTACCTTAGTATTTTCTTCTTATGTGAAGCTATATGCCTAATAAAAGCCGCAGAAATAAAAATACAAATGCTTACTTGTCTAGTCATACTTAACTACTTAAAAACTACTTAAAAGAATGCCTTATTAAACCAGCAAGGATATAGAAAAGATAGACAAAAGAAAGAGTAAAACACAGTTAGTTCCAACTTCCAACAGTATAAACTTGCTTCATAATTTTCTTCCCACATGATGCTGTCTTCTGGACCTCAGACAAAAGCCCAACACTAAACTGATTATTCACCACTTAAGTGAGCATTTTATACATTTAACAAAGACAAGAAGAACAATAAGTTTATTTTCCGCACATTAACAACCAAATAAATTCAAAACTCCTCAAGCAAGCCCAAATCAATGATTATTTTGCAACAACATCATAATAAGCAAATAAAGTCTTCCCATCATAATTAGCATTAGGACCTTCCAGTCCTAATGCATACTTAAGAGCTACTTTATATATTCCACCCAGAGGTTTTTATCTAAAAATACAGTCACTGAAAATTTAAGCATACTCGATAGTACATCTTGTTCCCTTGATCAAAAAGCTCAACTATTCCCTACAGTATAGCCATGTTGATCAGCCCCATCTCAGGAAGATGTTACATTGTAATGAGAAAATAAGTCAAGTACCTGAGCTTCATTTGTTAACAGAGTGGGCTCTATAAATAATGTATATATACCAAAAATGAACTTTTGGGAGCTAAAAGTACACCTATCACTTATGTCTAAATCTTTCGCCTGCCATAATCTAAAAGACAAGAAGGTCACAACAACCAAGGCATATAAAGGTTTGCTTCGTTCAACAATAATCTCTCATGGATTAAAAGTACAGTCTCTAATACCAGATTGTTTACAAATGTCACCTCATTCATCCTTCCCAGTAAATGTCTAGTCCAACTATATCAGGTTAGACATCTCGGCTCTGTCTTTGAAGGCTCTCTCCCTCTCGGGTTCTCCGCGAGTAACCTCTCAATGAACATCTTCATCATCGTTGTTGCCTTCGTCAGATCTGTAAAAGTTTCTTCACCTCGGGAGATGTTTCCCCCGAGTGTCATCTTTGTCACCCACCAACCCAACCTGTCCCCCCACCACCCACTCGCTCATTTTGCCGCTGAACCTTGAGTTACAAACCAACTGTGTCGCCTTTGGCCTTTAAAGCCATCGCTACAGCCCTCCAGTGCTTTAGCCCACCCATCTACCACCAACTACCTCGACGTTAGCGCCTTTGAAGAGCACTCCAGCAATCTCCTTCTCAGCTGTGGAGCACTCTCTCTCTTCAGTGAAGACCCACATTTATTCATTGTCTTCTTCAACAGTTGCTGCTCAATGAGGTGGGAGAAAAAATAGTGTTGCCTCCATATCAAGCTTCTCGGAGGCAGCCCTGTAGCTCTCAAGCTCTTCAGGACCACGCTCCAACCACCAACTCCAGCTGGTATGCCCCCTTTTTCAACTCCAGCTGCTCCCTCACTCCTCTCTCTTCTCAGCCCTCCCAGCTGATATACCCTCCACAATCAACAACAAGAAACCCCACATTCGTCATAAATTCTAGTCACTCCTTGTTAGAGCTGAAGGGCCCTCTCCTGTCATCCTTGACCCCAACCTGTTCCCCCTTGAAGAAAAATGGAGAAAGACTGTCATTCTGAATGTCCCCATAGAGCTCCTGGAAAGAAATATTATTATCAAAATTGCTCAACAAGTTGGAGAACCATTTGAGTTGCCGGTGGAGATCAGTGAGTATGTTTGCTAGAGTTAAAATCAAATTATATGTGAACAAGCCCTTGACCACCCAAGCAGCTATTGCCTAGCTAGATGGAGCAGTCAAGTATTTTGACATTGCTTATGAGAGGATAGGGGTGTAAACGGTTCGGTTCGGTTCGGTTTGGTCACTTTTTTTCCAAACCGAAACCGAACCGATAAGGTGAACCGAACAGAACCGAACCGGTTCAGTGAGCCCTGAACCGATTGTGATTCGGTTCGGTTCGGTTCGGTTCATCGGTTTAATGTATATTTAAATAAATAAAAATAAAATAAAATAAAATATACATTATAATAATTATTTAAGATTAATATAAAGTCTAATACTGTATTTATAATATATAATTTTATCTTTATACTAATTAACTTACATTTATAATAAAACATATTTAAAATTGATATAATATATATTTAAATGTAATATAATATGTAAATAAAGTGGGTCAAACTTTATCAAATCGGGTCAACCGGTTTACCGGTTCGGTTCGGTTTGGAGAGGTGCCGAACCGAACCGAACCGATAAGAAATTATCGGTTCGGTTCGGTTCAAAAAACCGAATGCATAGCCTCTCAAACCGAACCGAACGGTTCGGTTCGGTTCGGTTTACCGGTTTACCGGTTTTACATGAACACCCCTATGAGAGGATCACCATGTTCTGCAATTTTTTGTGGCATCGTAGGTCATGAACACAAGGATTGTGATAAATTGGCTGTCTTACAGTCAATGGAACAATCCTCTTCACTGAGGGCTAAGATGAAAGAACTTATCTCCTTCAATTAGGGTGACTGGATAATTGCCTCAGGCAGTTCTTCACATGGGGTCAAAAAATCCAAAAATAACTACAGCAGCCCACGCGATAACCCTTCTCTGCAACACAACACAGCCCCCCACCCTAGCCTGCAGTAATCTGCCAGACTGCAAACTCCTTAACTCCTCTCCAGCAAGGAACCCCTCTCCTCACCTATCACCATACTCCACTAGAATCCCTTGACCCAATCAACCTCCACCTTGTCGATTCTTGAGCCACTCAACCACCTCTTCCCACACATCCCACTGGCACCTTTCTCCCCTACTGGCTTCCAGTCTCCCTGCCAGTTATACCCCTCTCACCCCAAGCCCCGATTCTTCTGTGGTCCCACTTGGAACCCTGACAGCGGCTAGCTACTATCAGAATCCCTTTCTTCAAGAAACCCCTCAACCCAACCTGGTCAACCACCCAACCTGCACGCCTGACAACAACAGGTACTTACTTGCCCTCACCTGCAAGCCTCCCCTCAACCGATGACTGAGCATCCGAGCACCACCCAGACCTCCAAGAGGAGTACTCTTAAGTGAGCCAATCTTAAGAAAAAAAGCAAAAGACCTCCTACCCATCTTTACTCCGATCCGATAGATCCCCTTCTAAACGCAGATTTCTTATGGACCTAGACATCCCTCTCTTTGACAACTTCAACCAATCAACTGTTAATCACAAGGTGGTTGGCCCTGTTCAGCAGCCTGACCCCCAATGAGAATCCTAGCTTGGAATTGTCTAGGGAGGAATGGGCCCTCGACAATCTCCTACCGGAATCTCCTACATCTTAGAAACCAAATGCTGTCACCAAAAGTCCATTAACTTCTTTCGTACCATGTCCATTCTCAACCATGAACCATCACATTGTCGACCCTATGGGGAGAGGTGGTCTTTGGCTATGATGGCAAGATTGCATCAAACTCAGCATTGTTAGCTCTTGCTCCCACTAGATTGGTGTTATCATTCACGTCCAGCTCAAAGATTGCAATCGGCTCTGCATTGCTGTCTATGCTCCTACCTCCTACAAGGACAGACTTTGCATGTGGAATGACACCACCAAGCTTCTCCAGGAGATGCGGCTGCCAACATGTTTAGTTGGGGGTTGAAATTGCGACATTAATAGTTTGGATATGCTTGGCAGCATGGGTATTAATAGAATGCACTCTCAAGCCTTCCTATCTTTCATTTCCGACAATGCCCTTTCGGCCACACCATGTCATGGCCCCACCTTCACCTGGTCCAACTGACATAGCCTCTCCTTCCATATTAAAGAGAAATTGGATAAGGCTTTTGCTACCTGCGATTGGCTTCACATCTTCGAGAATGCTGCCACCTTTGCCATTCCCAAGGGCCTAGTGACCACTCTCCAATTTATCTAAACCTTCTCCCCACTGCCAGAAAATGTAAACCCTCCTGTAAAGTTGAAGTAGCTTGGATGAAGCACCCCATGTTTAAGGCTATGGTTGATGATGCATGGGCTAATCCTCCCACCCTGTTGGCCAACTACAAAGACAAGATGCACACCCTCAGAAAGAACATCATCAGATGGAAGCATTCAGATTTTGGCAACATCACTTCTGCGATCAAGATACTGGAGTATGACCTGCTCAAAGTCCAGGCAGACAGTATCAGTAAAAAGAACATCGAGCTAGAGAAACAATTTGAATCTCAGCTTAACAAGCTTTATGCAGATGAGAATTGTTACTGGAAACAACGGGCTAAACTACATTGGTTCAACTCAGGTGACAAGTGCACCAAAATTTTCCATGCCTGTATCAACAACCGTAGAAGGTGTAACAGGATCAGCAGAATCAAGAAGCTTGATAGTTCGTGGGTCACCAAGTATGTAGACATTAAGGCTTGTTTTATACCCCACTTCCGGTCACTGTATTCGGATAACAGAAACTGTACTTGCCTCTTCCCCTCTAGCACCCACACTCACACTGACACCAATGAACAAAAAGTGGAGCTCTCCTGCTGAAGACAAAAAACACTACCTTTTTGTAGCCAGAGACTCAGCTGGGAATCTTCTCTTCTGCTACACGTACATCAATAGGACAACCGACCCTCTCATTCTCGAAGCTCAAGCATCACTCCCAGCCCTCTGGTCATCCCGGAACCAATGAACAAACCACATCACCAAAAGCAACTCCAGCACTGTGGTAGATGCAATTGCCTCAAAACTCAAAATCAATTGGAAGATTGAGGACCTCATACTCCAACCTAAAGCAGCCCTCAGGGACTCTAATGCACAGATTAGGCACGTCCCTAGATCGGCTAACTTTGTTGTGCAACTTCTGGCATGACAACCCCTGCTTACAAACTTAAACTTAGATCACATTTGCCCAGCACCTCCGGATTGTATTCACACCCCTTTTTGTAATGACTCTTTTTTCATGAATTGAAATGCCTCCTTTAGACCAAAAAAAAAAGTCCAAGTCTACCCTCCTAGTTACCATGGCCTAGTCCAATATATGTTAACTTGACTAAGTTCATCTTTGAAGGCTGCTTTGGGAATGGAATAAGAAAGTGAATAAGGCAATGTCATGTAAAAGCAACAAGTGGGCTCATTCCCCATGTACCTGACATAGACCTAACAATCAAGAGAGGCTTTATGTCAGAAGGGTTTCCAAATTATAAATAGATTTGTTCTGGTACAACTACTTGGGGGGCCTTGATCCTCTATCTGCAACAACTGAGAGCATTGACTTGTTGCATCAATTAGCAACAGTGAGATATTAACCGCTGCCAACAGCATTTCCGCTTATGCCTGGAATACGAAAGTTGCTCCTGAAAGAATATGACACCGATTACGCACACACATCACTCAATTCCGATGGTCTATTTGATCAATGTCAAGAAAGACATGAATTCAAACCCTCACATCACTTATATCACGTAACATGCTTTATTTGTGCTACAAGTCTCAAAATTGATACTCTTAGCCAAACATCTCATCATGATTCATGTCAAAATCAATTTCAAAATTACTAGTGATGCTAATACTGTTACCAAACAGGGCCGTGACCTCTAGAAATATCAATATAAAAAATTTACATAGGATCATTTTTTATACTCAAACGGAGCAGGGCATAAAGAACTAAGAGAATAGGAAATCCCTTATAATACCGCAGGAGTACAAGCGGAACACAATGGAGGACAGAGGAATGTATGGAGGAAAGGGAGAGAAAAGGGGGGAAACAAACGCTGCACTTGAATAAAATCAGGATGTGTAGATAATCGGTTAAAACACGAAAAGTTAGACCTTTATGCTCATCCGTGGCATCATGGTATTCCTGCTCCTCCTCAGGCACCGGGTGCAATTCTGCCACAATGTTCTCGCCGGCCTTCACTCCGCATCTGTCTGCTGCAGCCGAAGCCAAGTCAGAACCTCCATCCCTGTCGTCCGGGTAACGCACCACCACCACGGGGCACACGCAATGGTGAACACAGTAATCGCTGACGCTGCCCAGCCGGCCCTTGCCGGCCCTCCTGACGGCACCGAAACCCCTCGACCCCATTATGACGGCGCTCAGACCAAGGCGCTCCACCTCAAGACAAAGCCTCTCCTTCATGTCGTGGTCCTTGACGATGTGGATCTTGAAGGGGATGTGTGCCCGGACCAGAGGCTGCGCGAGGTCCTGCGCCTTGGAGGAGGTGAAGGCATCGAAGTCATCCTCCAGCTTCTGATGTGAATCACGTGATTCCCGTGAGCCATCACCCGCGGGGGAAACAGCTCCCCAATCGGCGCCGTATAGCACGCTCGTCGGCCGGACGTGGAGGAGCACGACGGCGTCGCCCGGACGGAGGTAGTTCTGCACGGCCCATTCGACGGCGTAAGCGCTCTCGTCGCTCAGATCCACGGCGATTGCGACGCGGCGATGCTCCCCGACGTTGGGGTTGGCCGCCGCGACGGAGGAGAAGAAGAACCTCGGCGACGAAGGCTGGATGGCCTGCGCCGCCGCGACCGCGGCAACGGCCGGCGACTGCGGAAGCGTGGGGGAGCGCTCGGACTCCGGCGGGAGCTGCATGGCAACCAGGATGGGAAGGCGACTAGGGTTCCTGTGGGCGAGATGGCGTTCGATCGGGAAGAGGGGGGAGGTGGTCGTCTCGGATATGCGCAGGTCGTCGAGAGGGGGAGGGGGAGATCTCCTTCGGGAGCACCGGGACTCGGGATGGGTTTTGTTGGGTTTTCCGGTGTGGAAATAAATATTTATGTTCCTCTGTGCGTGAAACGAACGGTGCGTGTGGGTGGGCTTATTTATTACCTTTCTCGTTAATACGTCCCATCGTCTTTTATGTTTCGGTGTATTCTTCTACTTTTCAAGAACAGGTAGATAATCTCGTGAACAGAATCAGGTTCTTGGCATGCGTTTGGCCCAGATTCGTAGTGTGTGTGGCAAGAAAATATCATGCATATGTTTTTTTTTTTTTGACATTTCATCGATTCTAGGTAAATATTTGACTTATTAATGTCAGAATCTATTGTTGACTGGACAAATACGAGATTTTTAGTCAAATATATATCTTACTCTTATTTATTATTTTTTTGACAAATTTAACATTTTTTGAAAAATGTGAAACATTTAAAGATAAATCCTCTACTCCAACCTACAATAAAGAATTTTTGTATTATGTCTTTCGCATTCAATTTCTCTTTTTCTTAACAAAGATCAAATAATAATTATTCATAACGTAAAAGAGTACAAAATGGTGATACCATACTAAACTGAGACCATAAATCAGACACGAACAAAACAGGAAAGGTTAAAATTCTAAAGAAACTTTTCTTTTCTGAAAAAAAAAAACTCAGGCATAGTCATAACGTACACAAGAGTACTAGAAAGGAGTTTAACAATTATCTCGAAATCGAATAATCACACCGAAAAGATGTGAAGATAAAAGTAATAGTTGAAAAACAATACTCCTATGGCGATGTCAGATAAAAGGAACAATGATAAATACGTGAAATAATTTAAAATACATATATAGAAATGGACCAAGTGACTGGTGAGCCATGAAATAAGAATGCAGGGGTGGAGGCTCGTTAAACTGTGGGAGCTTTAACCGGTTTAGATAGTTCGAAACTTGACTCGTTACAAATTTAACATGGCGCATCTATTATCTAAATTGAACAAGTTTGTACAGAAATAAAGTTTGACTCATTAAACAAGTAGAGTTTGAACCGACTTCTACTCGACATGATAAACTCGCGAGTAACTCAGATTAAATATTCGGTTGAATATTTATTTAAAAAATTAAATTATGAATATTAATAGTTATGTATTGTTACTTAGATATATAAAATAAGATAAATTTTGAGTTGAAGCTGGTATCTGAGTTTCGAAATCGAGTTAATTTTAGTATTTCGCGTACGACTTTGTAATGATTTTGAGTTTTATAAAAGAGTTTGTATCGGATTTGATGTTGAATGCGAATTGAACTCGAGTGGAGCTTGAGCTCAAGTTCGATTCGACAAAGTAACCGATCAAATTCGAACAATACTTCAATACATTCATTAAAACTCAAGGTTCAAACTTATGTAAAAATAAATCAGTCAGTGACATACCACTCATTTGCACCCCAGAGAGAGGCAAGGGTGTATTTGGTTGAGCGTGAAAAGAAACACTGGTGAAATAGATTTACACGAGTTTAGTTTTCACGAAAAAAGGCAGTATGTACCTCTTTGTTTGGTATCCTTGAAAATTGTTTGGTATCCTTGAAAAATAAGTGCTTGGAAAATATTTTAAGAATATTTAGTATTTAAGTTCTTACAACTTTTTTTTAAGCTAAGCAAGTAATAGATCTAAAATTTTTAATTTTATATATTTAAATCTGTAAAAATATTATATAAATATACTTTTTACGATGTAGTTTTTTTCTCACTAATTCAAAACTTGGCAGTAAACATATATGTGCATTCACATTATTTATACACTTATTTACTTTCTCCCACAAAAAATGTCACTTGATGAAGTTTGAGGGATTCCAAAATATGTAAGATCAAGCAGTATAGAGAAATATTTTTCTGTGAACAAAGAACAAAGCGATTAAGGCATCATGCCTAGGATGCCAATGAAATCAAAAACATACTATCAATACACCTTTGGGTCGGTTCCATGGTGTAGTGGTTAGCACTCTGGACTTTGAATCCAGCGACCTGGGTTCAAATCCCGGTGGGACCTTTTTTTTTATGAATTCATTTAAATTGAAACGGCCGTCCGTTCCGCGGGTTTAGATTAGATTACTGTTTTCTTTTCTAAATCGTGCATGGTCCCGGCATTCTTTCAAGTTATTATCAACTAGCACAAATCATAACCATGCTTCGCTCTGTTTATTTATTTATTTTTAAAAAATAGTCACTATTTTAAGAGCAGGGCATGGCACCACTTGATTGGCACCGCTTTTGAAAAGCGCCATGAAATTTATGGGATGTTTGGTTGCATGATAATTGAAGTTTTTATTTTAATTTTTAAAAATTACAAGAAAACTTGTTAAAAGAGGTGTTTGACAACCATGATAATTTTATGTTTTGAAAGTGATTTTCTTCTTAAACAAAAAAAGAGGGTCTCACCTCTTTCTTTTTTCTTGTGGTCCCCCACTTTGCTTGGTCATGCATGATAGTTACTCTTTTTTTTAATCACATCCCTCCAAACATGATAATTTTATGTCATGAGTTGGTTCACTTTTTATTTTAATACAATTTTTATCATGAAAGTGTACAAAAAATTATCATGCAACCAAACACCCCATTAACGTTTTATTGGAACCCGATGGAATTTAAACATCAATTAAATTACCTGTTTTAGTCAAATTAAATATTTAATTTACAAAAAATAACATCTTTATAAGTTGATACTCTTTAGATCTTGTAATTAATTTAGATATTCTTACCATGTTTTAAGTATTAGTTGACAAATCTTTTTCATGCTAATTTAACATTTGGTATCTCAATTTTTTATCACCCAGAAAATTAGAGTTCAAACAATGTTAAAAATGTCATTTCAATCCATTCAAAAAAAATCAACCTGACCACAAAAAAATGTAATTCGTTACAGAACAATAAATTAATGACAAGATGGTGCTCAAACATAATTATTTTGCATGTTCAGAGGTCAAATAATAAACTGATTAATTATAAATATTTATCAAGTTTTTAAAATTGTCTTCATCAAATGCGTATTGTATTAATATCTTTTTAATATTGTGGACTATGCCGAGATTTCATTATTATCGAGAAAAATTCAATAAGATGTTTTTGTAAGTTGTTGTTGTATGTTGTTATTATTACTGAGCGTACGTAGATGAGCGTGAAGCGACGTGTAAATTTTGCATACGACTATATTACGTTCTACAGTATTTATTACAAAGATAAATGCACATTTATATTACGTGTCTTCCGATTAGTATTTCCTTATGGTTTTCTTAACCAAAATAATGTCATAATAGTACCTAACTCCATAATAACAATAATAATGACGACGACCTCGTGATGATGATGAGATGATGCCCAAATGTAAGTCTCGTGAAGAGCAGTAGCTTCCAATATTGTCGGACAGTTTATGATGATGAAAAAAAGAAGAAAAGAGCTTAACCTTCCAGCTGAGAATTAGATCACCCCTTCCATCTCTAACCAAATAATTAAGGCTCTGTTTGGTACGGGGATAAACCATCCTAGTTTATCCCCAATCCCTTGTTTGGTACACACTTAAAAATAGATTTAACCTGGATTAAGTTAATCCAGGTTATCCTCAAAATTAAGGATAAGTACAGGGATAAGTCATCCCACATAATATTTGGGTTAAGTTGATCCTGAACTAGGATTTACGGGATACGACGTCGGGGGGGGGGGGGGGGCTCTGTCCGCCGCCTGCGGGGGAGCGGGGGGCATCGTCGTCTATACGTCCTCGCCGGCTCCTCAGTTTATCGCCTTCGTCGCTTCCGCTTTCCGTCTGCACACGCGCCTAAGCCGGCAGTCGTCGGGCCCTCACAAGCCAGCACTTCTCAAGCCCCCTCCGCCGTGCCCGTCGCCAGCCCCTCCTCAACACATCCGATCGAACCCCCTTACCGTCCGCGCGCGCACGCCCTCGTGAGCCTCGGCCTTCCCCTCGGCGCAGCCGCTCACCGCCTCCCTCTCTTCACCGCCGCCGGCAGCGTTCGCCGTCCCCGTTTCCTCCTTTGCCGCAAGCGCGCGAGCCCGCTACCCAGAGTAGCGGGGGGGGCAATTGAAGCACCGCTGGGGGGCGATTGGGCGCCGCCTGCGCGGGGAGCGGGGGGCGGGGGGCGTCGGTCCACCGGGGGGGGGGGGGAGACGGAGACGGGGGCGTTCGCCGCGGCGGGGGAGGGGGCGATTGGAGCACCTCCGCGGGCCGCCGGGGGGGGGGGGGGTGGGGAGGGGGGCGACTGTCCGCAGGGAGCCGGAGGGGAGGGGAGGGGAGGGGGGGGCGAGGAGCGTCGGTCCACCGAGGGGCGTCGGTGCCGGGAATAATTTTTTTATTCATATTATAATATTTTTTTATATTTTTTTGATTAAGTCAATTTAAATGGTTTAATTTGATTTAAATCGACTTAGAGATTTTTCAAATCAAACTAAGTTGGAAGGGGTCTCAAACCGAACCGAATGAGCTGGTTCGATTTGATTTCTCGGTTTGAACCGTTTTGTGTCCATCCCTTGCCGGGAAGGAGGGGCGGGGAGCGGCTTTGCGGGGAGCACCGTCCGTCTCCGTCTGCCGGGTTTTGTCCGGAGGGGGGGCGGACTAAGCTCCGTCCACGTTTAAACTTATTTTTATTTATATACTTAAATAATATTTTAAATTTATTATATAAATGTGTAAATGAGTTAAGATATTTATGAAATATGGTGTGAATAATAGAATAAGTTAATATAAAAAATAAAGATAAAAATATAAAAATTTAAAGTTATCTTTGAATTTATTGTTAACATACCAAACATAGGATAGGATTATCCCTAAACCTATATCCTAAGTCAAGCCAAACATAATGAGGATAGGATCAACCACACGGATTGGTTTATCCCTATCCCCGTCAATTTTATCCTGATACCAAACGACGCCTAAGCAGTGGCACCTGCATTCATAGATGTTGCACAGCCAACGTTAATTTTAGGTTGGTTGAGATGTGGAGGAGATCACTAATTAGGATCAAGAAGCTAGTTGGATATACACCGGTCCATTCAACAAACAGAGAGATCCTGTGCCCATGGCCATGGAAAAAATAGACAGGTTCAAGGAATCTCTGATTAAAAAGAGTCCGACGTCTAATTTTCCATAGATGCTAGATACTCGAGCCCGATCTAAACTAATTAATTCAGATGATATCCATATTTTTTTATAGTGTGATGATTCGGTCACTAGAAACTTTTAAATTTTTACTTTTCGACTGTTGATACTCATTTACATTTTTTTTTTGATTGAAAAACCAATTCACATAAAAGAGTTGAATACGAAGGTTCCGAACGTAGGCTAGCGAGTCCAGACACTAACGTCACGTTTGGTATCGGGATAAAGTCGATGGTGACAGGGATAAATCAACCCTTGTGGTCAATCTTATCCTCACTATGTTTGGTTCGAGTTATTATAGGTTTAGAGGATAACTCTATCCCATGTTTGATATGTTAAAAATAAATTTGAGGATAATCTTATATTTTTAAAATAAAATAGTATCTCCCTCGCTTCTCCCCCCGCGGAGTCCCCCCCCCCCCCCCGCCGCGGTTGTGGAGACGGGTGCCCCCCTACCCCTCGCGGAGTCCGCCCCCGGCGGACAGCCGCGCCGGAGTTCCCCCCCACCCCGTGGCCGCAGAGCCCCCGCGCACCTCCCCCTGCAAAGTCCCCCCTCGCGGCTGCGAAGACGGTGCCCCCCTCCCCCCGCGAGTCCCCCCGCCCCTCCCCGGCGGACAGCCGCGCTGGAGTCACCCCCTCCCCCCCGCGGCTACGGAGCCTACCGGAGTTCACCCTCCCCCCGCGCGTCCCCCGCCCACCCGAACGTCGTATCCCAGAAATACCATTTCAAGATCAACTTATCCCAAGTATCAGGTGGGATGATTTATCCCTGCACTTATCCTTAATTTTGGGGATAACCTGGATTAAATTAATCCAGGTTAAACCCATTTTTAAGTGTGTGCCAAATAGGGGATTGGGGATAAACCAAGTTTATCCTAGGTTATCCCCGTACCAAACAGGGCCTAAGAGTTGTTGGACAACGTTGCAAGAGAGATCGGTAGAGCCGGAGTACAAGATACCCGGATCCGGCAAAAAAAGACGTCACCACGCCAGAAGATGAGCCACGGCAATGGAGTCCCTAGGGCAAAAACCAATAGACATCGGTGGGGAGGACATCAGCGTCTGGCGACAGTCGGCAATGAAGGCACGGGCTTTCCCACTCCCAGGCAGTCGCTCTCAACGGCGACTGAAAATCCCTTGAAGAGCTCCCAGTTGCAAGCTTCTACAATCGCCTCAACTTCAATCGTCTGCGGGTTGTTGAAGAGAGAGGTATGGGCCATCCAGGCAAGTAGAAAACCATCAACATCCCTAGCTATGATTCCCAGGGCCCCCCTACTCGTTGGTCGCCGCATCCACATTGATTTTGATTGTGTTTTCCGGGGGAGGAGACTAACCAGACGGGGTAGACTTAGGGGACATGTTAGCTTGATGAAGATAAAAAGAGCTTCTTTATTAGAAGCCGTCGTAAGAATTTGAACAGGGTTCTGATGAGTGTACCTAATTGTAAATGCACACCGAGCCTTCCAGATTTGTCAAATGATGGACAATCCCAACACTCCTAAATAAATATCTTGGTTAGTTGGTTTAATGATCCAATTCAAGAGTGTAAGGACAACTTTGTTGAAACCCTGTCGGAACCAATCTTCAATAAAACCAAATGGCGAACCGAACAGCACGGCTCTACTTCAGGGGCATTCAAAAACGAGATGGTCAAGACTTTTCATCTGAGTATTGTAGATAACACGCATGCCGTCATTTTTAGTGCTTCTAATAGCAATAGCCATATTTGTAAGGAGGAAATTAGCAAGTCCTTTCCAGGTAAACAAAATTAATCTTTTGGGGGAAATTCTGTCAATTTTTGGATGCCACAAGGTTTTTCACATCGTTTGACTTGATTGACCCAGGAGGATGTTGTTATCTCGAAGATATCTATAAGCCGACTTGGTTGTAAGAACCCTATTCAAAGTAAAAGACCAGATATGGCCACATAAGACTGTCGATACTCATTTACATGTAAGTCTTAATGTGATTATACTTCTGTGTGTTAGCGAACATTTTGAGAAGTGTCTTGGTTCTATCTGTCCATGTCATCGTAGTTGTATTTCCATCTGTTATCAGTAGGATCGAGGATGATTTGTTTTAAAAAAAAACTTTTTACAAGTTAAATGTTTAAAAGTTAAATAAAATAAATAATATTTTACGAAGTCCAATAAAAGCTCGTCTGCGACAAAACTTCAAATCTTATCTCGCACTTTTCACATCTCGAAGATAATATTTAACTTTTTAAGCAGTGTTATTATTTTTAAAGGAGGAAGCTCTTGTGTGGGTCCCCCACTGTATTTTATACGATCCTCCTTGAACCGCGCCAAACCGTGCTATTTACCCCCCCCCCCCCCCCCTCCCCACATGACTTCTTAAGCAGTGTTATTCTTTTTTTTTGATCACATGGCCGAATGGCCGACGAGCGTGCTGCGCATGCACGCGAGCGAGGATCGAGCCTCAGCTCGATTCCACCTGGACCTCCCTCCCGGGAAGGAGTGCTTCGCGCCCATTCGAACTCTGCCCACCCGCCCTCGGGACAGAGGTGGTGCCAGGCCGGCAATTATTTTTTTTTGAAGCTCTTGTGTGGGTCCCCACTGTATTTTATACAGCTTTGCGTGAGGTAAGGGTAAGGGAATTCGATGTCGACGGTGACTGCACCCTCGCATCCAGGTCACCGTCCGGTCCATCCAGCTCGGCATCCCCCCCACCGCGCAGCCGGCGAGGCCGACGCGGCAATAGGACCCCGCCGCCAGGCTGACGCAGACGCAGCTCATCTCCGACCGGCGGGGACGGTCTCTGTCTCGTACACATCAATGTGCACGGCGTCGTGCGCCCCCCTGATTCCTAAACGCATGCGTTCTGCCTTCCGCTACGTCGCCGGTGAGAGGCACGCCTCTCCTCCGCAGGACCGTAAACGGAGCGGATACAGCCATTCCTTATTAACTATTTGGATAATCCGTATTCGGTCTGAATCGGATTAGAATACAAATCAAATTTTATAAGTCAGATAATCTTCAAATTCGAAACGGATACGAATAATATCCGTTTCGAAATGTTAATTAAATATTATTTAATTAATATACTTAACAATATATAAATACATAAAATTAACAGTATAAAAATAAAATTTATCATATATTCGTTAGCATTAACTTAGTATATTAATATATAATAAATAATATTTAATCATATTTATAAATGTAATAATTTTAAATATATAATTATGTATATTATGTATATATTATCGAATATATATTTGGAGCGGATCTTAAATAGAGTGAAATGGATATTTTCGTGTCCACTCCGACAAATATCTAAAATCAGATATTATTCGTCTAAACAGATACGAATTCGGAGCGAATTCGAATTTTATCCGTGTCCATTTACATTTACAGCTCTACTCCTGTGGGCCGCGTTACAGCGCACGCACGTATGGTACGACTCGATGAACACCGTGTGAGAGGATCACGCTTCCTCCGTTTTTTTTTCCGGTACACGTGTAACTGAAAAAATAATTTTACGCTAGCGTCTTTAAACAAATATATAGTTAGCAGTCGGATCGACAATTAATCATGTGCAATAATGTGCGGTTTAAAGGTCAGAAGGACTGAACACATATATATAAGATCAATGTAAATTATAACTTAGTTTATTTCGAAATAAGCTGTGGTTGACATCGGAGAGATTCTCTTCACTAAAATATGGTGGTTAGTTAGGACCAAAGAGTTTTTAAAGACATGGAATCCGCTTCGTGAAGATTAGACCCAGTCCAACAGAGAGATTAATTAGAGGCTAATCAACGGTTGAGCGGCGGCTGCAACACACGTCCGATCCGCAGCTGGTAATTAAAATTTGTGTATTTTTTTATCCTGATAAAAGTTAACAGGGGTGTTTGGTTGCACGGCGATTTGAATTTTTGTTACAATTTTGTGTTTTTAAATTGAAATTTGTTAAGAAAACATTCGACAGCTATGATAAATTTATATATTTAAAATAATTTTTTTAAAACAAAAAAAGGATCTCATTCTTTTGTCTTGTGATCTCCCACTTTATTTGATCTGATCATATATATATATAATTATTATTATTATTTTTTGTCATCACATCCCTCTAAATATGATGCTTTTTTGTTAGTTCATATTTTATTTTAATATAATTTTTATCGTAAAAATGTGGAAAAATTATCGTGTAACCAAACATCTCATGAGTGATTCGGTTAAATTAGAACCACGGTAATCTTAACCCTCGTTTGAAAATGTCATACATCGTAATCAAAGCCAGAATTAATAATATTTCCATAGATATGCAAACATATGCAAGAACATAAGTCTCGTACAGATATTAATCTGGGTCCGTTGTCTCATTCTCATACGTTGTAATTTTCATGGAGTATCTTAATCTCGATTTAATATAATGTCACAGTCATCGGGATTTTAACATGCACAATGAAACATAATTCGATGCTAAAACTAAAAGAATAATTCTTACAAAATATATCAATTTGGAGTAAGATAAAACCGAATCACAATTACAATATTCTTTAAAATCGTTCAAGATTACAGATTTAGACAGCGAAAACATAGTGATATTATCGAATCCGAGAAATTAGTTGATCAGTTATTTCATATTATACATTAGTATTTATTTTGTATAGATAAAAATTTATCGTGTTATTAGGTTGTAATAATTTAAATTGTGATTTAGTCTTGTTTAATTTTAAATTAATATCTTTCTTAAGAGTTATTTTTTCGATTACGTCGTCGGGTTATATTCCGTTATACATGTTAAAATCTGGATCTTGACATATAACATCTATATTTGTACGGTATTAAGCGCTTATTCAAACAGATATGAGATTCATTGAATCCGTTCGTCAGGATATCCTGTTTTTGATTCCAACGATTCATAAAAATACATCGATAGATATAACGACATCCAAAACTATATGCGTATAAATATTCAACATCGTTGGAGCTTGACTTTTCATCTGGAGAGAAAGTACTGACGGAGATCGAGCAGTGAAACTCGATTCTTGATTATTATCACACAGTGCGACGTAGAGTTTAATTTAAATAAGGTCGGATGATTAAGGGGAGAGGTCGCAGGTCCTCACGTATCTGCCCGCCAGTTTTTCCAATTAAAAAAAATCCACCGCATTTATCCAATTCGGATAATCGGATGGGAAGCGAATCGGGTCCGAATAAGATTCGGATCCGTTACCGGAAGGAGGCCGGTGGGGCCGACGTATCATGGGCATGGACGGCGGTGGACCCCTCAGTCCTCCTCCCTCGGCCACCTTCTTCCCCTTTCCTTCCCTCCCGTGCTGGCCCTGTCCCGTCCCGTATCAAAACCCGATTCTCTCTAAATAAATCCTCCTCCTCCTCCTCCTCCTGCTCTTCCTCCTCCTCTCTCTCTCTCTCTCTGACCCGCCTGCCTTTGCGGCACCGTCGCTTTACCTTCCCCACCTATTCCTATCTCCGTCAATCCCTCCCCCGTCTGCCGTTAATGCTCTCGCCCAAGCTTCTTCCCGCAACTGCGGCGTATAGGGCCTCTGTCTCAAACTAGCGAGGGGAAGCTCCCTTCTTTCGCGCTTTTTTCGATCTCAGAGGCTCAAAGGAAGCTTCTTTCTCTGTCATTGTTTCGCACGGCAGGCGGCGGCGAGGGGAGATTAGGGGCCGTCAGGTTTCCGGCTCGGGGGGGATTGCCGTTCTTCTGATTTTGGTTTGGAGCTTGGCGACGGAGTCAGGATGGGCGCTCCGGAGAGGGCAGGTTGGGAGGGGAAAGTGGGCGAGGAGGAGGAGGAGGAGAGGGGACTGCTGGAAGGGGTGGGCAGCGTTTTGGACTTCGACATGCTCTGCGCTACCGTGGCTATGCAGACGCAGGGGTTCTCGGTGGAAAAAAGGGGAA
This sequence comes from Cryptocoryne crispatula var. balansae, assembly GCA_036172225.1. Taxonomy (NCBI): domain Eukaryota; kingdom Viridiplantae; phylum Streptophyta; class Magnoliopsida; order Alismatales; family Araceae; genus Cryptocoryne; species Cryptocoryne crispatula. The sequence goes on from CM069921.1 coordinate 3,410,410, forward strand.
AGGCGGGCATGGTGGTTGTGGAGGTGGATGAGGAGGCGGCGGGAGAGGTTGAGGGGTTGCAGCGGATGTGGGAAGGGGGCGTGCTTGATTGCTTCCAGGATCACTCCATCGCCATCGAGACTACATGGTTCGCCACCCCCCATCATATATATATATATATGTATATATATAACTTCCACCGCTTCTCTTACATGTACATCGCTCTGTGTGTTTCTGTGTTGGATTATGGTTTCCAAGCCTTCATACATTCTTCGACAATTTTATTTATTCCTCAAATTTAACTCGATATTATGGTGTTGCGTTATCTTTGATTTCTTCTCCCTCTCTAATCTGGTTCAAGACTAAGAAAGGAATTCATTTGTACTTTATTTTTAATTTCTTATTTTTATTATGCAAAAATATGTACCTAGGATAGGACGATCAGTAGGGGTCCTAATCTTAATCTGATTGACCCTTAAAAACCTCATTTCAAGCTGTTTTGTTCATTATTATTCTACTTGTTGCAGTCTACCGTGTTATAGGTATGGAAAGAACATGGGAAAAGCAAATCTTGGGTCTTCCTTCCTTCAGGTGAGTTTGCTGTTCATGTGCCTTAAGTATTTTTTTCTCAATTTAGCATCTCTTCCTTTTTTGCTATCATATGTATTGGTAAGTTTTTTTGGTTGAATTTGTCTGAAATCAATCATACATACCGTTATTTGTTTCCAAACCCATGTGAACAGTCATCTAGTGCCTATCATAAGCTTCACACATCAATCATACATACCGTTATTTGTTTCCAAACCCATGTGAACAGTCATCTAGTGCCTATCATAAGCTTCACACCAAATTTTATAACGAGATTTTTGTGATTTATGAAAACAGTTGTGTAGGTTCTCATGTCTTTTCAAGCAGGTGATGTACTTAAAGTTAATAAAACAGCAGGAACTTTATACATTGGATTGCTTCATTGAGGCATTACATTCCAGAATACAAAATAGTTAAGTTTCTTTCAACTATTCACTGGGAAAGGTCATTACTTTGTTTAGGAGGTAAAAGATGGCATTTTGCAACTTTGGTGGGGAGGCTGTCATGTGGCTACCTGGTTCCAGTGCAAATGACAATTAAATCTGCAACAATAACAGAAAATAGCACTTAAATGAAACCAAGGGGCACTATGAAATATGCAGGCAGCAATGCTTGATGCAGTAAAAACATTAAATTGTGTGCATTCATGGCAAGTACTATGTCTAGTTATATTCTGAATAAGATACTATATAAAAGGTTAACATCTGAATTCACACTTCTTTATGCACATAAAGCATTATTTTCAGTATATTTTTGTAATATATGCACATTTTCTCTCATTTTATTTGATGGATCACATTTTTACAAGTCGGTAGCACCGTACCAGCCTTTAAGTGTTCATTGTAACTTAGGTGCTGGTTATCTTGTCACTTGTTTATGGCATGAATATGCATCAAGTCATGTATAATCAGTGACCAGAAGCATCTGAAGTTGTTGTGGATGGAGAATGCTAGCTCCATCAAATTTTCCTCCACATTTCTCTTTGAAACTAAAGGGGTAATGCGGATATTTCTTATATCACTTTCCCTTGGCCTGTCTATTTTACTTTTTAAGTTATAAGGAGGTAAATAAATAGGGAAGAAAACTGGGTGCATCCAGAGCTATTCTTCGTGGATGCACCTGTACTGGAAGAAAGGACGACTTATGTTGCCATATTCTCTTTTCTTGGAGGCTTTAACAGTTTAACTTGTGCTGCATCAATTTAAGTTAGAACAAAAAACAAGTCATGGGGTAATCTTTTGACAGAAAAGGTCACCTGAGGACTGCATGCAATGCTTACAAAGAGTTTGCACAGATATTCATGATAATTTTCTTGATGGCAGCTTTTCCTTATTTTAAGAGGAACAAAAAATAGCAGCTAACCTGGCATTATTTTTTTAAGTTACTTGAACAGAAAATATATGAATATGAAATCCGTACTTTAGATTCACTGTCCAGTTTCAGCGGCTTTCAGCTGAAAGAATGATAACTTTGGATTTTGTTCTTATGTCATACTTGTTGTAAGGGTGCCTCATGCTGTAGTTTGAGTAGGCCCAACTTATTGCTTTCACAGGAGTTGGATCTGGCAAGGCCCAGAGTTTAAAAAGCTTGGCCAAAAATGAAGGATAGGGTGAAAGAATGGAGCTTGGGAGGTAGGACAGGTTGGCTGTCTCTACTGCAATGCTTAGCATTTTTTAAGAAGCCCGTGTATGACGTAAGGGATAGTGTTTTGTGCCCTGAGGCAATGGCCCAACTCGGTGGCTTGCCTGTATCTATGTGGTTCCACCATGGCTAATGGCTTGCTTTTGGTTTACTTAGCTAGAATGAGGGGCAGTAAAGCTAGCATTGCAGTTTGTTTATCAAAGTGTTGGCTATTGACTAAGTTGGCATGGGAATGAAGTGTGTTTTTGCTTGTTAACGCTGGTGGCAGGTTGGGATGATGTAGTGGTGACCTGAAGCTGACTTTGTTCCACAATTTCCTGCAGTGATGGAGGATCCATTCTGATCTGTTGTGCCTAATAATGTTAACGGCATGTTTGGGATGGAATACGAGAGGGAAGCTTGAATTTGATGATAGTTTGCCTTTCTTGTCTGGCATGTTAATGATGGATCAAACACCACAGTGCTAGGCATAGGTGATGGGCGTCAAGGATCTAAGGTGTAGATGTGGTTTGTTGCTTTGCCTCATCCAGAAGAAGGCAAGTAGATTGCATAGTCTGCATACCCAAAATTTTAATGGTATTCGTATTCATACCCGAAATTTTATTAGTATTTATATTTTCTATGTAGCTAGTTTTGGTTTATGCAATAAATTGACATTTATAAGCAATCTAGCATGTGCATGCTGCAAAGCGAGGGAAAAATGATACAGGGTGCAAATAATTTGCTTTTTACTTCAGGAATGTGTCAACTACCCAGATACCAGATAGCTTGCCAAAGCAGAGATGATGGACATGTTAATCCATAAAAATTTAAAGTTGGTGATATATTTTGGTTTCTCATGCATAAGATGTTATCCAGCTAGTATGTCAGCCGGATATATCCCTTTTGAACTTTCTTATAGATGTAAAGCACAACTGAGATTAGAGTAGCAACCAGCCATCAGTGTGAAGTAGCATGGGTTACTTAGAAAAGAGAAGGCAAAACAAGTCTTCATCTTTGGTGGCAATTTGTGGTGTATACTTTTAACCTTCACTTTGATGACTTGACGTTACCATGCAGAATCTTCATTTGCTCTGTCTTCCATCTTAATTTCATTTGTTTATGTGGGTTATACGATGCCTTACATATTCAGTTTATGGTTGATGAATCAAGCATGTTTGACTTTGTTATATGTCTCATTGGTAGCTTACTAAATGGAATACTGCATTGGGTGCATGGGTGGGGGAGGGGGGTTGTTGTAATACTAATTCCATCGACACACCAAAATTGCTTTACCAGGATATTTTTGACCCAAGGACATCCAGGCTTGGCCTGGTCAGAGACATCATATCCCGGCCAATAAACCAGAAAGGTGGTTCCATGACACTAGGGCTTTTGATTGGGCGTAGAACTAAGCTTGAGGGGCTGGGATACCAAGTGGCCCTTAAAAAAACTAGTCATATCGTAAGTTTGTACATATATGAACTTCTCAGCAGGTTTTGGGTGGAAAGGAACAATAAATTCAATTTTTGTTTGCATTAAATTGTTTGAAGCATCTACCTTTCCTTTGCATACCCAAGGGCTCTTGATATATAATTTTACTTGAACTAGGTTGCTGTGCTTTTTTAAACTTAATGTTATGGCATAAGGAGTGCTAGTCAGATTTTGAGTGGAAAATAAAAAAGTAGTCTCCAGAATTGGGATCAGCATGACGGTTACTGGGTGACGACAGCGGCCCATGAAAAAAATACAAAGGGGGAGATGGAAACTGTTTGACAGTGGAAAGAGCTTGCCAAGTAGCCAGTAGCTATAGTTATCGCCGCCCGTGGTTCTTGGCCGTCAAGTGCTTGATAGCAATATATAATCAGAGGAGAATGGCAGTTGAAAGTTGAGGGTGGTGAGGACTGAGGAGGAAGCTGGGTACAAAAATTTTTGCACGGCATGGAGCTCTTTGCTCGGCAAAGTTCATATAACTCCAAGCCTTTGAAAACTCCAAGGTCAAGGTGCCTTGGAAAGTGCAGTACATGATCTAACTCTGTACCCTTCCTTTTTTATTGGATTCAATCAAGTACTATGTTTCATAAGCGTTATTGGATTCAATCAAGTATAGTCAAATGCTTTAGGGACAAAACCAACTGGTAAATCTAAGTACCATGTTTCATAAGCGTTCTGTGGATTAGTGTATGCACAAAAATAGGTAAGATGGTCTTATTGTCACAAATGATGACTCATTTTAAAGCCCTATGGTTCGTGCATTGTTCCTTCATACTCATTTTACTATTTTTCCCTCTGTGACCATTCACTGCTGTTTCTTGCTCCTCAAGAGTTTTACTTTTCGTCGTGCAGGGAGCTATTTATTTCTTCTTTATGGGCATTATTCTGTTCAGCATCGTTGCTTTTAGCATCTCCGGCCGTCGTTGTTACCTATATTTGACAGGTGGTTTCATCACCATAGCAGCTCTCTATCTTGGTTATTTTCGCGGGCGCATCCGGAAGCAATTCAATATAAGGGTAAGCATTGAACTTGCTCAGTCTCTTCGCATTCTATCTTGTATTACTGTTATTACTATCTGGCCATCAAAATCAATATGCACTCTTCTTGTTTTGCTTCGTTGTTCTCTCGTCGTGTGATTTGACTACATCCACCATTCTTTTGGCTGCAAAACTTATCTGGTTCGGTGCTTGGTGTTTATTGCAGGGTAGCAACTCAGCGTTAGATGACTGTGCGAACCACCTTCTCTGTCCGTGCTGTACCTTGTGCCAAGTAAGTACCCCAAAAATCGTTACCCGAATCCCCCCCAAATAAAATAGACAAAAAGGGGGGGAGAACATGGTTCTTCTTATTCATCATAAGCGTCGATCTGATCGATCAAGCAACACTCCCCGTGTTAATTAACTTCACACAAAAAAAAAACAACTTTCCGATTAAGCAGGAGGCCAGGACGCTGGAGATGAACAATGTGCAAGAGGGTGTCTGGCGCGGCCGCGGCGACACAATATGCATCGGAGGTTTGGGTGACGGGAACAAGATCGTGCCGGAGCTCCACTTACCTTCTTTCGCCCCAACCAGATCTCCCGAGGCATGCAACATGGAGAGGGCACCAGCTGAGGCCGCCGCACAGTGATGAAATGGGTCTGTCTGTCTGCAAGCCATTTGCTTCTTCACATCCTCCGCAAGTGCCTGCAGCTTTCTTTCTCAACCCACAGCCTGATGATTGATCAGATCATCACACCGCCCGTGGAGCTCCAAGTTCTGCTGTGAAGCACGGGGGGTTGGTGTTGAAACACTGCCGGTTGCACAACGCTGAAACGCCTCTAATCTGCTAACACACTATCCCCACAGCTTAGTTGCGAGGGATCGATAAGTTGTTGTTCCTGTAAGCATCAAGCCTTTTGGTTGCATAGCTTAGCGGCTGTTGATGGCCATACTTCCACCCTCACCGGTGCAATGTTGTGTCGTATGGAGAGAGAGAGAGAGAGAGAGAGAGAGAGAGAGAGGGGTATCCTACCCTCTTCAATGAGCACAGACAAAAATTAATACACTATATGTAAGGAAGTCACCTGATTGGTTCCACACATGTTAATTAATAGTCTTCATAGTAAGTCATTTATCATAAAATAATGTTTGACAAAATGTATTTATTTTTATATTTTTAAAATATAGTTAAATAAAATTGTTATTGATAGTTCATTGATTTAATTTTTTCAACTATTTTCAAACTGGAGTTTCACAATTTAGAATTTAGCTCTTGTTATCATCCTCGATATCACACGCACGTCTGGATGGATCACAACAAAGTTTTTAGTTGTGATATTTTATGGTCTGTTGGTTTTTAGTATCAAAAATGATATTATCTATATTGATATCAATTATTAATAAATGTTTGAGTAATAATATCAATTTTGAAATTTGTAGTACAAACATAACATACTAGGTAAGACAATTGTCATTTTGTATCAATTTTGATATCAATACTCTAACCTCTATAAATATCAATATTGATATGATAATATTTTTGAAACTCTAATTAAGTATGTTATTAATATTTATATTGATATTTCTAGAAGTTAATGCCCCGTTTGGTAACACTATTAAACACCCCTGTCACTATTAATTTTAAAATCGATATTGTTGATAATCATCTTGAGGTGTTTGACTAATAGTATCAATTTCGGAATTTGTAGTGCAAACAACATATGTTATGTAATACAAATGTCAACTTGTATCAATTTTAATATTGATATTTCATCTTCTAAAAAAATATCAATATCAATACTAATATAGTATTATTTTTGATACTCTAACCAAACAGGCCATAAGGTATCAATATCAAAATTGATACAAGTTAACAATTGTACTACTAATATGTGTTATTTACATTACAAATTCAAAATTGATACTATTACCCAAACATTTTTAGATGACCATTATCAATATCAATTTTAAAATTAATTAAGATAGAGAAGTTTAATAGTTTACCAAACATGGTCTTATATAATGATACGACAGCTATGCTAATTAGGAACGGATTGTCTATCTTGAAAATATTGTCACCATTATCCAACAAAGATGTTAATTTCAAAATTTTTTCAACCAAACTATATAGAAAGATGGTTAAACTTAAATTACTGGTGATGCATTGTTTTAATCTCTTAATGCATTTTTAGATCGAAACGTTATGTTATTAATTTTTATATTTAATCCATACAAATTAACATATGTGAATGCAAAAATAAGAGAAAACACACGCACACGCATCTTCATCATCAAGAGCCCACCCATATCAGGAGGAGGGTAATCAAACAACTGCTTCTAATTAATTCGGTTCAGAACTTCTGTAGCATACTACATTTGGGCCATGATTAATGACTATCACCACCCGTAGAATATTCGAGGAACCACTCGATCATTACTGGCGGTCCAATACAAATAATCTCAAGGATCAGGCATCATTAATTTTTCATTTACAGATGAAACAGATCCTGATACATAACAAGGACGTTCAAGTCCCCTGCTGATGACGAAAGGGAAGAAGGGGGACATATACATAGAACAATTTCTACTAAACAGTAAAAAAAAAAAGAAAAAGAAAATTTTAATCTTGATCCTCCTGCGCGCCAAGAAACCCGTACAATTTCATACACGTACATTCGATTTTCACGATAAAAAGTAGTCACAAATCCGCCGATTGCACACGGAGCAACCAGCTTCTTACATATCACAGGCAGCAATCGTATGTATTAATTATATATATAGAGATATGTATACATGGTTGCAGACCTCTGGTAATGTCTGAATTTCGTTCATCTCAGATCAGTTGCCGGGGTCTGGCAGCAACTGATCTCGTCTGGGAGGCGGAATACCGGCCACCGGATTAACCGCTCCGTGGCCGTAGGGCACCCCAGCCGGTGGATAACCCCGGGGAACGGACACCGGCAGGCCGTACGGTGGTCCCGGTTGGGCAACCGGCAATCCTCCGACGTAGACCGAGCTCGCGTGGATCGGGTTGCCGCCGAAAGCTTGCATGGGATGCCGGCGGTACGCCGCCGGGTTGCCGGGCTGTGAAGAACCGTAGGAGACGTGGAGAGGGACGGGGACCGGACCGGTCTGCTGCGGCAACGAGGAGGCGGAGACGTAATAGACGGGGACCGGTTCGCTCACGTACTGCCACGTTTGACCGCCCGGGTACGCGCCCGGCTCGTCCGCCGTCGTCTCCGGCGGCGGCGCGGCAGGAGCAGGCGGGGGTGGTCCGGTCAGTTTGGGCGGCGCCTCGTCGCGTGGGTGGTCGGGGGCACGCCGGACGGGCGACTCGGGATAGTCGTTGGCCCGGCGAACCGGTTCAGACCGGTCGGTGGGGGCGCGGTGAACGGAGTCGCCCAGGTCCGAGCTGGCGTCCAGGCCGGAGAGGTAGTCCGGGAGCTCCGACACGATGGACGACACCTCCGACCGCCCCCTCTCGAGCGCCGACCCCGGCCCGGCGCCGCTGTTGAGGGCGTCCAGGAACCACCTTTCCCGCCGCAGGCTCAGACCCGTGTCGTCGCCGCCGTCGTGAAGGGAACCCAGGAGGCCCGTGCCGCCGCTCCCCGGGGCGAAGAGGAAGAGACGGAGGCGGGGGACGCGGGCGGCTCCTCCGCCGCCGGGAACAGCCAGTCGCTCGTGCTCCTCCATCATGATCTCCACGTCCTCGTCGGAGGTAACGGAGATGAGGGCGTCCAGGTCCTCCTGGGGAAGCTGGTACTTGATCTGCAGGCCGGGAGGGGCGGCGCCGCCCGCGGGAAGGAGCTTGGCGACCTTGGCGAGGAGGGAGGAGAAGGAGGCAGCGCGGGGCACGGCCACGATGCGGGTCTCGCCGCCGACGTACCGGAGCTGATGGTCGTGCGGGCGAGGTAGGATGCGGCCGCCGAAGCTGCACATGAGACGGACGCGCGGGCCGGCCGGCGGGTCCTCCTCCTCGCCATCCTGGGCCGGGTGGGGATGGTGGTGCCACCGGTGGGGAGGCGGCGGCAGGTGGTGCTCCGACCGAGGCGTGGAGGCGGCGGAGGATGCCTCGGAGGGATGGACGGAGGACATAGGTGACGGCGGCGGCGTTGTCCCCGGACAGCAAGCGACCACGCGCAGAGCAGCAGCTCCCCTGCAATGACCGAAGTGGCCTCTTTAATAACAAGGTATATTTTGCACAATTTACCCTTTCTCTAAAACTTGTTTGGCAAATACGCCCTTCTTCGCGAGCTTCAGCAGAAATTTCAATTATTAGAAGAATCTCGCCGCTAAACGGGCCTCCCATGCGTTGGGCCTTCCCGACAGGTACGTGACGTAGCCCACACTTTACTAAACTGCGAAGAAAGGATTTTCGGACGACAAGATGGACGGCGGGGATTTCACGGGCAGGCGATCGCCGGCGGTGCGCGGTCGGTGTGCCCGCGGGCCTTCCGTACGTGGCGTGGGGGGTTTTCTATTCTATCCCCGGTGCGGCCAAGAAATGCACCGGGGGTGGGGTGGCCGGTGGCCCTCCCCGGAATAGGGGGATACGCCGCGGGTATCCTCTATTCTATCCCGACCACGCCGAGCCACGGCCGGAAGGAACCCGTGGATATCCCGAGAAAGAACACGGGTGGCGGTGACGCTCGTGGTCGGCGGTGATACGTCAGATAACCCGTCGGTGTTCAAGACGAGAGCGTTCTCGGCCACAAAGATAAAGATGGGAGAAGAGCGAGCTGAGCTCCTCGTCGTCGTCGAAGAAGAAGAAGAAGAAGAAGCAAGCGGAGGAATTAAGCTAGGAGAAGACCTATACGAGGTTGGTGAGATCAGAAGAATCAGGGGGTATCTTGCATCGACTTGTCGATCGATCGATCGATCGAGAGAGAGATCTCACACTTGCGATGGGAAAGAAGCTTCCGCAGCTGAGAGCTGAAGGCGTCGCAGAGGGGCTCCGCGGCGGCGCCGCCGCCGTGCTGCGCAGATGACAGGCCTCCTCGCCCGCCCGGGGCATCGCGGTTCGGAGGCCAAGAAAAAGGAAGAGGAGGAGAAGGAAGTGGGCCGGCCGTCCGACGCAGATGGCGCCGGCGAGCTGGGCCGCTTTTCTTCGGCACCACACGTCGGCCGGGCCCAGTAACGGACGTTGTTGCCGCCACGTCGGCCGTCGTTCGCGTGTGGGCAGCGATCAGCACTAGCTTGCAGAAGAGGGCGGCCGCCGACCACTCGACCCCTTTGTCCGTCGGTGACCCCCGGCTGAACTGGCAGGGGGGTGGGCGGCGCCGCCGCCTCGCGGCTGACGGCGACCGGCGGAAAGCAGCCGGGACGGATTTCAACGGCTCGCCAATCTCCTAGTTGTTAACCAGCGCATGGTTAGAAGAGAGTCCAATGATTAAAACGATTGTCTAATGATTTCCGATGCGTTGACGGCTTTAATATAGAATATAATCCGTTAACAACAGATGATGTCAAAACATAATCTATCACCCAGTTGTGCATGTAATACTTGAAAATTTAGTATTGAATCATATTTCACATGTATATGCATAGTCGGTGTCTATATTCCGAAGGAAGGAAGGGGGGTTGGGGTTGGGAGCGGGTCCACTGGGTCCAAACGGACTTGGGTCAGCTAGGGTTGAGACTTGAGTGGGCCGGGGTCAAAATAAAAATTTAAAAACATCCATTGGGTAAAGATCTCGAGATCGGGAAATGGTCAGGCTGGAGTCTGGGACCTGGATCTCAATCTGGCATTTCATGTTCCAAAGATCCCCCACTACAAACTTGTCTTGTTACTTGTTAGTCAACCTAAAATCGCGGTACTGAGTTAGAAAGGCCCAGGTTTATAAGCATAGGGTACCTCCCCTCACTATCCGGTATGGGATTATCTAACTCGCCCCCTCGCGTGCAAGCTCTTCTGGCTTTGACACGTGTACACTGTTTACGGGTGACGGTCAATGTAGGGGGGTCCACAGCCCTTGGCTCTGATACCATGTTAACCAACCCAAAACTGCAGTACTGAGTTAGAAAGGCCCATGCTTATAAACATATAGGGTACCTCTTCTCACTATCCAGTATGGGATTATCTAACTTTACTGAACTTTTTTTTTCTGGGAAAGCACCTCTACACGGTTCTTTTTGTTTAACTAGTCTGGCATGACACCTCACTGTGAAACTTCTTTCGGCACAATATTTATATAGTTGTCAATCTACCACTGAGCACTTATTAATTTATAGCACAAAATAACTAGTGGATATACTCCCTCGGCAGGGAACCCATTAGACCTCAGATTGAAGAATATTACCTGCGTACTTTTCCCTCTACCTCCCTCTTTGACTACATTCTAATTAATATAGAGCCCAGAAGATGGTGGCCTTGCATCGAATAGCCTGAGGAACACACATCAGTGTATTTTTTATTACAAGATAATAATATTATCATCTTTTACTACAAAAGGCATTTTTTGGGACACTAATCACCATTTCTACACTTGGAATTATATCTCCTGCGGGGTGTGTTAATTTTTTTACATCATCATTTGGTTTACATGGACTTAGTCTCCCATTTGTTTTGGCTTAATTAATGTCTAAAATCTCTCCATCAGTCAAAGATAAGATTGAAGTGGTTCACTGTGATTTTTTTTAAGGTGAATAATTTACAACCCAAGATGGCACTCCACTCGATAGATACTTAGTGGGCTATTGCTGTTGTCTATTGGGCCCATAATATTTTGGCCCATAACAGGTGCGGCACAGTTCACTTTTCTGGGTCAGTCCTCGTGCACTGCTTGCAGGCCTGTTCGAACCATATTCATTTTGAAGCTCCCATCAGCTGAATGGGTCTCCCATCGGAAAATAAGCTCAAATTAGAACCATGCCCAACTACATAAAATTTGCGAGCAGTGTGTTAAGACACAATTAAATACTCATTTTCATTGTAGTTAAACAGAAAATCAGCAACATTCGGTCAGTCACATAATTCTAAGAACAAATTCTTATGGGGTGTTTGGTTGCATGATAATGGAGACTTTTATTTTTAAAAATTGTAAGAAAACTTGTTAAAAAAGGTGTTTGGCAATCTTGACAATTTTATGTTTCGGAAGTGATTTTCTTCTTAAACAAAAAAAGTGGTTCTCACCTCTTTCTTTTTTCTTGTGGTCTCCCACTTTGTTTGGTCATAATTGATAGTTACTCTTTTTTGTTATCACATCCCTCCAAACATAATAATTTTATGTCATGAGTTAGTTCACTTTTTATTTTAATACAATTTTTTATCATGAAAGTGTACAAAAAATTATCATGCAACCAAACACCCCATTAAACTAGTGAAAGTCGGATTCAACCCAAGCTTGAAAAGGCGTTCGAATTAAAAGATTCTAATTGCCTGATAAATCCAGGCTTGCCTTCGGCTGACGCGTATCTAAAATTTATCTTAGAAAAAAAAGGACATAATCTAGAATCGGGGAAATTCCGAATCGATTCTCACCCCCATATTTCTACTCGGGGGCAGAAGAGGGACAGCGATGGGGGTCTCATCCGCTTCAAATAATTCGCTGCATCTGGCATATCGGTGGACATAAATAAATAAATAAATATTTATATATATTGCTTGCTGCAGTTGTACTGACGTTCTTGAATAGGGTTTGAAGAAAACTTTCAGATGCTAAACTCCTATGATGCGCAAGAAAGGAGAAATTTTGAGAAAAAAGGACGATCCTTTCTCACATCATCCTACGCACAGCAATGGAAGGAGAAGCTAATTTATGGGGATTGGATATACGCGGAGGAGAGCCTTTACAAACTTAAAACCTAATGGCCTGTTTGTTTAGAGTTTCAAAATTGATACAATATCAATTTTGATATTGATATTTCAAGATGATGGAGTATCAATATCAAAAGTGGTAGTATCAAATCTCTTGAGACATTTGGTAATACTATATCAATATTGAAATTGATATTAAATGTTTGGTAATACAATATCAACATCAAAATCACTATTAGATACTTCAAAATCACTTCAAAATAGATGGTTTTCAGTACTTGATCATAAATATGATACCTTCTACTCATTTGACAACGCCTTCGACAGTTTGTGCAAATGCTGCTTCTCTTTAATCAATACTGCTAAATCAACTGTGGAAAGAACTGTGAAGATAACAATCCTCCTAAATCAGCTGTGGAAAGAAGATACGATCTTACCAGATCAGAAGAGGGTGGAAAAAAATAAAAGAAATCCTTATCGCTTTGATTCTTGAACCACCAATTTCCACAGCTGGATTTTACACAGATTTTTCCTAACAATTAAAGCTGCTTCTGCAGATCTTCTCACGAACAGAAACAGAAACCCCCCTTCTCCTACCTCCAACGCTACCACCACAATCATCAACCTTCATCCCTTTGCTTGCATCTCCTCCCCGCCTTTCTCCTCTGTTTCCAGAAACACTAGCTTTTGTCGGGTGGCGACGTGCAGAAGAAGTGTTTTGTGATGGAATACACGTACGGTGGTGCTCTGTCCACCAGCCAATCCGGAAAGAAAGCAGCACTTGCCTGACGATCTGCTTCTCCCAATGCTTCGGAGGTGGAGACGATGCTCTAACACCAGACGCCGTGGAGGATGTTTATCATCCCTTGTCGCCTGTCCGGCCTCCCAGCTTATGGTCGCTGTCGAAAGCATGCTCGCGCCCAGATACAAAGCAGAGGAAGCGTCGCTGCCCTATGCAACGACTAGGGGAGGTCAATCGCTGCCCTGTCAAGGGCCCCTTTCGGTTCCGATACAACCCCCTCAGCTACGCGCTTAACTTTGATGCGGGATGCCGCAGCCTCGGCGGCGGCGGGGAGGGCCCGGATGTCCCATTCTGGAGCTTTATGTCCAGGCTGCCTGCCTTTCCGCCTTGCTCCGGCCCGAGGGCTGATGGGGCGGAGAGTCACGGGCCTCGACGGGAGCTTCAACAGCCGCAGGCGGAAAGGCGCAAGCTAGAGGGCTTCGACGGAAATCGCGGGCACGAGGGTTTTGACGGGAGCTTCAACGGCCACGAGCGGAGAGCCGCGGGCTTCGACGGCGATCGCGAGCTTGAGGGTTTCGATGGGAGTAAGCCGCGCGCGGAGAGACGCGATCAAGAGTAGGCCGGAGAAAATAATATCATTTTTAATACAGGTGTCCAGCTGTATTAAAATTGATACACCTTACAACTATTAATTTTAAAATTACTACTATCATCCAAACACAACGTTGTGTATCAGTATTAGTTTTAAAATTAATATCGATACAGGTAACTAATACGGTTACCAAACAAAGCGTAAAAGCCGAGTAACAGATGGGGACGAACAATATATTCTCCCAAAAAAGAACCATTTTTCCTCGCGCTGTCGGAGAAAAGATCCCACCTTTCCATCTTCTTCCTTGCCCCTCCTTCAGCGCAATCCACTCATACAGTGACGACGATGGCAGACGAGATCGGGAGCATGCCTGATACGAGGGCAGCGGCGACGGCGACCGCCGCGCCGAGGGCGGCGCCGAGAGATGGCGCCGAGGAGGCGCTGTCAAGCCTCTCGAACTGGAGGGAGTCGACAGCCAGGGGCATGTTCTCCTGGTCGGGGCTGCACCGGTACTGCGGCGACGGCTGAGAGCGGAGCCGCTCCCCCTGGGGCGACGCCGCCGGGTGGGCGCTGTACATGATGGCCCGGAGCACGGCGGAGACGGTGGGGATGTAGGCCGTGCGGTTCCTCGCCAGCAGCCATGTGAGACCCATCAGCTGGCAGTCCCTCTCCATCATCCTGCTGGCCCTGTCGCCCCATCCGGCGGCGCCGCCGCCTCCCCCCGCGACTGCGCCGCCCCTAATCTGCGACGAAGATCCACGAACAGATAGATGAGCGCAAAGATCCCAACTTTGGCGAGACAGGAAAGAAAATCAACAACTTTGCGTTACTGGAAAAGAAATCGGCACGAAAAAACACAACTTTCCGCGCGCTAATCACGAAGGAAACACGATCAAGATATCTGATAATTTTTAAATTTAAACCACTCGGACCAGAGTCGCTCTCATGAACGGTACCACCGCCGAAACAGCTGGGAAGGTTTGTATATATGGAGAAGTAAATGAAGTCGTAGTTGCGAAGGTGGACGAAAGGAAGGGGCTGCAGGGAGCATTTAAATTTATTGCCCGAGGGCAGAATATTCGGATTTAATGCACTCCCGGCAGGAACATTCGAACTCCCGCCTATTACATATGGGAAGCTAGATCAGGGGTTCTAACTTCCAAGCAGCAAAACCGGCCAGGATCTGGAAAGAACAGGAGTAGTGCGCTGTCGCAACGGCGCAGAGTCGAAAAGAGGGCGTCGATCAGAGAGCAGAACAAGAACAGGATCATAGATTGTAAGTAATGTGGTCTTTCGTGAGGAAGAACGTACGTAAGATCGATCGATGTGCATTCCCACACCAAGGGGTGGAGATGGCTAGATTTATACATCTTGATGTTGCTTACCTTCTCGAGCGATTGAAGACATCGCGTGCAGCCTTGGTAGGACGAGTTCCTGCAGCTCTTCTCCAGCTCGCGCACCGCCGCCGTCGGGGTGGCGTTCCTGTACGAGGTGGTGGTGGACGAGGAAGAGGAGCGGGCGGCGGAGACGTTGAAGGCGGCGGGGCAGCTGAGGGAGCTGATCTGGTGGAGCCGAATGCCGCAGAAGCACAGCACGGCGTCGCAGCTGGCGTTGGGGCGCGCCAGCCGGATGTTCCGGCCCCGCAGCGAGCTCTGCAGGGAGTCGACGCACTTCTGCGCGTCGTCCGGCATCATGGGCGCGTCGTCCCCGAGGTCCCCGGCGGCGTCGCCGTCTTCCGTCGTCGGGGAAGGCGGCCGCACCTCCAGCGCCGACCGCGCGTGTGCCGAGAAGAGCCACGCCGCCAGCACGGGGCAGCAACGCCCCCGGTCGAGGTTCCTCCCGCAGGCCTCGGCGACGCCGCCGAAGAGCTCGTCGGAGAGGTCGAGGCGGCACGTCCGGTTGCCCTGAGACTGGACCACGGGGAAGGCCGGCACAGTGTTGCCGGCGACGTATCCCGGCGTGTCCAGCGGCTGCCGCTCCGCCGAGTACCCTGCGAAGCCGCCGTGAACTAAAAGGGAGAAGGCGATAAAGAAGAAGGGCGTCAGACGATCAGGAGATGCGGGCGAAGAAGAAGGTGGCCTCATGATGAGTATCAGCGTATATATCTCTGTAGGAGAAAATGAGCAGATTCTGATGGGAGATGATCGGGGAGGGTGATTCGGGAGATATTCCCAAGGGAAAAGCGAGGCAGAACCAACATTCAATATATATAACTATGCTGGCATGTATATGAACGCGCACACGGGGGAGATGGAGCAGAGCAGGAGGAAAGCTCGCCGCTTTTCCTTTGCCGGGATCTGTTTTCTTTCTCCCTCTCTATCTATCTTCCGGCCATCTTCATTTTTCACAGCCGGGACCGGGACGAGGAGGGGGAAGAAGAAGAAGAGGGAGAATGTGGGTTGGTGAATGGAAGGGATATCTTCCGCCGCAGCGCAGTAGACTGGTGGCCAGGTTCGCCGTTACCCTAATAAGCCGTCGCCGCAGAGAGCTGGTGGCTGCCGAGGGACGTCGAGGGAAATATGATTATAATAAGATGGGCTGTGGTTGGTGTGCTGTCCTACCAACGTGCAGGACCGCTCTGGGGGGCGGCGGAGAGAGAGAGGAGGAGGAGGAGGAGGGAGGAGGCCGCCGGCGAGGGTGAGGGGAGGAGGATGGCGGCCAGGACGAGACGGGGGTTGGAGGGTCTTGTCCTTTTGCCTGTCATTCCCCGTTCTCCGCCGGCAGCCTTTTTGGACACCGGACAGACCCCCCCTCGTCTCCCGCTGCAGGCTAAAATCCTCTCTCTCTCTCTGTTCCAGATGTAACTTGACAGAAATTATAAAAATATAAATAGATGTATATGTATATACCTAGACATAATGTTGATTTTTTGTTGTTGCAAATGAGCTACTTCTGTCGAATAGCCTTTACATGCCAACAAAATAAAAGTTCCTCATGGTACACAGCCTTGAGATCACATATTTGTTGACCCATACATATATGCGCAAAACTAATGTTGAAGCATGACTGAACGCATTGATCTGATCGGACCGATAACGTTCCACAATCGGATTAATGGGTTTAAACACACAGGCATCTTTTTTTTGAAACGATGTGTTCTTGTTAAACGACATTTTTTTTTCGACGAGCTGATCGAATTTGCGGTGACCCAGGCATGTTTCACGCCAACCGTCTATATATATACGCCAACCGGCTGTATTGTGAAATGGAAGGCGCGTACCTCTCCTTTCACTGACCCCAGATTTTGGAGGCTGAAGCTTGCTCTTGGAAATACTTGGATGCTACTCCGTCGACCATCGAGAGCGACGCCCTGAATGTGGTGAACGATATTCCCGGCTCAGGACCTGAGATTTGGAAGGCCAGTTCTTTCATCAACAGGAGTCGGGGTCGCCTTCGTTCCGCTGCCGCCGCCCTCATCTTCTGCCCTAGTGATAGCAACGAAGCCGCGCATCGGCCGGCAAAGTGGGCGCTGAGGGTGGGTTTCGACGGGCATTGGGTCTCCTCGTGTATACCGCTCCCCAAAGCGGTGATGGATCAAGTGTTTCGTGACGCACCGGGTTAGCGGTGGTCGTTTTTGTAATATCCTCGTGTGAGGTTATTTTAGTTGTTATTATTTCCGGTGACCAAAAAAAAAGTCTATATATATATATTCCCAACATATATATATGTGTTTCCCTTTTCTTGCCGTATCGTCCCTGCAACAATGTTTTCTTGGTCTCCCCCTTCACCGCAGGTTCGAGCTCTGGCACACACAGCGCGTAGTCCGAGGTCGGAGACATGTGAGAGAGGGGAAAGAATCTAATCGTGGACGTCGGATTGGTAAAATTTTAAATAACCTTTATTTTCTACGTAAAACTTAATTTTTGTCGCTTTCAAGAAGATTTAATAAAGAATCATGCATACACATAATTTAAAAATATTTATAGGCTTAATCCTAACTGTAATATATCATAAAAGAAACAATTTATTGGGCGTGCCGTTTAACTTTAGTATATTTTGAAACAAATATTCTTACAAGACATGTTCTATCATCGAAAATAATGAGAAAGGGGTATATACTGCAAGCCTTTTCACAACAACCTTTCTAACCGACCGTGACCGGCCTTAACATCTCTCCCCGGGTGAAAGATCGTCGGACCTCCTGTAAAAGTCGGCTCAGTATATATAACAGACCCTAGCTAGCTAGACTGATTTTTCTTCTCTTTCTTTTTTTTTTTCTTCGAAAATGGAGACTGTATATATATATGTGTGTGTATATATAGTGGACCTTTCGCATCCTAATTTTCTTTGAAAACACAGGTTACATTCATATAAATATATGTGCAGGATAGAAGTGTCGGAATTAAAAGGTCCACCGATCTGGAGGAAGACCATTACGGAAGAAAAGTAAAATTGCTGTGAATATTCATGGAGTATTTTATATTTTTAAAATAGCACCCATTTTTTATTTTTTATAAGAATAGCACTGTAACTTTTAATTTGGTAAGAATAACACCTTTTGATGAAAGTCGCAATTTTATACAATGACTTTGTGGATTTCAATCTAAACCCCATGAGGAGGAGTGTATTGAAACTAAAATAAGTCGGTATATTATTAAATGAGTTATTAAATAAGTCGTTATTAAATAAGTCGTTATATCGTACAATGACTTAGTAACAGTCTAACTTAAAGTCGTTGTATGATATCACGACTTTATACCTCCAAAAAAACACATTTTGAAATAGAGTCGTAAAAACAGATACCAACTTTAAAGTCGTGGTATCGTACAACGACTTTACAATGTGATTTTCTAAAGTCGTAGCATGTTTAAACGACTTTAACTAAGACGGTCAGGGGATTAACTTTAACGATGTTTTGATCAATAGTCGTTTAATAGTTAAACGATTTTAGTATATAGTCGTGATTATATACAACGACTAGTAATAAAGTCGTTATATGAAATTGCGACTTTCGTCGAACGGTGTCATTCTTGCAAAATTAAAAGTTACGGTGCTATTTTTATAAAAAATAAAAAAATAACTGCTATTTAAAGAAAAAACTCGAGTATTCATATGGAATCTCACTGTCCCGAGAGCATCCCAAGGCAAGCTCCTAATTTCTTGTTGTTGTCCGGTTCGGCCAGCTCTTTCCCATCTGCGATTGATGTCTGATTTTCGACTCTTCCGTTTCTTTTTCTTTTCTTTTCTTTTTTTTGAGAGCTAGAGAGAACTATAAAGAGAGAGAGAGAGAGGGGGGAGTGTCCGATATCGAGCAGGTCACGGGCCTGCCCGAGAGAAGAGAACAAGGGCGGCGCAGCAAAGGCAACAGCAATCAGTCGATCAGGACGAACGGACGTCTTTCTTGGGCAGCCAGCCACCGGTGTCGAGCAGAGGAAGCACTGGAGCTTGTCCCGGAGGAGGGTACGTACGTAGCGCGCTTCACAGTGGAGTACCTGTGGTTCTCTTTAATTACCTTTTCAATATATATATGTTTATATATATATATAGTTTGCGGTGAGATTAATTATTCTGAATCATAATTCAACTTTTAATTGAGTTGTCCACACCCAAAATGTCAAAATTGCCAGTGAAGTAGACACCCTAGCTAGCTACTTATATTCTGGGGAACCTTTCTGTAATATATACGTACTCAAATATAAATATGTGTATGATTGTTCGATCTATCACAAAGATATGTGCTCTGATCGAGTGGAAAGAATGTTTTGGTAGGAACTGACGACGTTTGAGAGGGATAAAATTATCTGTGTACCAGAAAGAAACTTATGCTGTGATTAATCAACTGCTCATATCCGATCGATCTTGCTAGACGATGCAATATATATGAGAGTATATATATATATAAGAATGCCGTATATCTGCATTTCGTGCATATATACATGTACGTACGTGCCTAGGGAACGTTTTTTAATACAGAATGCGGTGGTGATCTGGTTGGAATTCATGAGCTTTGTTAATATATATTAGGAGAATTTATAACAGTACACATCCGCATAATTAATTTCGGGGGGAGGGGAATACCTTAATTAACGACACTGGCAAGCACATGTATATATATATATATGTTTGAGTGGATATATATATGTATATTCTCTGCATGAATATGTGGATGGGAATAATCCATTAATGCTATATATATAGCATGGTACATATATACACATGCTCTGACGTTCCCACTCACGTTGAACAGGCAGGCACATGGGTATGTATGTATGTATGTATGTATGTATGTATGTATGTATGTATGTATGTATGGCACGCCCTTGTGCTCGCATCCCTGTCTGTTTGCGAGAGAGAGAGAGAGAGAGATGGAGAGAATTAGGGGAGCGTCCAATTCAAGGAGTGCCTCCTGCTCTAGCTTGTCCCTCTCGTCTACCTCGGCCTTCAATATGTGTGTGTATATATATATATATATAGAGAGAGAGAGAGAGAGAGAGAGAGAGAGAGAGAGAGAGAAAGAAGGGGGTCACACGGCGTTTTCGAGACGAGGAGGAGACAAAGACATCCCAACGATCGGCAGAGTCTCTCTACACCCGAGTTGAGGCAGCTGGGTGGTGCTCGATCGGCAGAGTCTCGTCCAAACTAAACCCTATTCAAGACCAACTATTAATCGTAGGCCCTTTTTATTTTTATTTTGTCACGAAGCTTTCGGATCCCATCGCCTGAAAGGAACTGCTTGGATTGGAGCGATTCCCTTCTATGGCTCGTATTTATTTGACCCATCCGCCACATCCTTTGATTAATATATATTGCCCCCACCCAACCGTTCCTTCTCTCTCTCTCTCTCTCACACACACACACACACAGTGGCAGGATTAATATTCAAACAGAAATAATGTCCCGGATAGTCGATCGACTCTTCCTAGCTAGCTGTCGAAGAGGGTAAATAAATATGTATTTATTTTATCGGTTATTAAGGGTCAGATGGACGGATATGATCTAACCGCTACGACGACCGCCCATCCTTTATCTGCCGAGAAGACAAAACCCCCTTGTGCTTATTAATGTCCATCATTGCTTTGCATGTCTCCGCATATATAACCCGATCTTAAACGAGAACTAAAATGAACAACATCCTTAATTTTCACCACAAGTTGATCAGAGATTAGATATATGACATTAGTAAGTGTGTGTTTGGACGTTGAGATTACGCGGAGAGACGAAGAAATTGTGAAGTCTCATATGTATGTACTGGATTTCGTAATAATTGTGATAACTTCTATAATATGTGTCTTCTTGTAGCTTTTAAAAGTTGTGAAAGGAGAGAGGGGAGATAAAAGAGATGTGTATGGACGATCGGTCTATTTTGTATATAAAAAAAAACTCTAAACGCAACCGTCGTTGTAATTTAAAAATAAAGAAGGGGAAAATGTAATATACATAGGTTTGGATGGGATTAATGTGTGATGTCAAAACTTGTTTGGTGACAAAAGACTTTTATATAATCTCAATCAGATGCACCTCAAGAGCTCAAAATTCTAAATTAAGTTAAAATAAATGGCACCTGATCGAGCAAACACAGAATCGGTTGGGTTTGAGCCTATTCTTAGCTTCCACCGGATCAGTTAATCTGTTCGATCTGGCCCTATCGAATGGAATTCGGTTCGCCACAGAAGTTCTTTCGATACGAGTTTCTCGGTCTTCTCACAAAAAACGATGTAATGACATGATTTGATGATATTAATGATGATTTGATGTTATCACATCATCATTTCTGTGAGGAGATCGAGGAATTCACCTTAAGAAAACTCTCAAGACAAATCGATCTCTATCGAATGCAATTGGTCCGCACATACATAAAGGGTAACAAGACACCGATATTCATGTAACGCAAATACACAAGTGCGGGTCACCTCGGGGAGGATGCCCTTTCCTAGACTTAAGAGTTCATGTGTAGTGATTTTGTGACAAAGATTCCTCTCAAAATCTCATGTTCATGAGATTTGAGAGATGTTTTCTGATATAGATTCTCTCCGTGTTTATCTCTGATCTCCACATCGCAAAATACCCTCTACTTTTAGACATAGAAGTCAATGCGAATGTTAGAATTTCGAGTTGCCGGAGATTCTCTTTTTGACAAGTACCTCTTCCCCGTAGTCCCTTCCCAACGACACCTTAAGCACAATGGAATTCACTTTTACATCGAAGATTTATATCATGTAAATATATCTATATATGTTACAGATCTCGCCACTCTTGAGCCCACTTAGGGCTGTTCACTGTTCGGTTCAACCCGAAAAACCAAATCAAATCAGTACTTTGGTTCGGTTTGGTTCGGTTTGAACTACCGACCGGTTTGGTTTGGTTTCTATGACCCTTCAAACCAAACCAAACCGGTAAACCGAATAACCCGAATTAGATTAAATATTTTAGTTTAAGTTATATATAAGATAGCATTTATGCATCTTTTCTTATAAAACTAAATTTGTTTCGGGAGTTTTTAAGGTAAAATTAATGTAATGTATAAACATATACACAAGATTTTAATAGAATATGATTTAAAACAAACAAAATAAAATTATATATTGATATATCTACTACACTTTAGTTAAATATGATTTGAACCGAACCAAACCGAACTAATTTGGTTCGGTTCGATTTAGTTTGGAAGATAATTTGGTTTGATTTAATTCGAAAAAAAAATTCGAAAATCAAACCAATGAACACCCTAGGCCCACTACCCCGCAAAAACAGATGGTCTTACATATTAAACGGCTACGGGCATCAAGTTCCTGCAGCTTGAGAAGGTTTGGCTTCATACAAGACACCCGGGACCGCACGGGAACATGGCAATGTGCAAGAGCTGCAGGGCTAGCGTCAGAACAAGCACAAACTTCCATGGTGTGGGGGGAGGGGAGGGGCGTGTACGGCCAAGAGCATATCGACACGCATGTTGCTAGATTCTCTTCGGACCCCATGCAAACCCACAAGTAATTAATTTCAAACCCATCGACGCGCCGGACCACTCGTTTGGAGCCGGCGGTTTCAAACCGTCTTGATGTTGGCCTGGCCCTTTCCTTCATTCAGCTAATTGTTGATCTAAAACAAAAAAAATCAGCTAATTGTTCTTCCCAAGGACTGTAATCACCAAGGTTATTACTTTCATCTTTCTCGAATGCAGAGCGATCATATGCCGTCAGAAAGTGCCAGCCTTCTCCAGCTCACGCAGTCACCACACAGCGACGGCCGGCCTTTTTCTTTCTATCACGTTATTCCACTCACTTGAATGTATCCAGGTGAAATGGTGAGTATTTTTTCTATTACTATTCCCTTATATATATTATTGACCCTTTACGCATATTTCTCTCTCTCTTTTTTTTTGAACTCCGTAAGTTGTTCGACGCATGCTCTGATACAGGTTTTATCTTGGCTCGGTCGAGTGGGGGTGGAGGCAGGAAGGCCTGTGGCTGCCAAAGATGATCTAGTACATTTCCATCTGGAGCTTGTGCTTCGCATTTCCCTACAGGTAGCAACAAATAAATTCATACATACGATCAAAATGTTTGGCACCATCTAATGCTGTTTGGTACCATCTTTTCCTCACCCCGATGAACTTTGTTCACCTCCGTAAACACTTGTAGAGGGATTGGGAGCAGAGTAGTTGAGAGGAGCAGGATAATCAAGGTGAAACGGTGGCAGTGAGTCGGTGTTTTGGTTCTTGCTATTCGAGAACTCGCTTAAACAAGAAAGAAAGTTGGAGCCCCTTCGATGGAATAAGAATAACGCGACAGACCCCCCCCCCCCTGTTACAGAAAGAATCAGCAGCGTACCACCAAACATCCGCCAGAATCTTGCAGGTTCCCTGGAGAGAGCAAGAGGAACCGACCGGTCCAGCTGTGGGTCGCCATCTCATTCCCCTGGAAGGAATCGTCGCTGCACGCACATGGCTCTGATCTGCAGCTCGAGCTGTCACCGGCCTTCTGTTGAAAAACAATAAAGCATATGTGTTTTTGGCAGTGTGCATGGGGCTTATTCTTGTTTCCATTGTCAGTCATTATGGAAATTTCTTCTCCTGTGAACAGGTTAATTGTTGAGAGGAAAACAATCTATATCTCCTACTTATCAATCCAATTAATAAGTAGATAAGAAAATGAGCTATCGATGGGGTCGGGAATAGAAGCGCAATCTGCTTTGGTTTACGTGCTGCCCAAGTTTGAAAACTGCACAGACGGTTGGTGTTTTATCAACATTTTGAAGAGAACTTTCTCCACAGAATTCCTGCAGAAGGACCTCGGTGAAAGAGACGAGACTGACATGAGGTGCTACAAGTTATAAGCTTTGGTAAAGAGCTACGGGCTTCCAGAAGAACACGTGTATGGACTGTTTGCTGCATGCTGTTTTATACAACTGGATTAAACACCAATGATTACAAAATGTCAAGGAAAAAGAACGTGAAATGGGAACAAACGCAGATGTTGCTTCTGGATACACAAGCTCCAGAATAATACATTTGAAACATGATAATATCACGCACTATACCACTGAAATTTGTACTTCCCTGAATGAGAAAGAGGGGTATAAGTTGAAGGAATCTATTTCTAGCAGTTGGAGCCGGAAACCTCTATAGGATCATCGCTTTGCATATTCAGACTCACCCACGCACTGTGTTACAGCTTCATTAGCCTTCTGAGATCCAGTCCTCTCCTCTCTTTTCTTCTTTTCCCTGGAAAATCAAAAAGACCAGTGTCACAGTTAGACACGATATGAAGACCTTATAACTGAATGGGCTTCAAGTCCCAGCTCAACAAAAGTAATTCTCTAGTAGTTCACCCACTCTCTCTGTTCGGCTAGTAAAAGCAAACTAGGCTTGCTTGAATTGAATAATGTACACATGGTTATATGCAAGAATCCATGATGCGGGACATGAAAGAGAACGCTACTATCTGGATGGGCAGGCAAGCCCAAATAAGCTGAAATAACTCTGACTGAACCCAAAACGGTCCAACCGAACTTGAACCATGCTGTAAATTGACTGAACCAGACTAAAGCGGTTGAACTGACCCCAAAATGCACCCAAATGCCCTGAACCGGATCTGTTAGGCTGAAGGGGCACTGAACCGGCCCTGAACCAGGTCTGAATGTGCTGAACCGGACTGAACGCAGGTGAACCTGCTGGTTACCTGGCCAGACCAGTCCAGACCAGTCAGAGGGCTGGTTGGATTGCTCTGGGCTGCAAACCCACCTTGCTATGCATCGGTCCAGTCGCGTGGCTGTCCGGCATAACCCTGGTGGCGGTCATGTTGACCATGGAGTGCACCTGAACTGGGGTGGGTTGTGGCAATCGGCGAGCAGTGTCGGCACGTCTGCATGTGCTAGAAGACGATCTTGTGGGCTCATGGCCGTTTTCTGGCACCACTGGTGAGGGAGGGGTGCGTGACAGCCCACAAGCATGCATGGGCATAGGGGTGCAATCGAGCCGAGCCGAGCCGAGCAGGGCACTGTTCGAGCTCTGCTCGTTCGATTATTTAGCCGTTCGAACTCGGCTCGATACTCGACGAGCTTTCAAAAGTCTTGTTCGAACTCGGCTCAATTTAAGCTCGACGAGTTCGAGCTCAGCTCGTCGAGCCGCTCGTTTATGTAAACAAGCCAACTTAGCTCGAACTCGATTCGAACTCATATTCGAACTCGTTTTTGAGCTCGAGATTAAGCTCGTTTACTTAAAATTAGAGTTTAAATATTTAAAAAAATATTTTAAACTACTATTTAAACATAAAAATATAATTTTATATAATATAAAAATATAAATATATAGTAAATATAATATATTTTAATTTAATTATTTAAATAAATAGCTAATCGAGTAATTAATCGAATACTTAATCGAGTATTTTATCGAATACTTAATCGAGTATTTTATCGAACACTTAAACGAGCTTCTCGTGAACTTATCGAGCCGAGCAGGTCTCTGTTCAGACTCGGCTCGTTTATAAGTCGAGCTTTTTTTTCTGTTCAAACTCGTTTATTTAACTTAATAAACGATCCGAGTCGAGCTTTTAACGAGCCGAGTATCGAACTACTCGTTGAGCGTATTGGTTTGTTTGCACCCCTAACGGGCATGTAAGAAGAACTAGGATCCCAACAAAGGCACGTGGGCAAGGGCCCCTGTTGTCCTTGCATCATCCTCGTCTCCGCTCACCTTTGCACGTCATCATCGTCTTGTTGTCAAGACAGAGGTTCAGCGAGGGGGGCTGAAAGGGACGGCAGAGCACAACTGAGCTGAATGGCTTCGGTCCTCTTCATCACCTTCTCCTTCTTTGTCTCCTCCATCAACGACCTCTGGAGATCAAGGATAGAGGAGGTGTCTGCGGGGTTGGTCGGGAATGGAGAATGGTAGACGACGGAATCTGGAGGAGATGGGGAAGGGAAACGATGGTGTGTGATGGGCATAGATTGCGGAATCGGTTGAATCAGATAGGAATCGGCCGATTTTGGAATCAAATCGGCCGATTTTGATCCGATTCCTGCTAGAAGGACCGATTCTGACCTGAATTCTACCGCAATCAGTTGGGAATCGGTCGAATCGGATCGGGATTAGAATCAAAATCTTGATGTTTTTTAGATTTTTTAAAAAAAGATTCAAGCTGAATCGGCTAGAATCAGACCGAATCGGAATCGGAATAAGAAATTTTTATTCTTTTTTTTAATTCCTGATTCTGGATCGGTTTCTCTTCTTGAGAATCGGTCAGAATTGGACCGACCCGATCCGATTTGAATCAGATTGGTACCGACCGATTCCGATTCCGATTCCGGAATCCTTGGTGGTGGGGTTCCGGAAGTGGGTGCTACGATTGGGAAAGGGGAAGGGATATCGACATGGGAGAGGAGGTGCCATAAATGGCTCTTGGCAGGGGTCCGCAGGGGTGTGGAAGGGAACTGGAAGGGGGGCTCTAGATAATGATGGGAGGGAATTAGAAAGGGGCTAGATATGGCAGCGGGAGCTGTTCCGACGATGGATGAGGCTCGGCGGTCTGATGGCTCCAGAATGGACAACGACGCAGCAGAGAAAGCTGTTGGGAGTTGCCGACGAGGATGGGGAAGGCTGGCGGCGATGGTTGGGGTGTCAGATGATGGGCAAGCTATCAGGGATGAAGGTAAATAGATGGAGGAGTCAATCAGAAGAGTGAACCACCTATCCGGGGATTGCTGGAAGGTGTCCAAGGTGCCATGTCGTTGCCGAAGCAGACCTGGGTTCACCAAGACTATAAGCCAGAACCATCTCCTCATTGTCGAGCAATACCAAGAGGTGTCGATGATGCCGAACTAGAATCAGTGAAGGAGAAGGGTGAACGGGAATGCAATGGAGACCATTGGACGGAGGAATGGGATATGTCAGAATCGGTCTCCTGCTAGGGGTGGATCGAGACTGGCCTCTGCCAGAGAGGGAGTAGGAACCTCCATCATGGAGGAGGTGAAGGGTATCCTACCGGGGACAAGCCCCCAGTGAACTGGAACAGACCTATGGCTTTCAAAAAATACTTCTTGATTGCTTCATTCCAACATAGACGGCCTTCTTATAAAGAGAAGCCAAATTTACAAAAAAACAAACAATAAAAAATATTTACAAAGATGTCCTTTTGGACACAAATGCAAGGAAAAGACTAAAAAAATTTAAAATATTTACAAACAAATCCTTCTAAGGATCGAAACACAAAAAATGAAAACGATCCTAAAATTCTTGAACCGGTTCCTCATCGATCCATTCCATGCGTACATGGTAAGCATGCTAAGATACCAATGCGAATGGAGAATCCACGTATCGGCCGCTATCAAAAATTTCCATAAAAAAGCAATTATAGTTTTTTTATTTGAGTATCCAAAGATGTACAAACTTTGAAATAGAAAAAACTCTTTTTTGTGATGCTCGTTTTACTCCTAAAACTACTTCAATTATTCTTTCGATGGACTATAAACAAGTCAGTATGACATGATTCATGAATGTGTGGAACAATATTATGTTTTGAAATGGTGAGAAAACCGCTCTCCTAGAAGTACATAATCTTCAAAATAATATACCATGTAGGTGTGAAATGGTAGATCAGTTGTACTTTTTCATTAACACCTTTAAGATATTGAAACTAGAAATGGTGAGAGGAAAGATATACAGCTATTTGTTTCAGGTAGTCAAACAGCGTGCTGTTTAACCCCATCGATGCTACTAATGAAAATGAGCAGGGTATAACTGAATATAGAACACAAGCCAAGTGCTACAGTAAGGCTCTCCTCACCTGTCTACATACTCCTTCAAAAGTTCTTTGGCCTGAACCAACTTGGAAAGAAGGTTGCGGTATACATCAAGGTCTCCATCCACGCTTCGCTTGCTTATATTTAAGGCAACACAGAGCTGGATGAGAAAAAAAAAACATAAATAGTTAGCAGAGGCAATGAGATGTTTTTGTTCACAACTATCAAGTCCACTAGATCAGAAAAACTGGCATGAGATGGATGGGGGACATCATATGCACTGTCTTGGATGCATTACAACATTCTGTTCTCCGTTGGACATGATAGAATATTTCATCTCAGCAATCTCTTTCATCTTAAATAGAACTCATCACATTACAGGTAACTTGTGTGAAAATTCTTGACAGTTAGTATGACAGAAGAGGAGGTAAATGCCGGAACCAATACGGTAATTAAATCTGTGAGCTGTGAGTATAACAAGGACAGGGTATTCCTATATTCAGGACGAATGAGCAAGCCATGAAAGCAAATAATCATCAGAAATTAAAAAAAAAAACTTCTATAGCAAAAATTGTAATTGCATAAAATTAGAGTTTTGTAACAAAATGTAATGACCTAAAATTTTAGCTTTGTAGCTAAGTATAATATTTTCGCAAATTACAAAGACAAGTAGAGTAAGGAAAACTACTACGTGAAAGAAGAGAGAAGTTAATCTAAGCCACAGAGAAGGTCAACATCTTCCTGCAAGAACTGCCCCTTCTCCGTTTTGGTCATTGTGTAATGTGTAGTCTCAATGAAGGTGTAGTTACCTACACGTTTGAAAGACTATAGCAAAGTTTAAAAAAATGTTGTTATGTGCAGCACAAAAAAAATTTATATGTGCATGTTAGTATCAACCATTCAACAAATGATTCAAAAAATCATGCCTACACAATGACAAATAATGATTCATCACTTACCAGTTAAGAAGAAAGCATTTTCTGTTTACCAGAATACTTTATATACCAAGGCAAAATCAGAGTAAAGAGTGAAAAGGAAAACCATTTGGTTATTATAAATATAGCAGTAATTTAGAAAGAGATTACTTCATAGAGTCATCAATTTGGATGAGAAACAATAGCCCACAGACAGACTTCTAATTCAATTATTGACTCTTCTTGAAAGATGATGATTAACCAATTCTGAAAAGAGTCTATGGTGCTCTGTAAGCAAGGTTAGTATAGATCATTGGCTGAAAGACCAGATCAGACAAATAAAAAAAAATTCAGGTGCATTTATCCTTAGAAATCTAAGAAAAAAAGACCTTCTCCAGGATAGATGGTTCCGTTGAATTTGACAGCTCAAGTAGACGAAACAATCCAACTGCAAAAAAACGGCTGTAGTTGAAGTTCCCCTGTTTGGCCCGTTCAGCAATGCCTTTCAAAATTTCTTCAACCTCTCCATCTCTTGAAGAGAACTCAATTAAAGAATTAGCATTCTGAAGGCGTGCCCACTCTTCAAGTTTCTGTGCATCATATCTAACAGGTAATGGCATAAAATCCTGCAATCAGTTGAGATATCCTACATTGTATGGAAAAAAAGTACACCTGACAGTGATGCCTATTATGGAGAAATTCTTCAATGCTCTTTTATGACATACAATACATACTTGATGGCAATTCCAGCTGCATTATACTTAAAATTACTCAAAAGCTACAAAAGATGATTTGCTTTTGCTAAATAACATTTTATTATGTGAGTTGTGCTATAATTTATATTACCATAGCATTTAATGTTTTCAACGTCAATTTTATTATTTACAATGCTTTTTACATGTATACCCTTGAACAATCTTGTCTAGGTGCCACCTAGATGTGCCTAGAAAGTGCCTAAACACAAAAGTGCCTTTTAGGTGCCTATGGGCATCCTCATTGAGACACAAAATGTGCTCTATGCACTTGCCTGGGCAGCCCTAGGCTTTCTTGAGACCTAAAAGGCACTCACGAGATAAACTTTCCCTCTTTACACCTAAAAGGCAATATGTGATATGCAAATGATACATTAATGGTAGACACTCTCCTTACATTTAGGGCTCTTAAAATACACTCTCTATCCTCTATAGCTCTTCTCTTTCTTTCTCTATTTATCACTCGGTACTCAATTTTACCACTTAGGCAACAGCCAATAGACTGTATTATCACCTAAAGTTACCATGATCCCCTTGAGCGTCTTGCCAATTTGACAATTGTGACATGATATAATGGCATGTATACTCTCAAGAGGGCTGCTGAGTGCCATGGCTTCCGAAAACTTCTCCAGCCTGGACAGACTCTAGCAAGGATATCTGAAGACCATCCTTCCCTCCACAGCCATTCTCAATAAAAAAATAAATAAAAAATAAAAATGGCTTCAGAACCTAAACAATCGAATGAGTTGTCTGACGAGACCATCCTCTCCCCTTAGTTGATTCTTGTCTTTTACAACATAGCACTTGTCCCAAAAAAGTGAGGCTCTCTCTACCTCACTCCTTGTAGCCTCTCCCCCTCTTCCTGTTGTATGCGACCAATGAGGCACAATTGGCAGAAGGCTGCTCGTAGAGAGTAGAAATCAAGTGGTTGGTACATCAGGTGATTGGCAAGTATAGGAGGGAAAGAAGGCACCAGCATGATGGACCGCCTGAGCAGTGATGGTTGTGGCATGAAAAGAGAACAGGGTTTTTTTTGGGGGGGGGGATAAGATTGAGTGTTGTGAGAGGGTAATTTAGTCACATTATACTGACATTAAGTTAAAACAATCATTATACCTACAGGGAGTATTTTTCTGACCCTTGCCCTTGGGCAAAAACCAGTAAGAAAGGGAGACACCACTGAAAGGAACTAATCTTGGAATTCACAATAAGCTTATAGAATTCAAACTAGAGAAGGACAACAAGCCTGGTTTCTCAGAACTCCTCATGAATTTCTTAAGTGAAGGCTGTGAAGCTCAAACGTAATTTAACAGGAGTACCTGTATTGATCAGGATCTTCCTTTAATGCCTGGATGTAAGCCTTGAAAATTGTGTCTCGATCATCATCGCTTGGATATCCTTCCATCAGCTGGTCATAAACAGTGACAAAGCCTAGTGCAAAGACAGGATCATATTGATATGTTCTCTTGTATCTCATTAGATGTTGCTGAACAAGGAGCTCCTGCAATACTGTGTTGTATATGCCCGGAATAGGCCGCTTGTACAACCTAAGGAAATTCAACTTTGTTTCTGATACAGCAGGCGTAACATCTACACATAAATGGAAAAACAGTAATGCACCAATGTCATCGTGTCTTAGCTGACAACCAGAATTTGAAACACTGAAACGTAAGGCTCTGAGTGACACGAAAGAACGACAAGCTCCATTACCTCAAAAAGTTAAATGATATTTTCAACACGCACTAATACGACTTCAATTTAAGCGATTAAAACATTTAAATTTTCCATAGATGAAGACAACAATATCTTTAGAAATGCTGAAGTAGACAAACTGGAAGCCGAAAGAAAATTGTGATAACCAGTATATACCATCTGCCCCTTGACCAAGAAGGCGATCACATTACAGCTGATCAGCAACTAACTGAGGCATCAGCTATCTTGACGAAGTGAGAATCCTACTCTATAATTGAGTTGATCTCACCCAACTGGTTCTTTCCAACACATTCCTTGTCACTTGAGCATATTTTGAATACCGAATCTCCTGATTCCTGCTCCGATTGACTTAAAGATCCAAAAATAGTTCAAGTACACCGTCTTACGTCAAGTTTTATTTCACTTAAGTCGTGCCGGATAGAGGATCCCAACTCACTCGAAAGATGAGCAATGGCAAGACGCAGAAGTCCTCACCTCCCGAATCGGCGGAGGAAGCGCAGCGGACGACCATGCCGGATCTCGAGGGGGCAACCATCCGGAGGCGTGCGCCGGTAAATCCGACGACGGCGAAGCCGGAGGGCCGAGAGGGTGACGCCGGGGCCTTCCAGTCTGCCACGTTCCCCAGCGCTGTGAAGGGGAGGGACGAGATCGACGCCATTCCGAAAAAGGAGGGAGGCTCGGATAAAGACAACTGTTTTTCTCAGGGCAAGAGCGTCGGAGATCGCCTGATGGTAGTGCTTCGCCGCCGCCGCCGCCGCCGCCGCCGCCGCCGAGGTTCCCGGCGGGAAACGACTGGTCCGAGAAGGATGGGCGGGGGAGGGGGAGAGGTCAGAAAAGAAGGTCTTATCCGGTATTATGGGGAAATGCGAAACAGCCAATTGATTGGTGACACGTGTTCAACATTTTTGGTTTTTTGTTTAAAGTAAACGTCGTATTAATACGCCTTAGCCGGGCGAATCCTACCCGCCATATACCGGATTAAAAGTCATATTAATTCATTACAGAAATATGTGCTCCTCCAAGAGTAAATAGTGTCGATTCGATTAACGAACCTAAATGTTTATCAAGTTAATTTTACTTAAAATCGTAATTTATACATCTTGCTCAGTTCCATCCTCAACAAAGATATTGATAAATTCAAATTTTAGAATTTATCGATTATTTTAAAAGATTTATCCAGACACAACAGATACAGAGTAGCTGGTCAAGAGTGTTATCCGAATATCTGAACACCGCCCAAGGTAGATGTCTTTTCCAGATGAATCAAACGGCACCTCATGCATCTCTATATTTCGGCTACCATTTTTTCTTCAGATGGCCCTCCCTGAACATCCCCACGTATAATCATCATATCTGATTTAAAATTCGAGACATTTATTGAAGTGAAAACGATCGGAAGGCTTGCGGAAAGAATGACCGAGCCAGACGAGGGAAATAAATAATCGGAAAGAAAACGGAGAACTCCGTTCTAAGTAGTAAACACTCGGGGGTGTATCACCACCACCGTGTAAGACCGATGTTTATGGGGGTGTTTGGTTGCATTTTATTTTTTAAAAAGGTTTCATGATAAAAAATTAAAATATGATACCAAATAAGATAATTTTTAAAAATAGAAACATGACAATGAATGTGTTTGGCAAAAACATTTTAACTTTTAAAAATGATAATAAGGTGTTTGGTAGCCCTCTCTCTCTCTCAGCCGGAGAAGAGGAGGAGAGCCCTGAGGAACTCCCAACCTCAGCAGTAAAAGCCCCAGATGAATCCCCCCCAGCCCATCTGAAGAACGCAGGAGAAGGTCGAGCACATGGCTGCGGCGGCGAAGTCCATCAGCTTCAACTTCGTCACCAACTCGGTAGTCCGGGAGATCACCTCCGTCAACAGCAAGCAAGTCCACATCGAGGTGTTCGCGTGACAGAACCTGCGGCTGGAGGGCATCACCATCACCGCCCCCGGCGACAGCCCCAACACCGACGGCATCCACATCGGGGACTCGAGCGACATCCGGATCCGCGGCGCCGCCATCGGCACCGGGGACGACTGCATCTCCGTCGGCCCCGGCAACCGGAACCTCGACATCTCCGGCGTCTCTTGCGGCCCCGGCCCCGGCATCAGCGTCGGCAGCCTCGGCGGCTCCCCCTTCGACCGGGACGTCGCCAACATCGTCGTCGCCAACTGCAGCTTTGCCGGCACCCAGAACGGCGTCCGACCTGGCAGGCGCCGGGAGGAGGAGAGAGTGCCGCTGGGAAGGAAGCGTCGGGAGGTCGCCGACGGTTCGCTCGCGAGACGCTGTCTCGCTTTCAAAAAAAAAAGTGGTCTCAACCACTTTTTTTTTTTTTACGTTGCCCTTTGGATGAAAAGCATTTTTAAAATAAAAAACGAAAATGGGAGCCAAACAAACTTTCCAAAACACTTTCACTACAATTTTCAAAAATTAAAAAGAAAATGACTATTATCACGTAACCAAACACCCCATTATATACTCGAACAGTTTAACAAAATAATATTACATTGCCACGTGGCACCAACCAATCAAGAAACAAATATAATATGTCTTTAATTTAATCTTTCTAATACTCCCCCTCAAGGCAGGGGTGTCAACGGGCTGGGCCCAGCCCGGCCCGAGATTGGCCCGCTTAGGGCCCGGTCCAAAATATATTGGCCCGGCTCAACTCGGCCCGCATTACATTGTTGACTTGGCCCGACCAGGCCCGGCTCGGCCCAACTATATATTTTATAAATAAATATTTATAAAATATAATAAATTTAATTATTTAAGATAACATTATAAAATTAATAATAATTTAATTAAAATATATTTTTAATAAGTAAAAATGATATTTTTGACATAAAATTTTGAAAGTTATTTGACCCGTTTTAGCCCGCGTCGGCCTGTATGTCGGCCAGACTAAAGTCCACGGGCCAAAATCTTTGGCCCGTCAAATGACCCGCAGCCGGCCCGGCCCGCGAACCCGTGGGCCGGCCCGGCCCATTGCCACCCCTACTACAATGACTATGTCTGCCACTTCGTCATCTGCCTCTCGCCTCGTTGACCGTTGGCGAACCCACATCTTGTGCACACGCCTTGCCTCGTGTTGGCTAGTCCCATGGCCGTCCCGCCTTGTTGTCCCTAGGGGTGTCAATGGGCCGGATCGGGCCAGGCCCGAAGCCGACTCAATAAAAGTCCAATTCAAATTATAACGGCTGGCCCGGCCCGGCCCGACTCGCATAAAATTTAAATTTGGTCCGACCCGGCCTGGCCCAATTTTTCAAATATATATTATTTTTTAAAATTTTAAAGTATCTCTTACCAAAGAAAACTAAGATTCTTTTTTAGAATATTAAGATATGATGGATTTGATAAAAAAATTTTAAACGTGATTAAAATAAGAATAGTAAATATATTGTACGTATTCATAATTTTTTAATTTATAATAAAATATATCGATTTCACCGGATCGCTTAATTTTTCTAGTATATAATAAAATGCATATCATCTTTTTAAAATTTTTAAACATGAAATCAACTGGCTAAGAAATATTTTGAATCTAGAAATAAAAATAGAGACATATATAGAAACATACAGTTTAATGCCAAATAATCATAGATATCTAATCGGAGTTAAGCAAAGTATATGTTTTATTATTTTAAAATATTCTTCTTTTTTAAAAAAATTCTGATAATCTAGATACTTTGTTCGGACTTATGCATGCAAAAAAAATCACGAAAACAAAATACAAAATGGACAACGATCGTGATGTCTGCGTTATGATGGAAAGACAACTACTGCACGTCGTTTTTTTTTTCAAAGAGAAGACTTCTGCATGTCTGCTGCATGTCATTGCTGAAGGGACCGTGGCCGACTGACCGCTGGACATTGCTGCTCAACACGGCCCGTGGGCCTGGTTTCTCGGCCCGAGTAACGGGTGATGGCTCATCTCTCTGCCCCGAAACAAGGCCCAGGGCTGGCCCGGCCCGAAGGCCCACGGGCCAGCCCAGTCCATTGCTTCCCCTACCTCAAGGTGGAGCAAAGATACTTTGAACCATCTTGCCTTGTACGTTGGAAAAAATATCAAATCCCAAAAGCTTTGTAAAAATACCCGCAAGCAATGAAACAGTTGGAACATGATGCTCAGAAGTTAATCCATTCTGTAACTTCTCCATTACTATACATGATGCAAGGTAATTAATCCATTATGTAACTTCACCCTTACTATGTGGCAATCAAACTCTATATTTTGAACGCTAAGAGAAAACAAGATTTGTAGATATATGAGTAGCCGATTGATTATCACAATAAACTTGGGCCTTGTCACAATTTATACCAAAATCATGAAGAAGATACACCAACCACTATATCTCACAAACACCTGCAACTAATGATCTGTACTCTGACTCGACAGAAGATCTGAAAATTGTAATTTGTGTTCTTGGTTTTCCATGAAATAGGTGATAAATCTAAGAAAGTAACATATCCAGTAACTGATCTACGTGTAAGTGGACAAGTAGCCCAGTCACATCGGTAAATATGTGTAATTGAATGTTATTATTATAACCCTTAGAAAAATTACAAACTTGCTTGACAAGATCAAGATCAAAAATATACAATTTATCATGTTTATGGCCCTACCCTGTTTAATCATTTTCTTGGATTGTAGATCCCGAATAAAAATTGATCTCAAGAAAAAATCACTGAACATTTCATATCCTGTGTCAACTGATTGATAGACAGTAGATTATACCTTGACTCTGGCACATGTAAAACATTGGACAACCTAATATAATCTGTCAACTGAACAAAACCCACTCCGACTACAACTAAACAAGTATTGTTTGACAGCATAATTATATGATTAATCGAAATTGAATTTGTAAAATTAGAATCAGGTCTTAATATACTGAATTAAGCAACCAAGAAAGCACCATACTATTTACCTTCTTCCACGACTCAAAAAACACATCATCCGGGACCTGGTTTACTAATTGTTCCATCAATAAACTCCAATTTGTTTTTGGTTGACAAAACAACCACCGTCGTCTTTCTCCGGGTAAGAAAATTACCTCCAACCAAAAGAGAAGAAAAAATTACAACTCCAAAACTAGCCGAAGAATACAAGAAATAGAGATAGTATGCTTCTCATGCTCTGTTGATTTGCGAAGCTCCGGAAGAATTCTCTCCATTGAACGCCATCGCAAATTTTCATAACTCTGATACCAAGTGAAAATGAGCGGAACACCGTTGGGAAGAATGACTATGCCAGATGAGTAAAATAAATAATCGGAAAGAAAACAGAGAACTCTGTTCTAAAAATACTCGGAGTACTGTATCACCACCACCGTGCAAGACTGATATTTATACACACAAACAGTTTAACAAAATAATATTACATTACCACGTGGCATCAACTAACCAACTAATCAAGAAATAAATATAAACTGTCTTTAATTTAATCCTTCTAATAATAATTCACGTAAGTTACACTTTTTTTATCACCATCCAATTTTTTTTTTCAAGTAAGCTACACGTGACATACGAACGGTGAATCTTGCCTGGATGTCCTCCACAAGTTCTATCGTATATCATATACGGTATTGACAGGTGGGACCGGATCCTCCGTTCACATACCTCAATACACACCACGCTTTTTATCATGTAATTAAATATTTTATTATGTTCTTTTAGATTACGGACAACATTATCACTTAAATATTAATAAAAAAGTAGTAATAATATCCATTTTTAATCTATACTAAAATATATAACCAATTAAACTGATTTACATGAAACATAATGATATGTTTATGATTAAAAAATATTTAAAGCAACATATTTAATTATGTGATAACTTGATGAGATGGTATACCGAATCAGTGTGTCTTGAGGTGCGGAGACGAGCAGGCGACGCGGTCCCGCATGATGGAAGTCTGCGTGCGTGCGACGCCTCTCAGCTGGCCGGCTGGACCACTGTTTATGACGGAAGGAAAACCCCCCGTCACAGCCGTCCGATCCAAAACACGTCAGCCGTTGGATGACGACATCATGGCCACATCTGAAAGCGCGGTAGCGTGATCCTGCGGACTTTTCTTTGCTATTTTCTGGTACGTTGGATAGGTGCGACAGCGGTTCGAGAAGCTTCTTAATCCGACGGGCACCTGTCCTGACCGCACGCTCGGCGGCTCCTGCCCCGGTCTGGTCGCGAAAGAACCCGCGGGCAACAGCCGGTGGTTTCCTCTCCTTCCGGTTTCGTCTTTCCCTCGCTATAAAGGAGCCATCCCGGGTCTCGACCCGACCGATCCTCTCTCTCCAGACAGCGACTCGGCTCGGCGCGTGACCGATCTCTTCCTCTGCTCGACTCGTTGCGATTCGACTCAGTTCGCGTCGAGCTTCTCCCGGGGCATCACCCTCTTCTTCTCGCTCAGGTCTTCCGCGGCGCGCTAACAGCGGCAACCCGAGGCATGAGCCTGAGGTACGCGTGCCGGGTGGCGGCGCAGGAGGTGGCGCGGGCGACGCAGGCGGCCAAGGAGCAGGCTGCCAGGCCCTTCACGGCCACCACCACCACCGCCGCCTCCTCCTCCGCAACGTCCTCCGCCGCATCCAAGCAGGTTCGGAGGCTCACCTATGTCAAAGCGTCTGCGGTTCGCGACCGGCGGCGCAGGGAGGAGGAGTCTCTCCGCACGGTCATGTACCTGAGCTGCTGGGGCCCCAGCTAAAGGGGAAAATCAAGGAGATGTAGGTGATAGGCAGTTGTTCGGCGTCGTTGTATGATAGATACCCTTCTTCCTCGGTGCCGGTGGCGTTCTTCCTGTTCACCGGTGATGTATACTATCAGAACGATGTACAGGATCCTAGGGTTTAAAGCCCGTAAATATGATGTTTCGACAAGGTCGGATTATTTTGATGTTTGCTTGATTTGTGCGATTCGTGCAAACACGTTCCTATGCAAGGAAAAGAGATCGTACATGCTTTATCGAGTTCCGGTCACTTCAATCCTGGGAGGAGAGAGAACATTTTCAGTTCTCAATCAAAAATAATCATGATTTTAGTCATTTAAGTGTACTTTTTTCATTGGAGAAGTGAGATGATTCGAACTCTAATTTATCTGGTTGTGCGCGAAGATAAAAGCAAGAAAAAGAGATTGTACAGAAGATATGTTACTACAAAATTACATCTATATTAATTACAAGCGGAAGAAATCTACCTATGCGTATACGTGATATGTCAAGCAAAAACATGTGTTTAGTAATGAAACGTCCGATCATTGTGTATTACATATGACCAAATTAAGGAGCGTTCGGATCAAGTTTCCGAGCGGAGCAACACAAATGATCCCTAAATATCGAAGGATATTTTTCTTAAAATCTCGGGTGAGATGAACTTTGAATTAGCCTCTTCGCCATCATCTCCTGAACGCTCCCCTCCGCCGCCTTGGTGTCGGCTTCTCAGTCTAGGCAAGTGATCTTGTAATCATCGGGGATGGGAACAAAAAACTGTTGAATTTGATGTATAACTTCTGAATACCTTCTCCAACTCAGGATTCTGATTACAAGACTCCGATCGCTGCAAGGATTACATGTACACCGAACTGCAATTCTTCGGCGCTCCACCCGCTGCTGCCGTAGACGATAATCGATCAATAAGAGGGAAGCGGGTGTCTACCCTATGCCCTATAATTGGGGCCCCAGCAGACGAGGTGCATGACATTCTCCGCCTTCTCGGCTTCCCTCCTCGTCATCCTCCTCGCGCCGATCCCGCCCTCCGCCGCCGCCGCCCGTTCCGAGACGGCAGATTGCCTCCTCGCTTGGCCATCGCCGGCGGGGTTGTCCGTCGACGGCCGCCTCGCGGCCGACTTCGATGGAGCCGAGGCGGTCATCGCCGGCCTGGAGCCGCGGTTGTCCCGTATCGCACCTTGGATCGCCCTGAAGCACGTCCTGCTCAGATGCCTCAGACTCATCTCTCTCTCTCTTTCTCAATAGCACCGCTCTGGTTTCTCGCCGCCGATTGCCGATGCCACTTATAGAGAGGGACGAAACAGCGACTACCAGGAGAAGGAAGCATCCCGCCGGCAGCTTGCAGCCGCAGTATCGCCGATCGAGCACCGCCTGGTCGGCGGCTACCTGTTTCCTCCCAGTCGCAGTTTGGGACAAAACAGCCGATGCTCCCGCGGTGTCCAAGCCGACATCCAAAAATGCTTCTACTTGTTTACTAGTCTCAAGCTACGTGCTTCGCACGTGTACATGTAATTTTTATAAATATTTACATGAAATAATATATTTAAACATAAAAAATCATCTATATATTTTTGATTATGATTTATAATAAACTAATTCATTATGAACTACAGGATGAATTATAAAGATTTACATATTATGAACATATTCATAAAAATGAAATTTAACCATCTCATATTTTATCATCATGTATGTAAAAACTAAAGTCTAAGAATATGATACAATATATCATAGTTTATTATGATAGAAGTGAAATAAAAGTTAACCACTTCCCTAAATACTTAATCCACTTACATTACAAAAGGATTTACTGATTTTTCCAGGTTAGTGGTCAACTATACACAATTAAGAAACAGAAAATAAAATACAATATTACAAAAATCACTTGGCTAGGTCTATAGATCGATCAACATAGAATGTTGATATACGTAAGTCATTCTACACACAAAATATAACTCCTCTCATTTTGCCTGTCAAAAAGAAATTACACTTTTTATTGCTTGTTAATGTTTATAGTCTGCTCCAAGGAAACAACAAAGAAAAGCGGCCAACCTTTACAAATGTTTAGTAAGGTCAAAACATATAAAGTTTAGAAATTACTTATCTCGCCCCGAAGATGAGAACATAGTACTTGTAGCGTCGAATCTATGTGTTGTTAAGAGAAAACCTATGGCAAGAAAGAAAACAAAATTTACGTTAGTAAGTTTTAGGGGGTGTTTGGTTGCATGACAACGAAGATTTTTATTTTAATTTTTAAAAATTGTAAGAAGATTTGTTAAAGTAGGTGTTTGGTAATCATGACAAATTTATATTTTAAAAGTGATCTTCTTCTTAAACAAAAAAAGAGGATCTCACCTCT
Source organism: Cryptocoryne crispatula var. balansae (assembly GCA_036172225.1). Classification (NCBI taxonomy): domain Eukaryota; kingdom Viridiplantae; phylum Streptophyta; class Magnoliopsida; order Alismatales; family Araceae; genus Cryptocoryne; species Cryptocoryne crispatula. The sequence continues at coordinate 3,450,805 of CM069921.1, forward strand.
TTCTTTTTTCTTGTGGTCCCCCCACTTTGTTGGGTCATGTATAGTAGTTACTCTTTTTTGTAATCACATCCCTCCAAACATGATAATTTTATGTTATGAGGTGGTTCACTTTTTATTTTAATATAATTTTTTATCATGAAAGTGTACAAAAAATTACCATGCAACCAAACACCTCATTAACATCTACAATATTAAAATCTTCAACCCAAGTGGAAAAAGCCAAGGATAAATAAGTATCTAACCTTCTTCATCATAATCTTCTTATCCTTATAGCAATGGATGCTTAAAATGGTCAAGAGATAAGCAATGGCGGTTTTGTTGGAGACAGAGTTAACAAATAGAAGGAATCGAGACAAAAGGTGTAGGCAATGGTTTGAACTTTGAAGAGTGAAGGACGGGTAATGTCACACACATAATAGTTGACGTTAGAGACGTTATTTCTAAACACCATGAAGTGGTGGAAAGAGTAGTGGATAGTGGAGACAAGTTGTGCTTGGGCGCTATTGGTCTAATTTGTGATCTAGAAAATTTTAAATCTAATAGTTCGATTGATGACAATACTAAACATCTCTAATATAAATTATTCAGAGGTGTTTTGACTACTAATATCAACTTTGAAACTTGTACCAACCAGACATTATATATGATATACAAGTGCCCATCTATGCCAATTTTAATATTGTCACTATATTCTAAAAATATCAATATCAAAATTGATATAGCATCAGTTCATATATACCAAAGGATTAAACAAACAACTTCATAAAAGAAATATGACCACTTATCTAAGACCGTGAGAGATGTATATATATCTACCCAAGATGCAACTCTCTATCAACTAACATGGGTCATAAGTTATATTTTTTAAATTTTAAATATTAAGTACTTTAAATGTAACTAACATTTATGATTTTTATGAACTTGGAGCTCAAAACAGAATTATGCTAACAAGCTTGAGTGTTAAATTTATGTTAATAATTTAATAGTAACACAACCGAACTTCTATGTTAGGCATTAACTAATGGTCTGTTTAGTTGAGAGAAAAGTAAATACATTGAAAACTATTAACATGTGATTAAATATTTCGGGAAAAATAAAAGATCACCTATTTGGTACATGCCAAAATATTTTCTTTATAAATATTGTAGACTATTTTCGTGCGAAGCACAAAATTGCCTCCGTGCCTCAGATGTTTTATTTTTATGAATATTTATTTGTTTTTTGAAACTAAAGTTGTGTCTCTAATGTTCCATTTTTTGTGATTTTTTAAATAATATTATACCATTATATAATTAGATATTTTATATATTATTTAATCGTCTAGATTGATATCCTGCGATGTTTTTGTTCCAAATCAAAATAATTTTAACATTTATTAAAAACACAACATAGGTCCCTCCATTACGAGCAGCTAAAATATGTCTAATATGTTTTGAATGAAAATTACCTGTTGATTATTTCACGATCAATACATTCCACGAAGATGACCAAAGAACGGGACATTTGATGTGGTGTCAAGAGATAAACAGCCAGTGCTTTCCATGCTGCAAAGACGAGGACATGACGGGATGTTGGATGTGGTGTCAAGGGGATAGAGATCGAGGGTCGAAGAATGTGTTTGGTGCGGTTGCTAGGATGGGTAATAGTAGGTTCAAAGATAGCGCGCGGTTGGAAGGAGTGGCAGTGTGGGCGACTGCGCTTGGATGCACCTGTTGTGGTGGCGCCTGGAAGAAAGGGTGTATGACTATAGCGGTTGAATCTGGGATCTCCAGTAAGAAGGTAGTGATGTCCGGAAGAGGAGGAGGATGCCGTTGGCAAAAGCAACTCGAGGATAGCAGTTGGAAGGAGTGGCACTTGCACCTGGAAGCGGTGTTGCAGTGGCGCCCGAAATTACGGGCGATGGCACCAATAGCAGTTATTATATATTACACCCGGAAGAAGGGGTGCCAGTGGTAAGAGAAACTACGGACGGTGGTTGGATCGAAGGGGTGGCAGCGACGGCGGTTGCACCTGCAAGAAGGGGGTGACGGCGGCCAAACGTGCGGATGGGGTGGCATGGGAAAAGCAACTGCAACAAGGTTCTATGAAGAGGTGTTTAATTAGCGCCGTTAAAAGTTGAAGAGGCGACCATGGAAACGATGCGATGTGAGCAGACACGATGGGGGCATACGTGAGAGGAGATCAATGACGAAAAAGTGGGATTTCCACTTCTATGTATTAGTTATAGATTATCAGCAAAACAGGAAAAGCAATCTCATCTTGTCGTAGAAACATACATCTGATTTGGTTTGATTTGATTTAGTTCGAAATATCGATTGATTTGATCGGTGAAATGCCCGTTGGGGAGGGGGGGGGGGAACAGCAATACAAGCAGGCCTGAGTTTTTTTTTTTTGTGATTCCTTTTTTTTCCCATGAGATTTTTGGTTCTATTTTTTTATAAAGAAACCAAACATTTCCAAATGATAAAGGCTCCAATACAAAAAAGCACTGAGATTTTGGTTCCGTTCTTTTAAAAAAGAAATCAAGGATTTTCAAATCAAAGTGGAACATCTATGAGAATTTTCTTTCTTTTTTTTTTTGTTTCCCACCGGAGGGAACACTACTCTATCCAACAAACTCCAATACAACCTGTCAGCCACCACTCAAAGGGTGTCATTTGGAAGGTTCTTTGCTCTGCTAACCCCGAACAACCGTTGAAGTGTCAAGAGGTGGAGCGGGTTCGAGTTATGATATCTCAAAGTATCAGATATAGTGTTAAAGTGATACTGATAACAGACCTATCATGAAAGTGGACTACTTGAACCAGATCTAATGTTAATTTTCTTGTATTAGGATTGAAACTCTCGGTACAAACAATACACATAATATTGAATACATGTATCTATCTGTATCAATTAATATTGATATTTATGGTCCATCCTCTACAAATATCTTTATCAAATTTGATATAATATTGCCTTTGACAGTCTAACCAAAGAGATTATAAGACCTTGTTTGCTAATTGTATTGAGCATCTTTATTGCTACTAATTTTGAGACTGATGATAAAAATCATTGATAGGTATTTGACGATTGATATCTCTATATCGAAACTCTTAATACACATAAAACATGTTATGTAATACAAGTGTCCAGCTCTACGAATTTTGATGATAATATTTCATATTTTATAAATATTGATATCAAAATAAATATGATAACATTTTTGCCATAAAATGATACCATATCAATTGCGATATTGATTACAGAAGAAGATAGAGTATTAATATGAAATCTGATACATGTGGACAATTGTAATGTGTGTCGTATATTATTTGTACTACATGTATTAAAATTGATATTAATAATTAAACACATCTTGATCATTTATAACAATATGAAATTTAAAATTATTGGTGAAAGAGCTGTTTGATGTTAATGTAAATAAGGGTGCAAAAGTTGAGTTGAGTCAAGTAGGATGTTGTTCAAGTTTGACTCGTTTATTTTACATTCGTTCGAAGATCGAGTGCCTACATGCGGACCCAACTCTTGTTCAAACTTGACTTCTTACTTAATCAAGTTAAGCTTAAGGTCAAGTTTGAATAGTAGGTCAACTCAAATTCAGTCCATAATTAATTTTAAAGTCAATATGATATAGTTTATAAAACATGAGCTCAATCTAAACTCAACTTTGAAATTTTAACTTTAGCTTGAAACTCAAGTTAAGTTTATGCTCAAATTAAATTTTATTTTAACATATTTTATATATTTAGATAAAATTATATAATTATTAATGCTCATATATTTATTTGTTAAATAAATATTTAATTAAATATTTAATAGAGCCTACCAATTTATCCAGTCGAGCATAGATCAATTCAAATTCTATCAATAAATTAAATTAAAATTTATTTATTTATTCATTTAATATAGTAAATAAATTGAGTTCCGAGTTACTCGACAAGTTTTTAGTTCTTCTGTATCCCTAGTTATCAAGAGAGCGGATCATCTCGGTTTCTGGGTGAAGGGAATAGTCGTAGTTTCCAATCAGAAGTAGTCACATACTCCTGCCACTTAAGTGACGGTTCAAATACCGGTTCGGTGAACTATTATCGAAAAAGGCTGAACCACTACCGACGTCTTAGTAACTTGTTATCGATGGGTAATGAGTTACTAAGGTGTCGGTAGCGAGTTAGTAAGGCGTCGGTAACGGTTCAACAATAGTTCAAAACTTTCGAGTAACAAGTAACATATTTTTATTGCTTTATTACAACATCTTTTTGCTGCTTTTTGGTGGGTGGGGGTGGGGGAGAGTAGACGGTAAGCGAAGGATGCGGAGTTGTGACTCGAGTCTGATCCGATCGATTTTTTAGTGGATCAACTTGATCCCGACATCATGACCCCTAGCCAGTAGACATTTTAAAATTATTAATTTTTATTATTACCTCGGTCGATTTTAAGTCGACCCCAGTCTCGACTCCGGCCGGCCGTAACATGACTTGAGTCTTGACGCTGATCGATTCGGGTCGATCTGAACCCAACCCCGGGTCCCCACCTACTTTGGACGTTAGAATAAACTTCTAACGGAAGCTTGTGTACTGAATTTCCCTCGTTTGGTTAATTTGAATTTTAATTAAAAAAGTAAATTTGACGGATGAGAGTGAAATATTAATGAAATTTACGGAAGCGCTTTTGAATCGGGACGTTGACAACAAAATTGACCCGCAGAAGTAAGCTGGCTGATAAACCACCGGACGAGGACGCCGGCCGCTGGTTACGTCGCACGGAGGAATACAAAGGAGTCGCACGGAGGAATACAAAGGAAGCGCCGCCAGAACACGGTGGTCGGCGGACGGCCGTGGGAAACTTGGGAGCGGTGGACGCAGCAGGGGAAGCGAAGCGATAAGGAGGAAGCTTGCTGCCGCTGCCCGTGCTTGGTGGGTTCCATCTCCCTTGGACTCCACCGCCGCCCACTCTTAAATACAGCTGAATCTGTCCTTTTAGATCCGACCTGTTCCTCACCTGGCTCCATCTCCCGTAGTTCACCCGCCCGCCCTGTTTTCTCTCCCTCCCTCTCTCTCGTTGCTTGGAAGAGCAGGAAAAGATTGTCCACAAGTTGTCTGCAGTCCGATTTTTCCCTCTCCCCTCAGCGTTCGGAAGAAAGGATCTTTTAGGCGCTGATTGTGGGCTCGTTGTCGCAAGGCGGAGAGAAGGTGCGAGCGAGCAGCCGGATATTGGATCTCCCCGTTTTGCAGTGGTGTCTGAAGAAGCGCACAAGAAAAAGAAGATCTTTTAGTGGGTGGTTACTTGTGTCTACAAGAGAAGAGAGGCCGAGTGCTCTTAGCTCCCCTGTTTCTGTAGGTTCTCCAGATCTCTGGGGGAAAAACAGAAGAAATGATCTTTATCGTTGCTTGCTTGCTTCGGTTGCATGGGGAAAGGGGGATCGAGTGAGAGTTGTCGGTAGGTGAGAGATGGCGATAATGGAAGGGAAGGCCGGAGAGTCTGCGGGGGGTATGGTTTGGGGCCTCTGCAGGATGCCCTTTTGGCATAGCGGCGGTGAATCGTCCAACGCCTCCAGTCAGAGCCTGACGCACCATCGCACAGCGAGCAACTCGGTAATGAGAAGTGGATACGTCGAAGGGACAAGTGAGCAGCAGCTGCAGCAGCAGCGCCGGCAGCGCCAGTCAGGGGTGTCCTCAATGGCCAGATCGCTGCTGCCCAGCAGGCGCAGGCTCCGGCTTGACCCGGCCACCAAGCTTTACTTTCCCTGTGAGTTGGTCGCCCTCACATCCTTTGGCATCCCTTGGATATTTCTCCTTTTTCTTTCTCTTGGGTGTTTTGATAAGCGCTCGGAGTAGTTAGGGTTTTACTGCGTTCAGAAATCAGGTTATATCATTCATAAGTTTCTTGATCTGTGTATCTTTTATCTTGTTTCCTGGTTGGAGGGTTGTGATACTTTCAGCTTATGTTATTTGTAAATTTCTTCATCTATATCTTATTTACAGTTACTTGAATAAAGTCATGCGACTATTCTTCAACTCTTCTTGCAGATGAACCGGGTAAACAGGTTAGAAGCGCAGTCAGGATTAAAAACACAAGCAAATCTCATGTTGCATTTAAGGTACTCGATGGCTTTTCTCTTTTCTACCTATAATTAGCCAGGATGTGCTTAGGTTTTGCATGATTTTTAAGATTTGTTACTGTCATCATATGTGCTGTTCTGCCTTTTGTGTGATTTCATTTTTTGCCATCTAGTTTCAAACGACTGCACCAAAGAGCTGTTTTATGCGTCCTCCTGGGGGAATCCTTGCACCTGATGAAAGTATTATAGCAACAGGTATCGTGATTTCCTGTTTGGTTCACCAAGTTCTTCTACACCTTACAGTCTAGGTTTTGGCACTTGATAGAAAGTGTTTCACATGACTCCATGCAAAATTGTTGCCTAAGCTCAGGCTTTGTTTTATATCCAGTATTTAAATTTGTGGAGCATCCCGAGGACAATGAGAAACAACTTGGCCAGAGGTGTAAGGTGAAATTCAAGATTGTCAGTTTAAAGGTGAAGGGACCCATGGATTATGTCCCAGAACTGGTGAGTTCAACTGATGCAATGGTTATGTGATAAATCTCTTAATTCCTTTTGATGTTTCAGTTTGTAGTGTTTGTTACCTATCATCTGTACTTCTAAAGGATAGTTATTCATCTATATGAGACGCTGTTTCGGTTCCAGGGGCTTCATCTACAATGCTCATGACATGCTATTTGTCGATAGGAGGTCAATAGGGAATATGCTATTCATGAACTGAGCACTGATATCATTCCTTTTCTGTTGCAAAGTTCAGCAATGCAGTTCAATTGAAAGTATAGAGCAAAAACTTGTCTAAATACAAAAGTACAAAATGTGACCTGTCATAGTGGCTCCTATTCTACTTATTTTGGTGCTTGTTAAGGTCTGTAAAGTGCTGACACGTGAATGGAAACATTCCATGGAAAAAAATTGAAGTATCTGTGTTGAATCTGATTTTATCTTATACTTTATAAATGTGGAAAATAATCATGTTTTTTGTTTACTTCTTTCTTTTGGTGTCACGTTAGACTAAAACAGATCTTAGATTTAGACAGGGTATAGACATCTATTACTTGAACTAGCATCTGAAGGTGCTGACCTGCCTTTTCTTGAAGTTGAAGAACCGGCTGGTCCAGATATCATTTTCACCTGATTGTTTCATTTTATAAACCTTCACTGAAGGTTTGCAGACCTGGCTGATCCAGATAAGAATTGGCACTTAGCAATGCAGGTTGATTTGTGTGGTTCTGAGCACAATTCAGTCTTCTTCATGCTTGAATCATGGTTGTCAGAATCGGCTAATACAGATTGGAATCAGCCATGATCTACCTTGGTTTCATCTTATAGGAGAAAATTTTGCTCATTCCAGCCAGAATCAGCATGGATCCACGAGGATCCACAGGAATTGTTTAGGAGATCTGAATCAAATTGGTTGGTCCAGTTTAAGCAGCTTGACCAGGCTCTGATCAGCAAGAAATGGTTGATCCTCATCATGAACAGGCTGATCTCAGGTTGAACTCTGGCTGGAGTTGGCCATTTCCAGCCTGAGTTGGGCTGAGTCAGATGAGTTGTGAGTCAGCCAGAGTTGGCCTGGGCCCATTCCTGCAGAGTTGTCTATTCCTGGCTTTGGCTAAATCAGCTGATCCAATCCTATATGGACCGAGATTAGCCCAAGGGTTGGGATTCCATTGCTGATTCCTGATTTTGATATCCTCGTGATGCGTCTTGGACTGGACCATATGTACAGATGATTGACTCAAGAAAATGCGAATCCGCTGGTTGGACTAAATCAACATCAATCAACCTCATAACATTTTATTGGTTTTTTGTATTTTTAATTTATGCATCTTTTATTTCACTCTTATGAGTGTCAAAGTAAAATTTTAAAGTTTGAAGACTTAACCGAGTCACACGTTTTTAAATGAATAGGGTATAATTTTCTTTTGAGGAACTAAAGCATAAAAGTGGGGTTCCTGTAAAACCCCTATCTTGTACTCCGATGAAGGCCATGAAGAAGAATGAAATGGACAAAGTGAAGAATTTGTGAAGCCCCATGAGGCCATGACCCTCCCTTCTCCCCCTCTATTGTTCGCCAAGGAAGCCTTCTTCCTTCTTCATTTCTTCTCTTGCAAGGCTACACCAATACCAGCTCTAGTTGCAAGTCCTTCCCCGCTGGCACTGCACCCTGCGTGACCGCCGGTTATTCCATCACGCTTCCAACCACCCCCACACCCCCAACTATTGCCGTGGCCCTGTCTCCCCACAGCAGCGCTGGCTCTTTGGCATGGTCAGAGTCCCACATTCTCTTGTCGTCTGTCCCCTTGACGCTTTCCCCTTGCCTTCCTTCTCTCCCCTGTTAGCGAGTCAGCAGAGCCATCATCCACCACACCTTCTGACCACATTGCAGAATGATGGCATGATATGGGTGACGTGCACCTCTCTGCCTCCTCATCTTGCCGTTCAGCCTGTCTGCAGAAGAGGGAGGAACTGGACCTGCAAGTCGCATGCATAGTTGTTAAGGCAATAACGACCAAAGCGACCAATGGCCCTGTTACTGTGTAAGCGACAAAGCACCCACTTAAGCCGGCCACTGATCCTACCTGATTCAGCCCAATCAACCCTTTCAGCTTCAATGGTGGCCAGTGCTTGTCATAGCTCAATGGATCGGTATTTTCCAGATGTGCTATCCACCTCCAATGGAGCCATCATATTGGTGTTGGGTATCACTGCCAGTGCCAAGTTATCCTTGTAAGTTTATTCGGCTCGGCTTCCGACGTATATAGAGGAGCTAAGAGCAATCTTATACACACTTCTGGATGCTCGAGACAAGATCTGGCAGGTTCTGGAGAAAATCAGGCTGGTTCGATGGGTTCTGGGGGATCTGAGTTGGGCTGACTGAGTGGGACCGGCATTGCAGTGTTTAGTTGGAGACTAAGTCTGGACCAATCCTGCATCACCTTGTATTCAAAGTCTCAGTGTGAATGGCTTTCGATAGCCAAACATACCATCTTCAAAGGAATTCAACATGAGATCTGCCCCGTTGTTGGGCAGATGCCAGTCAAGGTTGCCTTGTCCAGTATGATTCATTTTTGCTCAAGGGGGGTCATGATGTCAGAATGGGCTGGTTGGATTGGATAACTTGGCCAAATAAATAGTAAGGTTGGACAGAGTACTAGAAGGCTGAAGAACCACACACGGTTTGTTTCTTTACTTTGTTTTCTTCCTTTGACATGGGGTAGAGAGTGGGAAAAAGCTGATTCAATGCAGGCTGGCAGGTCTGCTACAAGCTAGGAGGAAAGAGCTGTCGAGGTTGCATGCTGCAAGGTTTCAGTGCTTCTGACTGCAGAGCACGTGAATCCCATCATATTAGTAATTGCCATGCTGGACACGTGTATGTTTCTGCAGGTAGGTCCATTCTTTTGCAGGCAAGGATTTCTCTTGCCAAGGCCCAGAGATCATCAGTTGCTTTGTAAGCAGTTAACATGATACTAGTTTTGCCTTCAGTTTCTTTCCGAAATATCACGTTCCATGGAAAATAACGTGTTAACATATAAAGATGAAGGTAGTAGTATTTTCTGATATTATTCACATCATCGTCAGAAGCGAAGACAAAAGAACACATCATCGTTGGATGAATGCCTCCTTCCTGCCTCTCCTCCTAAAGCAATTTCCTCATGCACTTTAAGAGCCATTTGATAATGGTAGAAATGTTCTTTGAGTCAAGCATATAGCCCATTTCTTGTTCAGCTTTGCTTTAATTGATATGTACTTTTACCTGCGTCGAAACACCTTTTAAATGCTTTTAGCTATTTCTACTTGATTAACGTCAACAATCTGGCATCTTAAATTAATTTAAGCACTAGGCTCCAAGTAAGTTGTTCCTGTATCGCAGGCTCTGGGGCCCAATTCATGGGGCAGCGTTGTTAGGCTGTCAAAGCTATCATAAGAAAATTAAATTGATAAAATGTGTTATCAATATGCCTTAAAGTAATTAGAATGTTTGATAAAGAGTGGATACGAAATTACTGTTTTTTTTAAATCAAGATAGAAGGGTGCTTACCAAGGATGGATTTTGTCCAAATTTGTACAAGTCATTTCAGCTACCTTATAACCTGACACTCCCTACCTGAAAGGCTGAAACTGTGAGCTGACTAAAATCTACTCTCTGAAAGGCTGACACTCCCTACCTGAAAGTCTAGCTCAAATATCATAATAAAAATGTGTTATTTTGTTCATCATCCAAAGGATCAACTCTCTGATCATCCGCTTCCGGTGTTGGATTTTGCATTATCTACATGGATGGTCACCGTGTAATGGCTTCTTTCACTGCAGTTCGATGAACAGAAAGATCTGGTTTCCGTCGAACAAATTCTACGAGTTGTCTTCTTGGATGTGGAACGCCCCAGCCCAGTACGTTCAACATAGAAATTTGAGCCACTGCCTTACCAAATCATCTGTTTGGATAATGACTTTTGTTTTAATTTCATCCACTGCAATCCCTTTTCTGGTTGAAGCAAATGGACAAATTGAAGCGGCAACTGGCCGAGGCCGAGGCAGCCCTTGAAGCGCGAAAGAAACCTGCTGATGACACCGGCCCCCGAATTGTTGGCGAAGGACTCGTCATAGATGAATGGGTAACAATCCCCCTTCTCTGCTCCTCCATCTTGCCCTCGACTTGTTTGACGAACCTTTCTGATCAGCTGCATGCATCTCTCTACTGCAGAAGGAACGGAGAGAAAGATACCTTGCTCGACAACAGGTTGAAGCTGTTGATTCGGTGTAGACGGCCATGGCCTATGGGTCCTTGTAAGGCTCTAATTTTTACGAGGATAACATGATTTTCCGCCCTCCGTTATTGCATGCTCATTCATGGAAGTTTATCCGAGATTGTTGATGTTCTGCTGTAGCATGAACCTTTAGCTGCGGGGCTGCTGGGGCCGGGTTGGTTTCTGTCAGTGTTCTGCTTGTTGATATTGGAGCTCTGTTAATAAAATTTCTTCATGCATGGGAGAGAGACTTGTCTTTCCCATCCCCCGACTGCGCTGCTCTCTGAACCAGAGCGTCAGTCTGGAATATTTCCAAGACTATGTTATTTTCTTTTCCCGAATCTCGGTATTTTGCTGCCCAGTTTCGTGTGTGCGACTCAACTGCTGGCAGATTTAATTAATAAAATATTGAAAGAATTTTTTCGTTGAAAATATTTACTGGATGAGTGACCTCGTCACTGTTATCCGACTTAATTTTGGTAAAGAAAAGTAGAAAAGACGTGACAGATGTGATGTGTATTTTTTTTTTCAGTATGATCATAAGGTTAGTCTTTGACAACGATGTATTGTAACACCTTAATATATTAAGACATTAAATAAATAAATTATCAATGATTCCAATTAATTGTTTTTTTGATGTTAACTCGGAAGAAATTAAAAGTTAAGTATACTTTCCAGAGGTTGCTGATCAATATACTTGTTGAGATATTCAATTGATTAATCGTTATTTCTGTCGATAAACATTTTAAATTGTTTTAAGATTATTTAGATTGCTATTGTTTGGTTGTACAAAAATTAAGACTTAAATGATAAAGTCAAAATTGAAATTAAAATTCAAACCAACGTAAAAGGATATGTCAAATAAAGCAAAGTTGAACTAGGTTATATGTTTGATTTATAGAGATTTTTTTGTGGGTGTTAAGAAAGAAGATGATATTTAGTGGATTTATTAGCATTATTGTGTATGGGGTGCGATGTACAGGTTTTCTCTTTAGGAGGGGGAGTCAGGAGCACTCCTTGTGTCAATTAGATTATATCAAGAATCTGTTTCAAGTCTGTATCTTTTTATTCAAGTTATTGATGAAATAACTAAGAATATATAAGAGAGTTTATCTTGATGTACGATGTTTACAGATAATAGATGATATTGTTCTAATTGATGAAACTTGAGTAACAAGAATGCTACGTGATGGAGAATCATGTTAGAAACTAAGGGATTCAAAATTAATAAGATGAATATGGAATATATGCACTTCAGATTTTGTGAAATCTTGAAAGTTGAAAAGGTTGAAGTAACCTTAGACGTAAAAGGTTATTGCATTGGGTATCCAATTTAAATATGTGGGGTTCAATTTTACGTATGGATGGAAAATGTGATGAAAATATCAACTATGTGATTAAAGTGGGGTGACTGAAATAGAGATAGGCGATTGATATTCTATGCGACCGTAAAATCTTTTTAAAATTGAAAAGAAAATTTTATCGCACGACTATAAGATTTGCTATGCTCTGTAGTAGTGAGTGATGGTAACTAAGAATAAGCATACCGTTAAATTGAGTGTAGTTAAATGAGGATGTTATAGTGGATGTGTGGCCACACGCAAGTAAAAAGAATCCGCAATGAGTGCATTAGAGATAAAATAAGAGTTGCGAAAATTGAGGATATTATAAAAGAAGAAATACTTAATTGGTTTAAACATACAAGACAGTGTCCTCTTGAGATGCTTAATTAATAGATAAATTGAGATCATATTGTTGCTGGCACAGATGAGACGAAAAGGTAGGCCACATAGGGGAACGAACTCACTCAATCAATCTCTCTCTCTCTCTCTAAAATTGTCAATGTTTTCTTACTCTCTATTTTAAACTTGTGTTAATTATCTTACTATTTTTTATCACTTCACTCATTAATCTCATTTTTAAGTGTTCTTCTTAGAATGTTAAATTTTATTATTTGATATGTTTTATCCAAGTTGTGAGAGTTCTTGTTCAAGCCGCAATGACTTAACTTGACTCTATTACATGTTTGGTATCAACAGAGCAAAGAAAAATCCAATGTTAGTGTTGCGATACAATTCTTCGTGATGGAACATATCTGTTGAAGTATCATCTTGTCGGTATCGAAGAGGATGTGACACCTTGCACCCGGGCTCCACCTGAGGTACGAATTGAATTCGAAATTGTGCTTGTACCTCAGGTGGAGTTTGGGTGCACGATGCCACATTCCTTTTGATACTAACAAGATGATGCTTCAACCGATATGTTCTATCACAAGAAATTTTATCGCAATATTTACATTAGACTTTTCTCTACTCCGTTGACACCAACGTACAACAGAGTGAAGTCGTGTTGTGGCTCGAACGATAATTCTCACAACTCAGAGAAGACACGTCGAATAACAAATTTTAACAACCGAGAAGAACGCTTAAAAAAATGAAATGAACAAATAAAATAAGAAAATTAACACAAATTTAAAATAGGGAGCAAGAAAACATAAATAATTTTAAAGTGAGACACAGGCAGAGTAAGAGAGAAATTGAGTGGGTGAAGGAGGTGCAGGGAAATGCTTCCCTTGGGGTCGACCTCAACAGGGGCCAAATTCAATCGGATACCCGTTTAGTCCGGTCTGGTACCCATCGTGATCTAACGCGGCACAACAGTTCGGAGCAATTCCCGTGGATTCTTTTGTCTGCGACTCGCAGATCCAGTTCCCCTCTCTCTCTCTCTCACTCTTCTCTCTTTAATCTCTCTCCAAGCACCTCTCTTTATATTTTTCTCATTTTACTTCTTCTCTTTATACACCATTTCTCTTTTTTTTGGACACGCTGGCCCAGTGGCCAGACTCGGCCAGACTCATGGCGCAGCGCAACGCCGGCGAGGGATCGAGCGCTGCCTGCCGGTGCAGCGCTCGATCCCCACTGGATCACCTCCCCCCTGGGGAGGTGGCCCGGGCAGTTCACCGCCGGGGTCGAACCCCACCTCTCTTTATATTTTTCTCATTTTACTTCTTCTCTTTATACGCCATTTCTCTTTTTTTTGGACACGCTGGCCCAGTGGCCAGACTCGGCCAGACTCATGGCGCAGCGCAGCGCCGGCGAGGGATCGAGCGCTGCCTGGGCAGCGCTCGATCCCCACTGGATCACCTCCCCCCTGGGGAGGTGGCCCGGGCAGTTCACCGCCGGGGTCGAACCCCCGCCACCCCCCCGGGGTGGCGTCGTGCCAACCGAGCCACGCTCGGTCGGCTATACGCCATTTCTCACCCTATGTTTTTCTACTTTCGTTTCCCTTTTCTCCCACTCTCTCTCCCTCTCTCATCATGTCGACTCTCTGAGCATTCTCTCTCTAATCATTTTCTTATTCTACCGTCTTTTTACACTTAAAAATTCATAGTTTTTTTCAAAAGTTTTAGAAATTTACATGAAAATATCTTTGATTTCAGGTACCTCGACGTAAAAAACCCTTTCATGTTTCCCAGGTCGTCGCGAGAACTTATTTTCGATATTCACCGGCGAGACGATACGATTAAAGATGCCGCTACTTTGGTGGCCGTTCACCCGGACAAAACCACACTCGTGCGGTAATAGTGTAGCGGTGTTTCCCCCCAATCCCGCATACCGGAAACCGCCTTTTCAACCCGCGCCCGCGCCTCTATAATACCTCCGAACCCTCCCGCTTCTCCGAAGAAAACTACCTTCTACCTTGAACAAACATATCCTCCTTCTTCTCTCGGTGGGGATCGGATCGGATCAGATCAGATCAGATCTGATCTGAGATGAGTTATGTCACGTCCCAGATTTTCTAACCTGCGCAGCGGAATAAATCTAGGTACGAGACTGGGGAATTAACCCCAAAACTACGTCGGTTTGGAAAAATAATGAATCACAAGTCCCATTTCATTAAAATAAATAACTCAATCCCATACCTGAATTCAACATAAACAATTCATAAACCAATTTCTCTAATCTCTTCTGCACTAATCCTGATCCACTACGTTTCTGCTGCGCTACTCTGATTTCCTGAAAAATGCTAAATGATTTAGAATGAGTCACATGGACTCAGTAGGACTTATACCCAACTATCATAATATACTAACAAATCTAACTGCTAATTATAAGCATAACCAGACCCACCAATTGCTATAATATCATATAGGCTATTTATCATGTTTATTTATTTAAATGGGATTTCTTTCACCAAATTACCCATTTAAACATGCCTCTACATTAACTTGGCTACTAACTAGTCTGGTCTATATGTTTATGCCATCTAGACCTGCATGAGCCAACTGTGCATGCTTCCATACCATTTCCATTCCATAAGTCTGAGTAAATCATATGACATACTTGGACTTCTCAACTCCAGCTCTAAATATATATATATATATATATAAGAAGTACCATATAGTAAGCTAGATCCTTAGTACACCTAGGTAGGGCGTACTTAGGATAAACCGCGGTATCCAGGATCGAATGATGCACCGGATTTCACTACATCATCTGCTGCCCTAGGACCACTAATGTAGGCTGGAGGACCTCAACAAGTAAAAGCCATATATTTACTCAGACATAACCAATTCAATCAACCAGATATGCCAATTATCAAGTCATGCACAACCATTTCATTATACCAACAATTCATGCAATAGACCAATCAGAATAGAATATGCAAATATCATTCACATAATTCAATTTCACACCAATTTATGCAATTGACCCAATCAGAAAGGAATATGCAACATAATGAGACATATTAACTTCAATTAAGCACAATTTCATATCAATTTATCAAATGATGCATATTACAAATTTATGCAACCACTAATATTATTCAATTATGCTCCAGAATTATCATGTCCAAAATAACAGTATTTATGACTTAAAATTATTCTTGACATGAATCGGATTTAAATATTAATAGCAAAGGTCATAATTTTCATTTGCATAATTTAATACAATCAACACAATTAACTATCAATCATATATAACTAATTTTTGATAATTACTAACACATAATCAACCACATTTATCTCGGACCAATGCAATTCATGAATATAACTAAAACTATGCATGAATGACATGAATGATATTTAATTAAACATATGCACACAATTAAACAATTACACCACATCATTATTCATCATTTTCTAACTAATAATCTAATAATCATATTTTAACATATTAATTAGTGCTAGCTTAAGTTGGGATGCCTACCTCAAGTAGAACGATATATTCCCGTGTCCAGGAAACCCACACCGATTTAACCACGGGGCAACCGAGGCGAGGTGAAACCAGACTATCCTCCAATCCTACGATAAAAAAATGATAACTAAATCAATCAACTCACTTAATTTAAGTAATTATATAACTAAGAGGAGAGGGGGTTTAAACAGGAGAGAGAGAGAATGAGAGGGAGAGAGAGCGCACGGGAGAGAAGCGAGGGAGAGAGAGAGAGTGAGATAAGAGAGAGAAGGAGAGTGTGCGAGAGAGGGAGAGAGAGAGTGAGCGAGAGGAGAGAGAGGAGAGAGAGTGCGGCAGGGGGGTAGGAGAGAGACGGGAATGGGAGAGCGGCGCTTGCGCCGCCCCCCTCTGCGGCGCAGCTGCATGCGCCCGCGGCGCTGCGGCCGCCGCGCAGACACCGCGCGGGCGCGGTCAAACCGAGGGGGGGCGAAGGAGAGAGAAGAGATGGGAGAGAGAGAGAGAGACCCCGAGACGCGAGAGAGAGGGGGTGAACGGCGGAGGCGGGAGCGGCGGGAGGAAGGAGGAGGGGGAGAGAGAGTAGAGACGGGAGAGAGAGATCGCGAGGGCGCGGGAGAGGGAGGAGAGAGAGAGAACCCGCGCGCGGCGGAGGGGGGAGAAGAGAGAGAGCGGGAGCCCGAGGGAGAGCGGGAGAGGGGAGCACGCGGCGGAGGGGGAAGCACGGCGTGGCGGCGGTCGACGGCGGCCCTCGACGACGCTGCGACGGCGGAAGAAGAAGAAGAAGAAGAGGAGCGACCGGGGGGGGGGTACGAGCGGGACGCGGCTCCGGTCGCGACGGCGGCAACGTCCCCGGCCAGGGAGAAAAGAGAAGAAGGAGAAGAAGAGGAGGAGAGGCGGTCGCAGCGGCGACGGCCGCGGCGGGAAAGAGAGAGAGTGTAGAGTGGAGGGGGGGGGCACGGCGGCGTCGGGCACGGCGGCACAAGAGAGAGAGGGGCAGGCGGGACAAGGGGGCGGGGGTCTCGCGGCTGCACCGCGTTTGCGCGGCCACGACGACGGGAGAGAGAGAGGAGAGCAGGGGAAGCGGGAGGGGGGAGCTAAGGCGGCAAAGGGACGACGGCGAGGCGATGGCGTGGGATAAAAATAGAGAGAGAAAGAGAGGCAGCGCGAGGGGGCGGGATGGTCGCGGGTGCAGAGAGAGAGAGCCGTCGGGGGGGGGGGGGGGGGAACAGAGGGGGAGAGGGAAGAGAGAAACAGAGAGCTGGAGGGAGAGAGGGAGCAGGAGCGGGAGGTGGATGGCGGCGGCGACCTCACGGAGACGATGGCGCGACGGCGGGAGTGGGAAGGAGAGAGGGAGACGGCCGCGACGACGGCGGTGACGCGGCGTTGGCAGCAACAACGACGACGGCGACAAAGAAGAAGAAGAGGAGGAGTGGAGGCAGAGGCGAACGGCGACGGTGGCGACAACTCGCAGCAACGAGGCGGCGTGGGATGAAGGCGGTGCGGAGGAAGTTTCGGGAGGGGGCGGAGGAAGGCGGTGGCGACGGAGGCGGTGAGAGAGAGAAGATTCGAGAGTGTTTTTTTTTTTAATTTTTTTTTAAATACCGAATATTACAAGTTACTTGGGGAGGGCGTGGATGGCGGCGACGACGGCGATGGCGCAGAGCCGCTTCTCCGCCGGCGACGAGGTGTCTTCCTGGCCCTGTGCGCAGTCGTCCTCCGTCGCGAGGCAGGGACCCGGGCGGTTCGCCGGCGGCGACGACGGGGACGACCGGCGGAGGCAGGCGAGGAGGCGGTGCGTAGGGCCATGTTTGTCAGCTGCTGGGCTCCCAGCTAAGATGTTGGGGGGTTGCCGAAGACGAATCCTCCCTTCCCCCACCGCCGCCGCTCCTCCCGGTGCCGCTTCCTGATGCGGAGTACGTGGCGGAACCCTAGTTGGGGGCGCTCGTGTGCCCGCTTATCGGATGGAGAAGTACGGGCTTTTCCTGTCAACAGGAAGACATGCGGACTTGAATGTACAGTCTTGTGGGAGAGGAGAAACAGCGCTGCTCTGCCGTGGATTCAAGGAGGGGCTGTCCGAGTTTGACTGTAGAATAAACTTGTATGCTAGCATCAAAATGTTGTAGATACGAGTTGTCGATGATCCCTTTCTGATGTGAAATTTGGGGATCGGCTTCCAATTTCTGCAAACTTGATCAGGATCTACGCTTGTGGTTGTAAGTAATTTGGGGAAATGGTGGAAGAAAAGATTCGGTTCAGGACAACTGCCCGTCAAACACGAGGAGTCTTGGCAGATGCCCTCGATCATGCCATCGATATCACACCATCGGCTGTGGATGAGGATCGAAAAAGAGATGGATCAAAATTCTAATCCTCTGCCTGGACGAAGATGCTCTGCTCTTCTGCCTCTTTTTATATGTAACTTGATAAGCTGGATTCCAAAATATAATAATAAGCAACAGGATCTCCTTTCTCTTATCGGATTGTTTTAATCTCGGGTCGTGTCGCCACTAGATCTTGGCGGATCTGGCGAGTATTATTACGAGGACAGCTCGTTGTAGATAAATCAAAGCAAGCTTAAAACTGAACTATTAAATAATCCAAAATGAATTGGACGTTTATTTTAACTTAAACATATTAATCATTGTCGTGTACACCCTTCATAGACAAACAAATAATTTAAGAGATTAAGATAAAATTAGTCATATACATAACTGTGCATGATAGTCTAATGATAAAGTATGATTTTGATGGAATAAGAAAATACCATCTGAATCGAAGTGAACTAATAAATCAAGGTGCAATGACACAGTTGGATATGGTTACTGCATTTTATTTATAATTAAAACATGAATACACTTGAGGTGGCATCATGCCCTGGATAATTAACAGAATCCGAGTCAAGGATATGAACAGGACCGATCGAACCAGAATGGAAATTTGATCTCCGAGAATAACAAGACAGGATTCTTCAACCGATCCTGATCAAAGTGTGAGGAGCAACCAAGAGTTACAGAACTATTCAGCCCAGACTCTCCTCGGAGCTCCAAGAACCATGTCCTTTCAATTTCCGTACTGTTTCTGGAGAACATGGAAGAAGAATCGTGTATCGCCGGAGCTTCTTCATGTATCGGGAACGTTCAGATCCTGGAAGAGCTCCGGCAGGTGAGCGTTGGTGAGCTTGGTCCTCTTGCTGAGTTCGCGCTTCTTCTTGGGCTTGGGCTTCAACATAACGCCATGGACCTGAGCCATCGCCTTCCTCTTGGCAGTGTTCGTCGCCGGCTTCATGCCGTTCTTCTGCAGATCCTTCTCGATGTCAACCATGTCTCGTGGAAGCTCAATACCCCGGAACAGCTGTTTCAGATCATCGTCCACCTTGATAACAACCTTTGCGTCGTTTGGGTAGACCGTGTCCTCCTGAGAGTCTAGGTTGGATAACAGCCATATCTGTCCTCCTGCTTTCAGTTTCTGCAAGAAACGCATCCGATCATCAATATGCATTTCGTTCACGTTTCAGAAGCAGAAAGCATTAAGACGGTAAAAAAAAAAAACAGCTATCGATATGGACCGTGTTCATGTTTCGGAGAATGAGACTCAAAATCCATGAAAGAAGATCACCATACGCTTAAATGCTCTTGACTAATTTATTTAACAATAATGACATGGCTGATAATCAATCACTGCAAATACAGGAACTTGTTCTGTAAAGCGTAAACCCTTCAGTGTGGCCCGAGAAGCCTTCGTCCCAATGTACGCGGTCATATCTTTCAGTAGCACAAAGTGAGCATGATGTTTACGCATCCTGAACAGCCTTATAATCTCGTGCATTTATTTCATTTTTCCCCGGTGGAAGTGATGCCTACCGACAGCAAACAATAAAATCATCAACTCTGTTGCCTTTCCTTCGATAAATGATCACTGGATGATTCCACCCGAACCTCATTTCTAAAAGTTAATAAATCTAGCTCAGCTCTCATTGCATCGCATGGTTGTGAATCATTTAGAGAGATTCAGATATCAAATCAGTCCAAACTTCTCAATCCATGAGCTCAAACACATCTTTATCCATCCCAGGTGTTCAAACAAATAGCAGCTGGCCTGCTGCTATTTTCCTTGGTGCATTTTCAAAACGGTGAAGTCTGCCTTTCTCGCCTCACCTTCACCCAGTGGTTACCTGGATCCCTTGGCAGCCTTTTCTCCATGATGCATATTTAAACAATCAAGGCTGCTTTTCTCGCTGCATAATTTTAAATGATTTGAGGTTAATAAATCGATGGAATTAGTAAGTTTAGGTGTATAAATCTTAAATTATCATATTTCTTGGTGCAGTTATGCTGTTTACAGAAAAATTGTTAATTTTAATCATAAATAATGTAGCTTTTGTCACTATGCCTTTGACTAAAACAAAATTGTCATCTGTGTTCTTGTGGTGCTGCACAATTTCATAACCCCAAGCCTCCCCACACTCCCCCAGCGATCACAAAATCGTGGATACTAATTTTAATTGGCTTTGAAGCAATAGCAAGTTTAGTATCCCACCTTCATAAGATCCAGAGTTCTCCCTCTCAATCAACCATGAATTGAATTTATCTCACTTTAATAGTTCTTCATTGTCCTTGTGGAGCAAACTCAGCCCTTTGTGAGGAGAAAATTAGCAGAGCATAAGCTTAGAATTCTCTTCTTTCTCTTGTGAAAACACATAAATGTTTCTCTTGACAGAAATTATGACCAAAAACTTCTTCTCGGCATCATAGAATGCAATATTACATGATAAAGTCCAGATGATGTCAAGCTAGGCACCTCAGGCATCTAACTAGAAGTGCCATTTATGATTAGCACCTCAACCAAAAATTTTAGGTGTGGTTTATGGTCTGGATTGGTTAATCTCGCAAAACATGCTCACAAGCACCAAGATGCTGTCTACATCACAGCCCATGTGACCACGAAAACAGAACAACTTTCATGGTGCAGGGATGAAAGAAATTTTCTCCTTTGGAAGGAACTGAGATTTTCTCCCTTCTAGGAAAATAAATAAAAATAATGAAGTTCCATATCAAATTTTCGAAGGACCATGTAACAGAAGCGCCATAGGATTTGTAACGAACTTCACCCAAACAACCCAAACTTTTTGTCACAACACTTGTAGGCAATAACTTGTTTTCTTTCACAAAGAAGTCAGCCAGGAAGCTTAGGGTGCGTTTGGGAACCACTCAGAAGGACTTTTTTTTCACTTCTCCTTCTCTCTGAAGTGCTTCTAATTTTTATGTTACCGTTTGGCTACACTCCTATTTTCACTTCTCCTCCTTGTCGAAGGCAGAAGTTCGGAGGAGAAATTTTCTCCTTCTGAAAAGTGCTCCAAGCGCTCCCGTGCCAGCCCCCCGACCTTGTTCCTCCGTGAGCACCCCCTGGCAATGGACTCCGTTCGGGACCCCCCCCCCCCGCGGCGAGCTCCCTCCCCCACCGGTGACCCCCCCCTCGGTGAGCCCCCTTCCCCACGGGCGACCCCCCCTCGGCAAGCCCCCTCCCCCAGCCCTGTCCGGGAGGATCCCAGCGAGCCTGCTGGCCGGCGGCGGGATCAACATCCTGAACCTGAGCCGGAACTCGCTGGAGGGGGAGATCCCCGACGTGTTCGCGGGGAGGAGCTACTTCACGGCGCTGGACCTCTCCCACAACCGGCTGCGGGGGAGGGTGCCGCCGTCGCTGAGCACGGCGGCGTTCGTGGGGCACCTGAACGTCAGTCACAACCGGCTGTGCGGGCGCATCCCGGAGGGGGAGCCCTTCGACCCCCTCCCCCACCAGCGATCGCCCTCCCCTCCGCGAGCGCCCCCGCGGCAGCAGACTCCCCTCTGCGACCCCCCCCCCGCTGGACATGTCCCTTTCGCGAGCCCCCCCTGTGTTCCTCCCCCTCCGTAAGCCCGCACCTCACCGATGAGCACCCTGCCCCCTGTGCTTGGCTTGGGACGAAAATGACTTCTCGATTTGTCAAAAAAATTTCCAAACACCTTTTGCTTCCATAAATATGAAGCACTTCAGAAGGAAGTGCCTTTTAAAAGAAGGTCCTTCTACGAGAAGTTCTCTCACCGAATTGCCAAACGCACCCTTACTTGCCTTTCATTTTCACAAACACCACCTAATTTTGTTCACTTATTCCTCACACTCGCACAAACTAGTGCCATCTTTTGTATAAGAAACATCAAAATTTCCACAAGAGAATCAGCTATGAAGACACATTATCTGTAATAATATTCACAGCTCTTTCACTTAAGTTTATCAAGACTCATGTTATATTGCCAACTTATTTCCCCCAAACCCAATATATGCAAATAATAGACAATTTTGTGATTTTTCAGGAACCAAATTTGCAAAAAAAAAATGATTATTGAATAAATGTGCAAAAAAGAAATTTCCTGTGTCAATTTCCAAAGAAATGTGTAGCTCCATGCATTATACCAACTCTTACCCTAAACCTCCAGATGATAAAAGCAAGCTTTCTAATCCTTGTCAAACTCTGCAATCTACATTCTAAGATAAAACCTCCATAACCTCAATCTTATTTGGAAAGGATCCTATAGGGAGTAAATATAACATGATCAATTTATTACTAAAGGGTAGATAAAACAAATAGCTGAGAACTTTTGAGGATCAACAAATAAATGTTTATCTCAAGGAACTAAAAAGTAATAAAACCAAAAGGCCCTAAAATGAACAGGTGCAAACGAGCCAAGCTGAATAATATGTTGTTCAAACTCGGCTTGTTTAGCTCTACACAAGTTTGAGCCCCTACAAGTAAGCCCCACCCATGTTAGACCTTGGCTGATTAATCAAGCCAAATTTGAGCTTGAATAGGAGTTTGATTCAAGTTTAATTCAAATTAAGCTTGATATGAATTTGTTTATAAAGTTCAAACTTGAGCTTGACCAAGATACATTTAGAACTAGAACTTGAACTCATTATGAAACTTTATCTAAGTTTAAACTCAAACGAAATTCTATTTTATCTTATTTAATAGATTTAATTGACGCTATATAACTATGAATACTCTGCACTTTAATTTTTAAATAAATATTCAATCAAATAGTTAATCGAGTATTTATTTGAGCTGCTCATGAATTATCAAGTCAAACAAGGGTCTGTTCAAGCTCAGCTCATTAACAATCAAGCCTTTTTTTGTTCAAGCTTAACTGCTTAACATAATAAATGACCAAGCCAAGATTTGACCTACTTGTCAAGTGTATTGAATTGTATACACTACTAAAATGTAACTTCTGGATGATAATAGAAGGCGTTTCCTTATTCCTATTGCACATACAGGATAATGCTAAATGAGGAAGAGCAGTAGAAAAAGCTAGTCAGAGAGAGATAACTCTTAACACATACACAATAAATGTCGATAGTTTCCACCAGATTCTCAAATCAGGATTCACCAACTCACAGTATTCACAATGATTTTGGCCTCTCTCATTAGGATTACCAGCATTCATGTGATCAAGAATTTGTATACTACAGCAACATGAAGACATGTAAGGTTGGCGAGGTTGGGATCAGACCCTTGATCTGCCAGGGCTGGCTGATCCTGATCTGGATCAGCCCGGAATTGGCACTGGGATCCACCAATTGGCTAGAACATAGATTACTGATCCCAGTCTGAATAAGCTCATTCTTACCCGGATCAGCCAATTCTGCAAACCATGTATGCCATCCTACAATAGCCCTGTTCAAAAACGCACTACATTGATATCCGCTCTTCAACTCATTTCATGTAGATTTCTAGTTAAAAATATTTAGGTATTTACTCTAAGATTATTGCAAATCATATGCATAATATCCCTTCTTCCACAAAGGAAAAAAAGCTGTGCCAGGCACCTTCCAAAATGATGAATATATTGCCATGTCATTATTGTCAAATAAATTAAAAGTAGAGTCCATTGCATATTGAATCAGGTTCCTGTAATCAAACATGTTAACATCTTCAGATATCGAGGAGCAAGAAAGCATCGCCTTGAACATCTGATACTGCATAGATAAGTGGGTTCCCTAATGAACTGGTATGCTTCTTCCCATCAGTGGTAGCCAGTTGATCAGACTATTGGCTGTTGCAGCTCTAATAAGGGCTAGTTGAAATTTTCTCTATTCTTGTTTCTTACTGAACTTTCATTTTTCCTTCTTCCAGAAAAACTTTGTTTTTCTTTCCTTTGCATTAATATGTTTTTTCTTTCTTCTTCATAAACATAAGTGCGCAATGTATTGTGGCCTTTTTAGGTCATCTTTCAAAGATGCAGCAGTTTACATTTGCAGAAAACTTTTTTTTTTCCTTTGATCACCTTGGTATACGTTTCTTTCTTCTTTGTAGGTATATCCTACATGCAACAACTTTTGGCCTTGTTATGTCATCTTTCAGAAAGGCATCAAAGTTTTACACCCACATTTCCTAATGAAAAATTATAATTAAGTGTCCTACTGTCCTTGGCAATTCCTGGCCCCTGATCTCCTTATAAAAGAAAGTAGGTGCTGTCAATTATTCCTGTCCATTTCCTGCACCCTTAAAAATTGTAGTTGACTCTTTTTACACTCAATTTCATGCAATCACAGTAAATAGAAGGGATGCAGCTTCCTTGAATAAAATGGAAAATATAAACAAATTAAGTTTGAAATGATATTATTGCAGAAATAGAATTAGACTTACGTTCACAAAAAACCAGAATGCTTAAAGGTTCAAAATTGTTTAAATGGCATCAACACACATATAGAGCACATAGAATATCAAATGTAACATCTTAACAGTCACTGACCTGTAAATCGTCCAAGACAGATGGGTATGAATCCTTGAGATCAACAACAGCAATCCCCTCTGGAAACTTCCGCACAAAATCAAGAAGTTCACTTTTGTTCTTTAGGTTATGCTTGGACTGCATATCCATTCAGGGGGAAATTCAGCTAACATGAGAAGCCTCATAGACAACATATATTCAAGAAGAACAAAGGGTATGTGTATGTGCAGATTTCAGTCATATCCAGCAATAACCCTTTTACTAAGAGTACCACGCTTATCCTGGAGAAGGTAAAAATTCCACTTAAAGATTTGTAGGGATTTAGCAAGCTGCTATTCTTCCTGCTAAGAAAGAGTTGATAAAGAGCTGCAACATGGAATAATCTTTACTAAGAGGCCACCCTACAGTCCTACTAGGGGGCCTGGCCTAATTAAACAGAAAAATGTATCTGATCACATCATGAAGACAAGGTTAGGTAAGATCCCTTAGGTATTGACAACTAGCAGTGCTGGGACTCAGTCGGTTTGCACATAGTTGCCACCAGAGTGGCATCCAAGTTTGTGGCAATGGGTAGTTCAGATAAGTTGGAGCTAACAAAAGCTGTACCCTCAATTCAGCCCTTGCCAACATAGAGAAGCAAACTAAATATATATTACTCCTACTGCACAAATAATTAATGTGATAATAAAATAGAAATTGTTGATTTGTATTCAAAATGAAGCAAAAGCATGAGTTTAAAATTACCTTATACGAGAAGCATTTTCCATCATAATTAACTTTGTGATTGTTCTTTAGGCTGTCAAATACAGCCTTGTTATTCTTGATATCGACATAGCATCGGTCGTTTATCTGGTCAGGTGTAAGGGCTTCCCTTGTCTGCACATGCTTGGAATTGTTAATCAATGAATGGCAGAAAAAATATAAACCATAATACAGGAAAAGTGTAGTGCTAAATCATGTTTAATACCAAGATATGTTGTATAAAGTTGGCATAATGCGTCAGCATAAAATCCAACACTCTGACCTGGAAGGGTCCTTAGAGACGAATGCAAAAAGAACACTTTGAGAACAGTCATTGTAGGGGACCTACACTAGATGAATTGTTCAAGGTCAAATTAGCTATCAAAAATCATACTAAGCATACATTTGTTTGTTTTCTCCATTACTTAAAAGTATTATAAAATCTATTATGTTACTAGGATCCAAAAGCATATTCAAGAAGATTATAATAAATTGACTATACATAACATTATATGCATAGAAGTCAAGCATGCAATAGTTCATATCCACAATCTACATGCCCTGTGCTAACGGCTGCATTATATTTTAGTACTCAACAAGGAGAATTAGCTTGAGTGACTTCCTATCAGCCGATGGACTACTTAAGGTGGATACCAACAATGCCCGGACAAGAGGAATAAGGGATCTGCTTGTATACAAAGGGTTAACTTACAAAACATTGCAGCGTTTTCAATACTCGGATCAAATTAATTTTTATATGCTCATGAAAATCCTTATAAATCGATCCTAAAATAAGATAAAAATTCACTGAAACCAAAACGAAAATTCAGTCAAAACGCCAAATTTAGATTTAATCAGCACATATACAAAATAAGATCGGCTGTCACTGAAACTTCGTGCTATTGGAGGATGCCGCTCCTTCCCCTCCCACCAACGATTTAGTGTCAATACACCAAAGAATCCGAGTTCCCTTCTTGGGTGAGGAAAGGTAGAGTGCCTCGAAGAAGTTCTTGACTTTGATCATGGATTCACCGTCATAGATCTCATACCCACCAAGATACCATCCATATTCAGGCAAGTCGCCAACTAAAGTAATTTGCACATACAAAGAGGGAGTCTTGATCGTGCATCCAGAGTCTACCAATCTTAAAACGGTACCTGCAGCAACAGATCAATGACGCGTTTGATCTGCGCCCCAACGGGCGACTTCCGGATGGCATTGATGTGCTGCAGCCTCTCGGTGTCGCTCGAGAACTTAACCGGCGCTACCGTGGGGGCCACAGACGGCGCCGCCCGGTGCGATGACGCCGGCTTTAACGACGATGGCCTTGTGACGGAATCGGTGAGTATGGACTGACATTTGCTCTGCTGCTTCACGAACCTGTCCAGGCTATCCTTCAGAGACATCCTTCCCCCCGAACCAGAATGGACTCCTCGGCAAAGACTGATATTCTGATCTCTCGGAGACACCGCGACGACCGTGGATTTGACAACAGAAGGCGATAAAATTGGATCTTTCTGATCTGCTTCTGCGAGGGACGGAGGAGAGACAACTCCTCTGGTTCGATCAAGAGGCCAAGAAATGTCAGCCTACCAAGCTCGGACAACGAGAGAGAGAGAGAGAGAGACGCTCCTCTGCCCCTTTTCGCAGCGCATCGAATTACCGATACAGCTAATTTGTAATCAATCCCCCAAATATAGTCGTATTGCCAAGAAACCTCGACAATTTTTTTGTGTACGCCTCGTGAGTATAGAACGACTTTCATGTCCTTAGCCCTTAGGTCTATGAACAATAATTTGAGAAAATAATTAACACAAATTTAGTGTGCCAGTTTTTCTATCATTTGAAGATTTTCTCTATTTTTTACACAGAATAAAAAAAGACATTAAATACATTTCTAAACCAAAAAAATATCGGAGATTTTTTACCATAATATCTGATAAAATAATGCAAGCAGCCGTACGCCACATCAAAAGACATTGAACTGAGAGCTCAGGATAATATTCATCTAAAGCTCCTTCTCTTTTTTTATTTTTTTTATTTTGAATGACTAAAGTTCCATCTCTTTCTCTTTGCATAATGCCCTCTTTGGTTAGAGTTTTATTTTTGGTACTATATCAATATTAATATTAATATTTTCAAATGTTGGAGTATCAATATCAAAAGTAATATAAGTTGAAACTTGCATTACATAATATACTTTATTTGCATTACAAATTCTAAAGTTGATACAATTAACCAAACACCTCTTAATAGTTCTTATCAATATCAATTTTAAAATTAATAGTGATAAAGATACTTAATAGTGTTAACAAATAGGGCGTAAACCCGAACTTTTTTTTGAAGCGCCATATACATTATTTAGCCAGATTGATGTACACAGCATTCACACGAAATGTAATAATATGTATTTTTATAGCATTATCTAAATTATAATCATGTGATTCACAATTGCAATATCCAATTGTGAATCACTATATTCAGTGTTTGTAGTATCCTGTGGATTCTAATAAGAAATATGTACCTAAAGACAAAAATAAACATGGCGTAAAGAATTATGTATAAACATAAATTTTTACAAAAATAACTATTTCACTCAATATCTCGATATTGCTGACTAAAAAGAAGAGATAACTTCTTTTCATTGTTAAAGTTAGAATCAATGATAAAAATTTAATTATCTTGTAGACTTGTTGTCAATGGCCTAAATTTGGTTCTTGAAAGTATTTTCCTGCAAGCAATTCCAAATTAGAAAAAAAATTTATGAGTGTTATCAAATGATCAAATAATAGAATTAAAAATTACCATCATTTGTTCTAATGTTCTTTTCTTTTTCTTTATCATTTTTAGATTTTATTTTACCAACACCAAGTTTATTTCTCATCCAAGAAATAATCCTTTCATCAACAATGTTAAAGTTAGTTGAAATCATCGGCTCTATATTTTGTTAAGGTAAATTTATTTTCATCATCTTAATCTTTATTTTTATTCGTGGGTATCTCATGTGCATCTATGGACTTTCATCGACAAATAACATTTCACTCTTCATTTAAAAGATCTCTTTAGAAAAAAAAATGTTGGACTTGTAATGAAAAAATAAATGGTTCGTCTCATAATTATCACCCATAGTTACAATTCTAGTGTACGTTTTGGGTAAAATGCGTGCTAGATTATGTTTTAAATTTCTATCTACATTAAAGTGAAGAGTGAAATGCACTCAGTCATTTTTACACTCTTCCTACTAGTTATCATCCAGATTGGGACAAAAGTTATGACAATTTGTCAAGCCGAATCTCCTTTTAAAATATTTGTTCCCTTTACATATGATAGAACTTTTCTTTTTGAAGTGCTATATATATATAAATTACTCACCATGATGTGCACAACATTCACACGAAATTCTAGAAGAATGTTTACAAGGTAATTCTACCTATATATGTTGTCCTTGTTGACGATATAAAGCAAATGTGGCATCTCGGATAAGATGAGGTGGACATATCAATGTGCATTTACATTTCATTTATATTCATTTGTATGTAATCGGTTCAATTGAACCACAATGTAACTTCAATTCATATATAAAGGTTTACAGAAGGGAGCAGATGACCTTAATTGAGAATATGCACTTTCCCACCTAGTCTTTGCTTTGTGTGTTCTC
Source organism: Cryptocoryne crispatula var. balansae (assembly GCA_036172225.1). Lineage (NCBI taxonomy): Eukaryota > Viridiplantae > Streptophyta > Magnoliopsida > Alismatales > Araceae > Cryptocoryne > Cryptocoryne crispatula. The sequence continues at coordinate 3,479,974 of CM069921.1, forward strand.
TACTCCACTGAAACTTCTCTTCCTCAGCACCTACAGATTTGATCCATCAAGAGAATTCTCATAAATTATCACCTATTCTAGCATGGTATCAGAGCACTGGTGAGATCCATCCATCTCTACAATCTATATTTTACTGTGTTTTAATTTTTCTTTTCCATAAGTTTGGTCTTCACTGAATAAAATGGAAGAATCGGGGATTAGCTCTTCTTCAAATTCTTTGTCTTCTGTTTCAAAGCTATCATTTGCTACTAGATCTGTTTTCACCTCTTTCAAGTATTTCCCACCAGTTTTCTATTAAATTGAATGTTGAGAATTTCACTATATAAAAGGAACAACTTGTTTTGTTTCTCAAAACCTATCAATTAATGGAATTGGTGGATAGAAGCCTTCCTTGTCTATTTGAGTTTATTTCATATCCTTCAAATCCGACACTGGAAATACCCAATGCGGATGCTGATATATGGAAACAACATGACAATCTTATCATTATTCTTATTATGACTTTAGTTAGCGGCTCTATTCTTCTGTTGAATGTTGGTTTGGAAACCTTGGTTGAGGTATGGAAGGTTATCACTGCCTTGTATGGTTTCAAGTATAAGACTCGTGCACTTCAATTACGTCTTCAGCTGTAGCAACTTAAGAAAGGGAACATGAAAGTCACATAATATCTTCTCAAGATGAGGAACATTGCTAATTCCTTGAGTATGGCTAATGAGCCAATATCTGATAGTGAGCTTCTCCTTCACATTTTAACTGGACTTGGCCCAGAATATGATGCATTTGTAACGACAGTCACTAATAGATCTGATTTGTCAATAATGTGATAAGAAGGGACACACGGTTTTAACATGCTAGAAGTGTTTTGATGTATATTTCAAACCAGATGGTAATGTTAATTAGGGTAATTCAGCTTCTTCTCCTCCACTATTTGCAGCTAATTTAGCTTCTACACAACTTATATCTTAGGATGTCAATTGGTACTCGAATGCTAGAGCAAATAGCTACATGACACTAAATGTAAATCTTTTACAGAATGCCCATGAATTACATTGGGCAAGAAAAAGTTCTAATAGGAAATAGAGATGGTCTAAATATTTCTCAAGTGGGCACTTCAAAGTTACAAACACTTTAACCTTCTCAATACTTTATATGTGCCTTCCTTGTCTAAAAATCTTTTATCAGTCTCTCAATTTACAAAAGATAACAATGTGTCATTTGAATTCTTTCCTAACCATTGCATTGTTAAGGAAATCAAAAACCAAATGGTGTTGGCTCAGGGGTATAACATTAATAGACTATATTGTCTATCGAATGAGGACTTCATTCATCTAACTAGCTTACGCCATGTTTGGTAACACTATTAGGTACCTCTATCACTATCAATTTTAAAATTGATATTGATAGGAATCATTAAGAGGTGTTTGGTTAATTGTATCAATTTTAAAATTTGTAGTGCAAACAAAGCATATTATGTAATACAAGTATCCACTTGTATTACTTTTGATATTGATACTCCAATATTTGAAAATATTAATATCAATATTGATATAGTACCAAAAATGAAACTCTAACCAAACATGGCATTAGTTGTTAAAGTTGTGGAAGTTTGGCACAAGAGGCTCAGCCATCTCACTCTACAAGTGGTTCAAAAAGTTCTTCATATAGTTGGTGCATCATTTACTAGTAGTAATACCTTTTTCTTTTGCTCGGATTGTGCAGTTGCTAAGTGTCATAAATTGCACTTTTCATCTTCTAATTATATTTCAAAGTTTCCATTAGAGTTGGTCACATCTAATGTTTAGGGTCCTTCACCCTACACTAGTAATAATGGTTGTAAATATTATGTAATCTTTGTTGATCACTATAGTAGGTTTACTTAGTTATACCACTTGTGGCTAAGAGTGATGTAGTTAAAATGTTTCTTATCTTTAAACAAGTTGAGAACTTGTTTTCATGCAAGATAAAGTACTTTCAAAGTGATTGGGGTGGTAAATTTCAATCTTTGTCTCCTTTATTTGCTAAACTTGGTATTGTTCATCGTGTGGCATGTTCTCATTCTCAACATCACAATGGCATTTTTGAGTGCAAACATAGACATATAGTAGAATCCACACTCGGATTACTTAGTCATGCTCAATTACCATATGTCTTTTGGGAAGAGGCTGTCCAATGTGATGTATATCTTATATATAGATTGCCTACACTACACATGTGTTGATTAATCTTTGTCTATTTGAGAAACTGTTTCACAAGAAACTAGATCATTCCATATTGAAAGTTTTTGAATGTGCATGTTATCCTTATTTGAGGCCTTATAACAATCATAAATTCACTTTTTGATAAGAATGGTACATCTTTTTTGGGGAATAGTGATAAACACAAGAGTTACAAGTGCTATCTACCTCACACTAGTTGGACATATATTGCTATACATGTTGTTTTCAACAAGAATTCCTTTCCATATAACAAGCTTGTGCATGCATCTTCTTCTAACTGGATGAGTCTCAAGTAGTCACTTTATGAACACCAATTCTTCCTACACCACTAACCACCGTTACAAATAAGGATGCATCATCTCCTTCGTCTCCTTGGACAGAATTCACAATATGTCACCTTGACAACAATACGTGGACATGTATGTAGTTTTCCAACATAGTTCTACTTTTGATTCTCCCTTGGATGTTGCATCTACACCTGATGTCACAAGATATTCAGATGTCTCTTCTTCTTCTGAGCATTCTTCTTCACCTAAAAAAGTTCAAATCTATGAAGGATATCCTATGTAGACCAGATTTATCCACTTCTAACTAGACGATCAAATATGCTATGAATGTAGAACTAGTTGATGCTGAATTGACATGCTTTACCTCATCTAATAAGCAACTCTGTTGGCATTAAGCCATGTCTGATGAGTTTATGGCACTACAAAACAATGCACATACATAGGTTTTTGTTCCTGCACCATCTGGTACAAATATTATAACATGCAAATGGATCTACAAAATTAAAGAAATTCTGATAGATCTACTGTTAGACATAAAGTCGGATTAGTAGCAAAGGGGTATAGTCAAGAGTATGATATTGATTACACTGAAACATTTAGTCTAGTCATTAAACCATCTACCATAGGGTTAATTTTATCACTTGCTATAGGTAATCAATGGAAGCTCAAGCAACTTGATGTAAACAATGTCTTTTTACATGGTCATCTCTCTGAAGACACATTCGTGGAGCAACCTCTAGGGTTTGTTGATAGAACTTATCCTACTCATGGCTTCAAACTACAGAAGCCCTTATATGGTCTTAAACAAGCTCCTCGAGCTTGATTTCATAGATTGTATTATCATCTTATGACCATAGGATTTAAGACCTCTATATGTGATCCGCCTTTGTTCTTATATTCCAATGATGGCATTCTTATTTGCCTATTAATCTATGTGGATGGCATTATACTTACGGGGAACCATTCTACAGCCATCTCTTAACTAGCTTCAGATCTGTCAAACACTTTTTTCTCTTAAAGATATGATCTTCACTTCTTTTAGGCATTGAGGCTAATCAGACAGTAAGTGGACTACATCTCACTCAAACCAAATACATTCTTGATCTGCTAAATAAGGCAGAGTTGCTTGATTCCAAGCCCTTGTCTACACCCATTGCATCTCAGACATATATTTCACAACATGATGAAAAAACTTTTTCAAACCCCACATATTTTCTGAGTTTGGTTGACTCTCTACAATACATCACTTTAACATGACATGATGCCAACTTTGTTGTTAATAAAGTTTGCCAATTTTTGGCTACTCTTCCATCCGTGCATTTAGTATTGGTAAAAAGAATTTTGAGATATCTTGAAGCAACAAATCAATTTGGTCTATTCATTAGACCAACTACCTTCCATCTTCAAGTATTCTCGGATGCAGACTAAGTTGAGTGCCTATATGATAATTTAATCTCTTGGTCGGCCAAAAAAGCAAAGGATTATGGCCAGATTAAGCATTGAAGCTGAAATGCATTCTCTTGCCATGGCTGCTACTTATTTAATTTGGTTACTTCAATTAGCAAAAGAGTTGAATTTCTCCGTGCCTTATCCTATTGTATGGTGTGACAATATTTTTGCAATTTATCTTAGTGCAAATCCAACCTTTAGAGTTAGAACACAACATGTTGAGGTTGATTATCATTTCATTAGGCAACTTGTTCATGACAAAGTGATTATCATTAAACACATTGCAAGCAAAGACCAAATAATTGATATCTTTACCAAACCACTACCTATTCAGTAGTTTGAACAATTCAAGTACAGTTAAGCGTCAATTCCTCGCTTTACTTCGAGAGCGGTGTTGACGACATAAAACAGACATGACATCCCGGATGAGATGAGGTGAGTTAGAATAGTGCCATAATGGCTAGGTAGGGGAGGTACCTATGCTTATAAGCCTGGGCCTCTTTAACTCAGTACTGCGATTTTGGGTTGGTTGACATGGTATCAGAGTTAAGGGCTATGGACCCCCCTCCGTCAATTGTCATTGTCACCCGTAAACAATGTACACGTGTCAAAGCCAGAAGAGCTCGCATGTGAGGGGGCGAGTTAGAATAGTGCCATAATGGCTAGGTGTAGGAGGTAGCTATGCTTATAAGCCTGGCGTCTAACTCAAGATGCGCGGTTTTGGGTTGGTTAACAAGGTAGACATATCAATGTATATTTAGATTTCATTTATATTCATTTGTATGTAAAATTCATTTCAATTGAACCACACTATAATTTCAATTCATATATAAAAAGTTTACAGCAGATGACCTCAATTGAAGATTTGCATTTTTTTTCGCCCAATCCTTGCTCTGTGCGTCCCCTGCTCCACTGGCGCTTCTCTTCCTCAGTAAAAACTTAGCAGCTATTCTAACAGTCCCACCATAACGGCGAATTGGTAAGAAAGGACGTGTGTATATATAGAGAGAGGGAGAGAGTTGAAATTGGTTGATCATCGAATTAATGTTGTTGAGAGCACAGCAGGCTACACACAGCTAGACATGATGGGGGGCGGGGATTGCTGCACCGTCGCCGACGGCGATGAATCGGCGCCAGAACCAGTGGGCCTGCCAGACGTGGACCATCTCCTCGATGGGGACGTTCTTGGTCTCGGGGAGGAAGAAGTAGATGAAGGTGGTCATCACCACCACCCAGGCGGAGAAGAAGTAGAAGAGCCCGAACTTGAGGTGGCACAGCAGCGTCAGGAACACCTGCGCGATCACGAAGGTGAAGAACATGTTGACGGAGACGTTGATGGCCTGCCCCGCCGACCGGATCTCCAGCGGGAAGATCTCCGACGGCACCAGCCATCCCAGCGGCCCCCAAGACCAGGCGAACCCCGCGACGTAGACGCAGATGAGCACCACCACCGCCGTCGCCATGCCGCTGCTCACCTCCCCCACGCCGCTCGTCCCGAAGAGCCTCCAGATCAGGGTGCCCACCAGCACCTGCGACACCAGCATCTGGGCGCCGCCCTCCAGGAAGAGCGCGCGCCGCCCGGCTCGGTCGACGTAGTAGACGGAGACGAGGGTGGCGAAGACGTTGACGAGGCCGGTGATGACGGAGGAGGCGAGCGAGGCGTCGTCGCCGAAGCCGATGGTCTTGAAGAGGACGGGGGCGTAGAACATGATGACGTTGATGCCCGTGAACTGCTGGAAGAAGGGGATGAGGACGGCCATGGCCAGCTGGGGACGATACTTGCGCTGCACGATGTTGGCCCAGGGGTGCTCCACCGTCCGGGACTCCCGGCTGGCGGCCACCAGATCTTGGAACTCCGCCTCTACGTCGTCGGTGCCGCGGACCTTCCGCAGCATCTCGCGGGCCTCTCCGTCCCGGCCACGGTCGATGAGGGAGTTGGGGGTGTCGGGGAGGAACAAGGAGCCGAGGGTGATGATGAGGGCCGGCACGGCGGCGCCCGCCAGGCTGAGGCGCCACCCCCACCCACCGGCGATCTTGGAGGCTCCGTAGTTGACGAAATTGGCGACGACGATGCCGATGGTGATCATCAGCTGGAACCCGATGTTGAGCGTCCCACGGTATCTCGCCGGCGCCATCTCCGACAGGTACACCGGCACCGACTGCGAGAGTGCGGCAAGCATGAAGGATTAGTTTGTACTGCGCCATGCATCCATCCCCCGGAGAGAGGATCTCGACGTACGTACTCTATACACATGCATATATACCTGATTAGCAAAGCCGATGCCGACGCCGAGAAGGATACGCCCAATAATAAGCATGGCGACGTTCGTGGCGGCACCGTTGACGGCAGCGCCGGCGAGGAAGGTGATCCCGCCGAAGAACATGGACCATTTGCGACCCAGCACCCGGGTGACGACGGAGGCGAAGAAGGAGGCCGCCAACGCCGCCAGGTACAGCGACGACGTGAAGGACGTCAGCAGCTGGCTGTCGAATTTGCAGTACTGGTTGGTGCTGTTGGCCGCCGGGTCCTTCTCCTTCCGGTACACCGAGGGGAAGAACTGCGCCAGGAAGGAGTCCATGGACGTCACTCCGCCGGAGATCCCGATGTCGTAGCCGAAGATAAGACCGCCGGTTGCCGCCACGAGACAGGTGAGCAGCACGAAGCCGGTGAGGCTCCCGGGGTATTCCTTGCCGCCGCCGGCGTTGTTGACGAAAGCGCCGCCGGCCATTTTGGCAATCGATCGATTATGCTGTCTGCGTGCCGGTCGCAGATGGCGAATGATCTACCGATAGGCCGAGAAGTGGAGATCGACGCGAGGAAAGGGCAGGCAGATCGGAGCTCTTCTGCCTGCACGGATTAGGGTGGCCGCTCCGAGCTATATATATATACGCGGCCAGCCACGGCCGTGGCAGTTGTTCGTCCGTCTGGTCGTCGCCGCACAGCTACGTATACGCTTCCCAACCGCGATCAACCGCCTATAATTAACTTCTGAATGGATTTGGTGTGGTGGATTGTCTCTAAATAGGATCCATTATCCAAATATATAACGATGAAGGCGGCGATCGACGAGGAGCTGCTGTGGGGCTCCTACGCCCTTAATTATCTCTCTTGCCGCCCGTTTAACTATCTCTGGTTTTCAAAGCCTCGAAGGTACGACCGAACCAACGAAGAGTTCGGTTCACCTCACAAAAATACTTCAGCTTCTAATAAAAAAAATAGAGTTAAGATCAGCTCAGATGAGAGAATCCTCAGATTACTCACAAAAATATATTTAAGATTTATCACGTCAATACATTTAATATCTATCATGTCGTACATTCAATACATTGTTTTGAGTGGCCTGCTAAAATTTCCTCAGAAATTCATTTGAGACAATTTCAACTAAAAAAATGAGATGATAACATTAAATTATTATTAAATATCGTCAAATTATCATATTCGAGAAGATTGAAGATTTCATCGAGAATTTCTTAGACGAATCGGATTTCTGAACCAAAGGTTAATCATGATGATTCTCACTTTTTTTATTCTGTAGGATAAGTAAGATATATAAACTAATTTTCATTTATTTATCTTTTGAATGGATTGACATTAGATATCAGGTATATCCAAAATAATTTGAAGCGAAAAACAACCTCCGCACCTAGTTTTTTTCTAGAGAATTTAACTATTCTTTTAGTCTCATTAAACTTATAAATTATTTTCTAGTCTTAAAACTAATCCTTTTTAGCACCGCCTCTAAGTGATTAACGCCGTTAGTTCCAACTGTTTTATAAATAAATTTTTTATTTTTATTTTATTCGATACTTTTTAATATTTTATTTTATATCTTAAATGTTACGTATTAGCATATATAGCACTTGTCCATTTACTTGCATCTCCACTTGTTGTCGACTCTGCTTCATGCCCTCAAGTTTTTTTTTTTTTTACTTTGATTCTAATGTTCGTTGAATGAGAATTACACTTTATTTATATTATGAACCACGATTCAATAATGTTAACAAAATTTGTACTCTTTGATTTCTGTCTAGTAATTTGTTAAAATTATATTTTTTATTTCAAGTTTGTTTTTATTAAAAGATTATGGGAGCATAACTTTTAAATGGGAAGTAAATGTCTTAAGTGGGAAAAGCAAAAAAAAAAAAAAGAGAGAGGAAATGACAATCAGAGCTTTTGTTCAGTTAACGCTAAAACACTCCACATGCTGGCGTTTGCTCAGTACATGATAGAGGCATAGGTTTGGGTGAAACATTCACTTCTAAGTCTTAAAATTAAAATCCTATTTTATTAAAATATTTTGTACTTTCTAGTTATAAAGAAATCTTTTAAAAACTCTTTGATAGTTAAAAGAATTAATTGGTCTTGTTCTTATACTCTGATAATTATTATTGTAGTTAATTTGACTCCATTATTAAATTTTCAAGACACTATACATGATAGTATACACTTAATAATAACTCATTTTAATATCTAAACATGTATGTTTCTCCTTCTTTAGATTTATTGAAGCTATAATTGATCTAAATAGACAAATTTACTTGGCAAGATTATATTTTGACTTTACAATCAATTTACAAACATAAAAAATAAGATGACTACTTGATAGTAAAAATTATATTTTAAATTATATTTATTGTTTTTAAAAGTTAAATTATTAAATAATATTTAAACATTTTTAATTAATCTATTTAATTTTTAGATTCAAATATTCTATTAAGCAACTTTAGTCCTTCTAATTTTCAAATTCAGATATGTTAACAAACCGTCTTAGGGGCTGTTTGATAATACTGAACATACATCTGAAATCTGATTCGGTCAGATTTCAGATATTTGATCCCGTTTGATAATATATCTGACATAACCTCTGATTAAACATCTGATCTCTGAAAAGGCTCTGAGCCATTCAGACCTGAAACATAGCTATTTTCTGCATCAGATGTTTTACCCAATGTCCGCATGTCTATCACATCTCCACCTTGGGTTACAGGAGAAAATGCAAGACTTTACGTTAAAAATTTATTTGAAGGAAATCTTTGATTTGTAAATAAATTTAATTTATCTTTAATAAAATAGATAATCATACAATAAATTATGTTTTTATTATAAATATATTTTTAAAATAAAAATTGTTAAAAAATTCTTTTGTGATCGCTACAAATAAATATTTTAATAATAAAATGGTAATGTATGATACGTAGGTGATAGATTATATTCAAAGTTAATATTTTATTATTTAAAAAAATTAATGGGGTGTTTGGTTGCATGATAATTTTTTGTACACTTTCATGATAAAAAATTGTATTAAAATAAAAAGTGAACCAACTCATGACATAAAATTATCATGTTTGGAGGGATGTGATTACAAAAAAGAGTAACTACCACACATGACCAAACAAAGTGGGGGACCACAAGAAAAAATAAAGAGGTGAGACCCTCTTTTTTGTTTAAGAAGAAAATCACTTTCAAAACATACAATTATCATGGTTGTCAAACACCTCTTTTAACAAGTTTTCTTATAATTTTTAAAAATTAAAATAAAAACCTCAATTATCATGCAACCAAACACCCCCTAAGTGGATGATTTAGATTTTTTATCAAACAACATAAATCACTTATCTCTTAACCAAAGTAAACACTTTTTTGCCACAAGTTAAGAAGTTAGAGATAAAATTAAGAGTTAAGATTTTCAGATTAAACCTAATCAAACGTCACCTTAGTTGTTAAATTTTCAGATATCTATACAATATATTCAATGAATCTCAAACTTCATAATTCAGATTTTACATCTAAAGATGGATTCACCAACGTTAATTACTTATGTCAGTAAGCTTATAAGGGATGAACTCTTGGCTCATTGAACCTGAATTTAAGAATTCAATTCTATTATTATATTTTAGTAATTGTGACTGCACATCAATATTATATAGAACAAATTTTTTTCCTACTCACTTTTTAATTAGTACCGTATGTATATGTTTATATGGTAAATTTTATTCGCATTAAATCCTTATCAAAGATAGTGAACTGGTCTACCTTGATTGGTGCCTTCTCCATCATCTCTCACATTCTAATTATAAATTCAAAATAAAAATTACATATTTAATAGGCAGTACACAATTTATAATGAGCGATTAAAAATATTAAACGATCTTAATTGGAAGATTAAAATCAGTGGAATAAACTCTTTTCCATAATAGTTTGATGTATAAATTAATTATGAAATCTTAATACTTTCATTTGTTTATGTGGTGTTTGGTTGCACAATAATATTTTTGTACATTTTCTTAATAAAAATTTGTATTAAAATAAAATATGAATTAATTAATGACAAAAAATTATCATATTTGGAGGGATGTGATAACAAAAAAAAGTAACTATCAAATGTGACCAAATATAGTGAGGGGACCACAAGATAAAGAAAAATATGTGCGACCTTTTTTTGTCAAAAAAAACATTTTAAAAATATAAATTTATCATGATTGTCGAATATCTCTTTTAATAAATTTTATTTCAAAAACATAAAATTATAGTAAAAACTCAAATTGTCATGCAACTAAACGCCCTATTAACATGATAAAAAATAAATTAACGTACTATTTGAACTAAACTAAAAATCATTGTAAAATGTATATTATATTATTTAATTTAAGGTTATATATGGATTATCTTAACAAGTTATTTATCGTATGCCCTGCTTATCTTCTTCCTACATCTATCTTTTTCAGCCGAGCTGAGCTCCCTCTTGCCCGTTTCAGCTTCGACCTTATTGTTGAAAAACTGCCTGTTCGAGCTCCGGCTTCGTTCTCCAGGCTTCGACCATCCCCTGGCCAAGCCCCCCAAACCCTATCGTCTCCGTTTGCTTTCTCTCAGTCGTCCCTTCGAATCTTCGATGTCCGCTTCGCTCTCCATCCTTTCTTCATCGTCTTGGAGACCCGCCTGCCGGCACGCCTATCCTTCGTATCGGCGTCCTGCTTCTTATCCTCCACTCAGGTCTATCAGACTCCGGTGTCCCGAGCTATCCTCGTCGCCTTTCCTGCTCAGGTTGGCTTCTCGGGCTTCCCGGGGATTTGCTGCTACCGCGGCCGACGATGGAACATCGGAGCCCAACAAGGGATCGGTTGTCAATGACGAGATCGCAGAAGCCAGGGGGCGTAGTACGCTGCCAGATAGGTTCCGGCACCTCACCAAGGAAGTCCCAGATCGTCCTGTGAGGTGGCCCTGGCTGATTGGTAAAGAAAAGCTGCTGTTTTTCGTTTTCAACATCCTGGTTACACTACGTTGTCTAATGCGTTTCCTCATTCCCTATTCCGCACCAACTTATGGCATAGAGTCTTTTTCAGATTTCAGTCATGACTGTTGCGACTTTGAGAGCGGGGAGCCCTGCTATAGTTTCTTTTCTGGGATTCTGGCGTTCTGACGATTTTAGCACCTTTGCGTAATTTTTCTTTCCCGTTCGTTATTCGGTCACTATGTCAGCCAAAATGTATTTTATGTCTCATGAATAACTAAGCATAAGTAAATCCATGGAATGCCGGGTCGCGGGTCGCGGGTCGCGACCCGACCCCGACCCGGTCGGGTTTAGGCCCGACCGGCCCGGTCGCGACCCGGTCGGGGCGACTCCCCCGGCCGGGTCGCGGAGTCGTGGCCGGGTCGCGCGGGTCGCGCGACCCGGTCTGGCAACGGTCACCTGACCGTTGCCAGACCGTTGGCAACGGTCTCAAGACCGTTGCCAACGGTCATGGGGGGCGCAGCCCCCCCATTCAGCCCCTTGGGGGCTATTTAAAGCCCCCAAGGGGCTCCCCTTACTCCCACCCCCCCACTCTCACTCTCAACCTCTCATTTGTGCTCTCATTGCTCTCATTGCTCTCATTTTGTTCCTCATTTACTTAATTATTTCATCAAGCATTTCATTAGTTCATTTAGTATATTTATTTAATATTAGTTCCATTGATTAGTGGGTTAAGTAGTTTATTCTTTTTAATACTTATTTGCTTACTTGCATAGTTAGTTAGCTAGAAGATTAGTTAGATAATTAGTTTAATAGTTACTTAACACATAATTAGTTTGAAGGTATAGTTAATTACTTACTTAATCATATATTTAGTTAATCATTCATTTTATATAAATAAAAGTATACTTACATTAGTAGTCACTAATTAACGTCATTAGCTAGTTAAATAATTAATTACTTAAGTAATTATTTACGATCAAGAGTATTGTGGAATGAATTATGTGGAGTCATCGGATACTTCGATCCAATCAACCTATAGTTATGGTGACTCGTTTGGATCAAGTCTTAGGATAGTTTCCCGAGGGACAGACGAATATGATCGTCATGTGTACATGTATCAAGCTTTGTACTCAACCCAAATGACATGGGGAGAGTACATCAACTACCTACAAAGTGTAGAACACATCACGTTGGAATAAAATTGATGTATTATTTATTTAAATCATGTCATTTAATTTATCCAATTTTTCTGTATTTTTTCAGATTTTTTTTCGCATTTTTATTATTTTTTTGAATTTTTCAAAAAAAAATATTAAAAAAAGGGGTCGCGACCGGGTCGGCCTGGGGGTCCCGCGACCCATCCCTCCTTGAGTAAATCGACTCGTTGTCTAAGGCAGTGGTCCCTTATAAAGAAAGAAAAAAAAATCGTTGAAATTGCAATCTGAAGATAAACGGTATACCCTAAAATGCACGAAAAGTTGGTAGGATTAACACATGATAACCATTCACCCACCCATATTTGCACTGTCCCGTCAATCGTGTAAGACATGGGGATGTAAGAAACTGCCTTTTCCTGTTTTGAAGGGTAAATTGAAAAGCATCACTGCTATGTAATGGTAACATTGTCGAGCATTAAATTCTATGCAATATTTCTGAAGGAGGCAGTGATTATGGGTGTGGTATTAGATTTATTTTATGTCTCATCTCAGTCTGTCCCTGGAATGCAGAATCTGCAGATTCTAGTCCCCATGGACCAATTCTAATTGAGATCAACTAATCCCAGTCTTAGTTAGAAGGAACATAAGAAAACAGTTTCTGGATTTTAATTCACCTAATCACCATAGACACAGTTTGGAATTGGTCAATTCAGTCTGATCCAGATCTTTATGAGGGTTGAGATACCCATGGTCGATACAAGGGGTGATCATATCTTCGGATGCTTGGAGCTGCCACTTGGTGGCGTAAGCTAGTTTCTTTCCCAAGATACCACGAGGTTTCAAATCCATGTTTTATGGATAGGAAGGAAGCTTCTTTAGGTTTGAAGGTCAAGCAAGATTGTTCTGTGCAATATTTGTGTGAAAACTGAATAAGTAACAATGTTGGAAGTTTTTACTTCAAGAATTTAAGTTTTTTTATTCTATTATTCTGAGAAAATGGATATAACCTCTCCTGATGAAGTTGGTTCTCCGATATATATTTATCCTCCCTTTAAGAAGCTAATAATATCATTCATCTATGATTGAAAAATATAGAGGAATGTGAGAAATGCAGGCGGCGGCAACAAACAACCCACTGAAATGGAATGGCTACTTTTCTGAGTATAATAAAGAATGAACAAGACACCCTTATTTACAGTAAGTAAATTTCTTTGACCTCTCCTTTATAGCTAGCCAAATTATGTCTACTATACTTTATGCCTTGGCAGTTTCTTGAAAATGTTTGCATTTGTCCAGTTCAAAATCATCTAAACAGCAAATGGATGGTAAAATTAGTCCCTCCTATCCTGTTCTGAATTCAGATGTGCATCTGTTACAGATCTGACAGGGGATCTTGAAATAGACACCTGGAGCAGCTTGCACACATTGTTGACTAGCACAATTTTTTTCAGAATGAGCAAAGAGGATGATTAAGCATCGCTGGTTAGGTGGTTCCATAATTGTACAAAGATCAAGCAGGCTAGCCTTCAAGATGAACTTACTGAACTTGTGAATGATCATGTGCCTACCTTGTATTGCTATCCGAAGTAGACTCATCAGTAGGATGTTTGCTTTAGGAAGTTTACTTTCCTGTTCTGGAGCAAAACTGAAAACAGAGACCTCCACCTTGTACAGTCCTGTACGCACTATAATGGAGCAAGACCAATTTCTACTCAGTTCCCACCATCCAGCTCCACCTATCTGGCAACTTTTGTGACAATTTCTTCTCTGTAATCATATCCAGCATACTAGCTGATTAATCTCTATGTAACATAGGTTTGTTCCAAAATTGGAGTTCAAAAACTTATGTGATTGCATCCATTTGTGAATGTTCTGCCACAGAAGGAAGGGGTTTACTGTGATCATGAATGCTGCTGGAACTGAAAAACTTAGCAAATTTCAGTCAAGAACAGATTGGACTTGCCATTACCAACTAGCAAGCTGATTACAACATTTAATGAATCCTAGAGTTTCTGTACCAGTGAAATGTCAGTGAGAATTTGAACTTACAAAATATTCCATGCAATTGTAGTTGTGGCTAATAATATTTGTGCAAATACTTTTCTCCTGCAAAATGCCTCAATCATTGGATAGAAGAGCTAAGTTAAAGTCATACATCCTTCATTCAGAGGATTTCACCACTTTAAATATTTGCCGGTAAAAGAACATCACAACTTTCTTTGTTTTCCTAATGCTTGAACATTTTCTTGATTGACTTGTGCTTCGCGGCTCCATCCTTGGATCGTCTGAACATAGAGAATCAAGCCTATAAGAAAGCAGTCCACATGGTTTTGAGAAGATGACCCTGTAGATAAGCCACCTACGAGTCAATCAAGCATGCCTCATCACAGCACTGCTTAATGGCCTGTTTGGTTAGAGTATCAAAAATAATACTATATTAGTATTGATATTGATATTTCTAGAAGATGCAGTATCAATATCAAAATTGATACAAGTTGACACTTGTATTACATAACATATGTTGTTTGCACTACAAATTTTAAAATTGATACTATTAGCCAAACACGTCAAGGTGATTACCAGCAATATCAATTTTAAAATTAATAGTGATAGAGATGTCTAATAGTGTTACCAAACAGGGCATAAGGTCTTGAGAGTTAAGAGGAAAAACCAAGCACGAGTAAAATATTCACGAAGCGGTCCAAAAATTTAGCAGCCAATAGCAAGTTGACTAGCTCTGCAGCTAGTCATTGGGATGTGAGAACCATCAATGCCAGTCTGCCAGATGTTGCTTCCACTATTTTCATAGAGATATGTCGACTATTTTTAATTTCAAATCTAAAGTTCTCTTTCATTGCCTAGTCATTTATCTGCACATTTAAGGCTAGGACATGGACATGAACAATAAGTAATCCAATGATTCATTCACAAATCTTTTACCGTAGCCCGTAGGTCTTTGGCCGCTTGGTTCAAGGTGTGTGCATCACATGATCTTTTAGTCTTCCCAGCTGTTATACCCACTTAAAGCTGCTTTTTATGAGCATAAATACTTAGATTTTAGATATTGTTTCAACTTAATTTGCTAAAATAGCCATTCCTTCATCTCCGGATAATAAAAAATTAAAAATAAAATAAGAATCGGATTGCATGCGGAAATTTGGGCAAAGGAGAACTAACTCTTCCTATTTGGCTGTCATTGTTGTGGATTAGAATATTGGTTACTTTGCATGTATATTCTTTCACCAGCATGTGTTCTTTTCCATTTCTTCATTTTGGATGTCTCCTTTCATATCTTTTAGCAATTATGGCATCACTAATATCCACTGATCAGCCAACTTGTAGAAGTAAACATTGAGAAGCATTATTAACATGGAGGCTTACTAGGGATTGCATTTTTATGATTTTTAGACAAAATACAACCCTATAGGTACACTTCCTTTAAATGATTTGAAATGATAGAACAGTGATAAATCAGGTAGCAACAGATATTTGTTTTGCACAGCTTGTGCAACAATATTGAGGGAATACAAACATGAAAGAGAGAGAGATTAGAGGATGAAAAATGACTGGGGAAAATAAATTTTTAATGATGCTTAAGAGAAATCAGAAATCATTAAACATCTGAGAAATAATTTACCAACTACAGGTTTTACGTATGTTTGCAAACATTCAGAAATTATCTGGAAATTGAGATATGTAGAAAAATTCATGTATTACAATCATCTCTATGATACACTTTCATGGATCTCTGGAGTTCTAGTTCGGTCTTTTTTACTATTGCCTTAGTTGGTTGTGGATTGAGAGGTATGATGAAAATGAAATTGAACTTTCTTGATAGCAGATTT
Organism: Cryptocoryne crispatula var. balansae; assembly: GCA_036172225.1. NCBI lineage: Eukaryota > Viridiplantae > Streptophyta > Magnoliopsida > Alismatales > Araceae > Cryptocoryne > Cryptocoryne crispatula. The sequence goes on from CM069921.1 coordinate 3,496,160, forward strand.
AGGGATGGCTTAATCAAAGTGATTTCTAACTTTGATTGCACATGTGGAATCAGCTGTCTTTGGATATCTTGGATGATGTCCAAAGTCCTTTTAAGGTGGCAGTGGTTTGCAGGTGTGGAGAGAAGATTCTTGTCAAAAATCTCTAACAAATCTCTAGCCTAACCAAAATGGAATTAGCATGTTTCGACTTTCGTGTAAAATGATAAAAGACATTTTGACAGGCAGAGAGAGACATCAAAAAAGTGTCAGAAAAATCCCCGAAATCACTTAGGTTAGCTTCCTGGGAATTCCTGCTGGGGATTCCTTAACTAAAGGAGTCCTATGTCAAAAAACCATGCCTAGGCAAACACTTTTTGCATTCTGGATGCTTGATCCGTCTTGAACGGTCAAAAAATAAATCTAATGCATGTAGTCCATGCAATATCTTGCAGCCCTGGTTATTCTAGCATATACATGGCGAGCAGTGCTGTGGGAACTCTACAACTGGAAGACTGCAGCTCTTAGTATTGTCCGTTTTGTTGGCTACATCTCAAAGCTTCTCTTGGCACTTGTCTTCCCCTTTATTGGCCCTCCAATAACCGCATTGCTCTGGCGCCTTGACTTCGCCCTCAACTCCACACGCTCCATTTACTCCAGCGTGGTGGCATTTGCTCCTGTCCCTGAGTTGCTGTGGATCATCGTTCTTACATCAGCAGTGATGGCTGTCTCGGAGGCCACCGTTCCAGGCTCTTTGAGCAGCCAGCCTTATCTTCTGACTGTAGCTGGACTGGTGGGTTATGGTGCTGTGGGAGGCGCCATACCCGAGTTGCTCTTTTGGTTGGTTCTTCTTGGTATGTTCTGCTACTCCAAGTTCATCAAGAAGCGAGACAATGTTTCAGCTGCCCTGTCTCCGGCTGCCGTCTTGGCGGCCGTTGGGCAGCCATGGGTGAGAGCGATCACAATGCTTGCTTACCTGAGCCTTGCCATCGTTCAGCATTCAAAGTCCAGTGCCCAGCAAGAGACGACCCCGGCAATCACCACAAAATGACCCCCTTTCCCGTTCTTATGGCGGCACTGGCGAGTGGCATCCATCTGGCTGCCAGCATCTGACATGGATGGTCCTGTGGAAGACAACTGGATCATGAACGCTTCTTGTCTTACAGTTTTGCTAGTTCTTCCTAGTCTGTGCTCGAGTTTGAAGGCCTTAATGACATTGTATATTTTCGGATCTTTACTGCCTGAGTATATATATCTAGAGGCTACGGAGTAGATGACTACCTTCCGTACTCTACATTTAGAAAACTGAACGCTCTTTGGGCAGACTTACGCGGCGATATGTATTTTTCTTAAATTATTGGCATTTCGGTGATTCTCCTCGGCAATGACAATGTCCGGTCGTACTTCTTGTTCAGAGCTTGTGCGCATGAACATGGAAAGAACATGTGAATTCATCGTATGTCCAAAAGGTCGTTGTCAGATAGGTTTGATTGCGAACTTTTGTGAAGATGTGTTCGGATAAAAAGTGACCATTTACAATGCTTTGTTCGCTAACTTCATAGAATTAAAGTTCGATATGCATTCCATTTCAGGATGTATCAATCACGGTGTTGTACAGAAATTTCCAGGTTCTCTTCGTGCATCCCAGATGTTACGAGGGACTTGTGTTTATCATGTATGTCAAACATGTATACCCAAAAGATAGAGAGAAGACATAATAATTTTCTGATGCCCCGTTAGAATTTAGCTCGTGATACGATATTAGTTACCATCTGAGTGGCCCCAGTTCAGGACGCACGCGATGATGAGATGCTCCTGTAGAAAGAAGCAACAAGCGGGCAAGGACTCAAAAGTTTTATCCCCTAAAATTTGGAGATAAATCGAGTTTATCCCCTAAATAATTTTGTACGTGCCAAGTTGTTCGATAAAAGATTAATTTGGGGATGAATTATATTCTAAGAGATAAATCAGTTTATCTCCCCTAACTAGCAGTTTTGTACCTAACGGTCCTTAAGTTCGGTACTTTTAAGGTGGCGTTTGGTTGCATGAGTTTGGCGGGCAGTATTGTCTCAAGATCTCCCATAAATTTAAATATCCTCAAATTCATGTTCAATGGGACACAACAGTTCAATCCCACAGGTAATCTTACTGAAATAATTAGTCACCTCGATTAATAACTCCATCTTAGATGCAAGAGAGCTAATTACGCACGTACATATGGCCAAACGCGTCCTTAATTAATAAGACACACCTAAGTTAGATAATCTACGTGCTGGGGTGTTTAATTGCACGATAAAGAGGAGGACATATTTTTATAATAAAACTCTTTGTCAGTGTTTGACGACATGTAGAGAGAGCTGCAACTTTTTTTATATCCGGTGATTACCCACATTTTATGTGTCAAACAGGACTCTTCTTATAAGATCTTATTTTCTCGTCAAACATGAAAATTTAGTAATGTTCCCAACATAGTTTTTATTTTAATGTACTATTTTATCACAGACTATTTAAAATAGTTTATTAAAACCAAATACTTCACTAGGATTTCTTTTACTTGTTAGGTTTTATGATCTTACCTATAATGCCATGCTTTGTAACAATATTAGAAGTCTCTGTGGTTATCAATTTTAAAATTAATATATTAATATCAATCCTCGAGGGCTAGTAGTATAAATTTCGAAAAGTATAATTCATAAAAATCAGCATATAAGGTACAATTGTTCAATGTATCTAATTTCAATATTGATATCTTATTCTCTTAAAATATTAATATCAAAATTAATATATTATAATATTCTGGCCAAACATGCCATAAATTTCATTATATCATGCAATGCTGTTGCTTATGCCCATTTGCTCAAGTCCTTTTGTTGCAACAGTACCATTAGGTATCTCCCCTGTCGGCACTATTCATCGAGAGGAAGGTAACTCTCCGTAAATCAATCGAACTTATCTTGTTATCCTAAGCTCTGAAAAATTCTAAAAGATATGTGTTAATTTCACCTTCTTTTTTTCTTGCCATGCGTGCTCGATCCGGACAATATCGGGCGAAGGACACAATACTTCAAGGTTTAATTGATACATAAAATTTTTCTACAATGCATGTTATATGGACTGCATATCGATAACCTGATTATTATCTTATTAATGGAACGGTGATGCACAGGCCACGAAAAACATATTGATAAGTAGGAGTCTTATTAGTAATTAACGGCCCGAGTTAACAAGCACATATATATATATATATATCGAGGCTGCCATGCTCGCTCGGTTACAGGGCGTTCAGAGGTCCACAACAGAGCGAGCATCCTCTCGTTAAGCTCTCACTGGGGGATCTGCCGCCGTCGTCGGAGCCAGCTGGCTGCCCAACGGTGGCGGCGGATCGTCTCCTCGGCACCGGTCCTCGGGTCTGCAAGGCCTTGGATGGAAAGCCGGCGGCGGCGGCGGCGATGGGTCGCCTCCTCGGCACCGATCTTCAGGCCTGCAAGGACTGCGATGGATAGGAACCTTGGGAGATGGAGGAAGAACGATGATGAAGGGGGGCAGGCGGTAATGAGATGTGCCCGCCGTCGTGCTGGATACGGGTAGTAGATAGCGAGGAGGATGACGGATGATGCAGGTCGACTGCTCCGGTACCGGAGTCCAGGGAGGAGGCACCGCCGTCGCCGACGCCGGCCGGGTTGGGGAAGGGCCTCCCGGCGGCCACGGAGGAGGAGACCAAGAGGAAGCAAGCTAGCATGATGGCCGTGGCGGAGCGAGAAGATGGAAAGCTCATCATCTGTGACGATGTGGCCGGAGAGAGTACGAGTATGTAAGCTCCTGTTCCTCCCATGTATATATATATATATATGTATATATGTATATGCGTTGGATGTGGGGGAGGTTGCCCCCCCCGTTTAATTTCAATCCGTTGAACATATCTCTGTTCCTTGATGGGTGGATTCGCCGCTGACTGACCGAGACCCAGATTAATTTTCCGGTCCCTTGGGCGGTCAAACTGCAGTTTAATTACCTTGGATATATGTGACGTGAATCCAGAAACGTCGACCTTATATGGAATTCCCATAGACGTTCTAATATAAGATTCTGATGAACTGATTTTATATATGTGCCTCATCTTCTAGTTTTGGGGCGAAAATTAATAGATTTATATTTTAATCGATTTAAATTTTACTCAAAAAAATATATATCTTATATATGTTACCTATCCTATGCAAACGTAGCTAATGAGGTGTTTGATTACGTGACAATGAAGATTTTTATTTTAATTTTTAAAATTATAAAAAAATTTGTTAAAAGAGATGTTTGACAACGTTGACAATTTTATGTTTTAAAAGTGATTTTTTCTTAAACAAGAAAAGAGAGTTTCACTTTTTTCTTTTTTTTGTGATCTCCCACTTTATTTGATCACGAAATGATAGTAACTCTTTTTTGTTATCACATCATTCCAAACACGATAATTTTAAGTCGCGAGTTAGTTCACTTTTTATTTTAATATAAATTTTTATCACGAAGAGTACAAAAAAAATAGCATGCAATCAAACACACCGTAATTAATATTGTTCCCAGCGGAGGAGGTACTACGTACACGCGCAGATTTACGTACGTGCGTATCCGCACAGTGGAGTGAAGTTGATTGTCTCGTGGAGTAATGGTGGAGATCTCAATTTTTTAACTCTACTCCGAGGATTGGCCTTAGATGTCTCGATAGACATTACATTTTTTATATTTGATGGAGTGGGTTGTCGTCGAGTTTATCATGTTTTTTTTATTTTAGTTCTTATCTATTAATGATATTATCTCGGTGTATCTAATTATTTTTTATATTTATTTTTAATTACTATTTTATTTGAAGAATCATTAACTTGAACAGTATTCACACAAATATGATATGATTAACCGATGGATGTCAAATTTCTTAATAATTCTTAAACTTTGCTACTCGCCTTGCTATGTTGGTCACTCCAATTTAGTGACTTTTCTAAAGTGATTTGGTATAAACGTTGAGTTTTGTCTTAGTTTGTTATCAAATTTTCTTGTAACTTCTGTATTGTGTGTTGTAGTCTTTGTTTTATTGTGATGTTGTAATCTGTGTGTGTGTGTGTGAGAGAGAGAGAGAGAGGGGTCTGATCAATTTTTTGCACCAGCACTTTGACCTTGATGATTTTTTATAGTAACAATAATATGGGGTTTCATTGTATTATAACAATTATTTTATCTACCGATATATTTCTATATACACTATAATTGTCAAAATTGCATCCGGTAATTCTTGTTTAAAATATATTTTGATATTGGAGGGTAGTATTCAGATTCGCATAGACTAGCCAAGTTGCTCATTCCACTCTTTGACCGTCCGCTTCTGTCACTCCGAAAGAAAATGTAACAGATTCACGAGATTAACGACTGTTTTCTAGCTGTTTTATCGTGACTAGGTATTATATATGACGTCGACGAAGATGGCGAAGAATCATTGGTGAAAAAAGTTCACCACATTTCAACAAAATTTGTTATATAATTATATTTTTGTAGACAAAACCAAATTAACTTACCATGCATCTCAACTGGTTAAGTTAGGGGGTGCAAACGAGTAGAGTCGAGTCGAATAAGATATGTTATTTAAATTTGACTCATTTAATTTACACGAGATAGAGTTAGAATTCAAATTTTTACGATTATGTTAAATTCTTGCTCAAGTTTGATTTATTAGTTGATCGACCAATTTCAAACTCGAACTTGAATGGTAACTCTACTCAAGTTCAATTTACATTCAAACTCGAACTTGAATGGTAACTTTACTCGAGTTCAATTTACATTCAAATTTAAATTGAATGTAAACTAGTCTATATAACTAGACTAGTTTAGTTATATAGTATAGTTTTTATGTTGTTTGTTTATTAATAGTATATTTTCCTTGATCAAAAAAAAGTAAACTAGTCTATATAACTTAAAATCAATCAAAATCTTAAGTGAAAATTTTAAATTTAATTCATTTATAAAAATTGATATAAATTTAAAATTTAAATTTTGACATATTTGATATATTCTAGCGTCAGCATATTATTAGTAATATTTATGATTTATTATTTTTTAAATAAAATATTATGTCGAGTTAGTTACGGAGTTCATCGAGTTGAATAAAAGTCTACTCAAACCCAACTTATTTGATGAGTTGAACTTTGTTTTTTTTTAAAATATTTATTTATTATAATAAATAAGTTGAGTCAAATTTTAATAAGTAAAATTTCAAGTTACTTTTTAACTGTATTATTTCGTTGGCAACCCAGGCAGGCTAAACATGACATGACATGACATGGTGTACCTGCGAGATATTACCTGGCTGGCTGTTCGGTCGCCCTCCTTCTCGCTAACCACCCGCGGAGAAAAAAAAAGTCTTCCCCGTGTCAAGACAACGAATTCATTAACCGCCAACCGAAGATCCCATCCAATTGTGGTTTATTATTATTAGGATATGTATATCAGACGATACCGTTCGGTGGGGTGGGCCCAACGAACCAGGTCAACAGCCGAGTCAGAGACAGAAGACCCCTCACTCAGAAGAAAAGCTGTCGGGTTCCTGATAAATCCCCAGTTTCGCCAGCACGGAGAAGATCACGAGCCGTCTATAAAGAAGAAGAAAGGCCCTCGGGCAATCCGCCATCGCCGTCGGCGACTCCGACGACCTCTTTCCTTCTCACTGTCCGTACGTATCTTCTGGTTCTTCTTCCGATCTATCGATCCCACGCGGAGACGGAAGACGGAAGATAATCCAGGAAGAACCGGCCATCTGGGGAAAGGGCGGGAAACATGGCCGGCGGAGCATTCGTCGACAATGCTGAGGGTGGGAAGGAGTACCCCGGGAGCCTCACCGGCTTCGTGCTGCTCACCTGCCTCGTGGCGGCCACGGGCGGCCTCATCTTCGGCTACGACATTGGGATCTCCGGCGGAGTGACGTCCATGGACTCCTTCCTGGGGCAGTTCTTCCCCTCGGTGTACCGGAAGGAGAAGGACCCGGCGGCCAACAGCACCAACCAGTACTGCAAATTCGACAGCCAGCTGCTGACGTCCTTCACGTCGTCGCTGTACCTGGCGGCGTTGGCGGCCTCCTTCTTCGCCTCCGTCGTCACCCGGGTGCTGGGTCGCAAATGGTCCATGTTCTTCGGCGGGATCACCTTCCTCGCCGGCGCTGCCGTCAACGGTGCCGCCACGAACGTCGCCATGCTTATTATTGGGCGTATCCTTCTCGGCGTCGGCATCGGCTTTGCTAATCAGGTATATATGCATGTGTATAGAGTACGTACGTCGAGATCCTCTCTCCGGGGGATGGATGCAATATGGCGCAGTACAAACTAATCCTTCATGCTTGCCGCACTCTCGCAGTCGGTGCCGGTGTACCTGTCGGAGATGGCGCCGGCGAGATACCGTGGGACGCTCAACATCGGGTTCCAGCTGATGATCACCATCGGCATCGTCGTCGCCAATTTCGTCAACTACGGAGCCTCCAAGATCGCCGGTGGGTGGGGGTGGCGCCTCAGCCTGGCGGGCGCCGCCGTGCCGGCCCTCATCATCACCCTCGGCTCCTTGTTCCTCCCCGACACCCCCAACTCCCTCATCGACCGCGGCCGGGACGGAGAGGCCCGCGAGATGCTGCGGAAGGTCCGCGGCACCGACGACGTAGAGGCGGAGTTCCAAGATCTGGTGGCCGCCAGCCGGGAGTCCCGGACGGTGGAGCACCCCTGGGCCAACATCGTGCAGCGCAAGTATCGTCCCCAGCTGGCCATGGCCGTCCTCATCCCCTTCTTCCAGCAGTTCACGGGCATCAACGTCATCATGTTCTACGCCCCCGTCCTCTTCAAGACCATCGGCTTCGGCGACGACGCCTCGCTCGCCTCCTCCGTCATCACCGGCCTCGTCAACGTCTTCGCCACCCTCGTCTCCGTCTACTACGTCGACCGAGCCGGGCGGCGCGCGCTCTTCCTGGAGGGCGGCGCCCAGATGCTGGTGTCGCAGGTGCTGGTGGGCACCCTGATCTGGAGGCTCTTCGGGACGAGCGGCGTGGGGGAGGTGAGCAGCGGCATGGCGACGGCGGTGGTGGTGCTCATCTGCGTCTACGTCGCGGGGTTCGCCTGGTCTTGGGGGCCGCTGGGATGGCTGGTGCCGTCGGAGATCTTCCCGCTGGAGATCCGGTCGGCGGGGCAGGCCATCAACGTCTCCGTCAACATGTTCTTCACCTTCGTGATCGCGCAGGTGTTCCTGACGCTGCTGTGCCACCTCAAGTTCGGGCTCTTCTACTTCTTCTCCGCCTGGGTGGTGGTGATGACCACCTTCATCTACTTCTTCCTCCCCGAGACCAAGAACGTCCCCATCGAGGAGATGGTCCACGTCTGGCAGGCCCACTGGTTCTGGCGCCGATTCATGGCCGTCGACGGCGGCGGTACTGCAGCACTCGCCGCCCCCCATCATGTGTAGCTGCTCTCATCAACACTCAAAAACAGAATATCAATCTTGTTCGGAGGAACAATGTATATGGAGAATGGTTGACTTCGTTGACTTGGGGGTTCCTAATCTTTATTTTAATTGACTATATTCAACCAGCCTCGTGTTTGTGTGTGGTCAGGAATCGTGCTGCTCGTGCAAATTGACTGTGACATACTAAATGAACTGTCTATTGTTAGGGTATTAAAAAGAGCATCGATTTTTAATCATCTTATATCTTATTTGTAATGTCATTTAAAAAAAACAGTAACAATCAGATACCTTGTGATGATTTATAATAATACCGATCGATTTCAAAACTATCAGTGATAAAAAGATGTTTGATATTGTTATTGACGAACCTTTAAGTGTAAAATGTTACAAGGGTCATAACTTGGTCTACTGATTCATCACCATGCCCAGAAACAAAAATTGTTTAAGGATTTAATCCCATATCAGAAATTAGATAATATTTTTTCACATCCTTATAATTACTTAAACTTGAGTTTCTATGTTTTTAAAATTTCTCGTGGTATCAAAACTAGTTAAATTTTAAACTTTGTCTTTAAATGATTCTACTCTCATATTTGCATACACCGTGTATTTCTTTTGTAATTTTAATTGATGTGATTAGTCGAGAGAGGAAGAGTCAAAAAGTTTAATCCCCTATTGAAAGTTGAAAGATATTTCACTCCATGTCCTTTTAATAGTGTGGACCTAAGATGACATTTGGATCCCAGTAAAACTAAAATCATTGAAAACCTTTTACGTTGCATAACATTTTCAGAGAATTTGAAATCCAGATGATCACATTTTGGTTGCTCTGAAAATATTTTCTTATGAGATCATTTATCTTATTTAATTATTTGTAAATTATGTTGCTTAAATACTGTGTTATAATATTTTTAGTTACATAGTTCCTAAAAATATAATTTTTGTCAATAAAACATGCTCCTAATATCTACCAACTTAAAATTTAAACAATAGAATAATTAAATATAAAATATTTATTCTCTAAAATATTTACTTTATTTGATAGCACATAAAAATAAATCATGTTAGAAAAGATTAGATCCGATAACATTTTAATAATATATTAAAATATGATCTATTATTTTATTTATATAAAAATTATAATTTGAAGTACTTATGTCAATCACCAAATATAAATAAAAAATATTTTTTATTAATGAAATTGGTTTTTATCTACTGAAATAAATTTTAAATGAAATATGTTAATGTAACTTACATTTATTAAAATTGACAGCATTTCTTCAAAAATAATATATTTTTTTAACAAAATAATATTTTCTGGTCAATTTTATCAACTATTATAGAAAACGATTTCGTCCAAAATTTTGGGACGTCAAAATCCTGCTTTCGACATGGTCAAAGGAGATTGTTTTCCTTTGACCAGCGTTTTACGTGCAACCAAATAGCTAGAAGGATCACCATTTTGGAAAACGTGTCTAGATAACACATTTTACGTGCAAACAAAATGGCCCCTAAGTCTCCGCGGTTTTGAAATTTCTCAGTAATGGCTCAAGGATATATATATATATATTGTCGTGTTGTTTTTTTTATTTTAATAATCGCTTTAAATTGTCGCCTGGATGTGATACATGGATCCAAACAAGTATATTCACGTCAAATAATAATAACTTTGGATTTTTCCACGTAGGCATGCGTCCGTACGACTGTATATCTACGGATAAGTGCGCAAGCGAGATATTTCCCGACGGGCGTGAGATGGGGGAGGTTGAAGATCCTGCCAAGACTTTGCTGTCACATAATACAGATAAAAATGTTTTTACAGAGCAATGTTTGGTCAATCATGCCTTAATGAAAATTTTCTTAAAGCTCACCTTCTTTTCTACGGGTAAACAACGTATTAACATATTTTTGATAAAAACTGACGTAAGAAATATACTGCAACTTAGAACAGTCCAAGTTAATAGTATTTTTAGTATAAAGAAGCGGGACTTCACTATGCCCAATCAGTTGGGCCCAGGAAGAAGGCCCAATTGCGGTATAGTGGTGTTCTGGTGAACCTGCTAAATTAAACCAAGTCAAATCAAAATGACGTAATTCGGCCCGAGAGTTTCGAGTGTTCGATTTTTTTTTGAACCGAATTAAACCCATAAAATTTTAATGATTTAATTTAATTTAACTCATCTTTAATCTAGACTGATTTAGTAAGTGATTGACTTAATTTATTTGTTACAACACTTCAATGTTTATCATATATTTATAAAATATTATAATATTAAATATTAAATAAAAGTAAGTGATTGACTTAATTTATTTGTTACAACACTTCAATGTTTATTATTCATTTTTAAAATATTAAATAATATCAAAAAGTTATAAAATGTATTAAATTTACAAATTTTAGCATGATTTATTATTATTTTGTATTTGGTTGAATTAATTCGATCAAGTTCTATTTGGTTGTGGATTTTATTTCGATTTCAAAGAAGTATCCCCAAACTCCTCCCAACTTACACCCCTCCGAGAATGTAATTATATGATGTGCTGGGGGTATTCTTGCGTCGCTAACGTCTCTATATAGATTCGCCTCTTCACAGACGCTTTCTTCACCGGGGGCGAAGGGGAACAGGAGGGCGAAAGCGGGGGGGAGCGCCTAGGGCTCCGTTCACCGGCTAGCAAATCGGACCGAGGACAATCGGAGCTCGCGGGTTCCCTCGATCGCTGGTCGAATCTCTAAATCTCTTCCTCCATCTGTTCGCACGAGCATCTTGCCCGATTCCGTGTCGCGATCCTTCAGGTTTGGTGGCTAGCGATAGTTCTAGGATGCTGTTTGCTTCTGGTTTCTTTTATGGGGCATAATTCTTTTTTTTTTAGCTCTTCAATCTTTAGATACGCGGATGCTTGATTTTGGCACCTAAAGAAGGTTTTCTGGATGACTGACCTCTGGTGGAGGTTGCTCCGATTTTTTGTGCTGCTGTTTTGGAGTGGGGATAGTTACACATTGGGCATTCAAGGATATGATATAGCGTTGATATATCTTGGGTCTTCAGCTTTAATACCATAGTTTTAAGGGTTGTAAGATGGTACCATTTTAGCAGGCGCCTTTGTAATATTTGATTGTATTTCTTCTCGTTTAATTATCACTGCCATCTTGGCAGTGAGGAGAGTGTTGGAGTGGGGATAGTCCTGCATCGGACATTCAAATACATGATTGTGTTATGTGACCTGGGCCTCTCAACCTTAGCACCATAATTTTAAGGGTTGTAAGAATTTTTTTTGGAAAGCTTCAAGGGTTGTTAGATGGTGCTATTATGATTAACTGTGATTCGCCTTCTTGCTTTTGGGATACCCGTTTGTACTGACATGGGGTTGATTGGGTCTAACATACATAGGCAGAGTGAAACTTTCAGGTTCTTGTAGCTTTGTATTTTGTATTGACAAGTAAATGACCAGAACTAGGGTTTGTTCTTCTCTCCTCTGAAGGTGTTGGATAAATCTGTACATCATGCGAAAAATTTCTGAGTTAGCAAGTAAAAGAGTTAGAATGTTGATCACATAAAAGTTTGTCAGGCTTACTTTTTGATAAATGATTCAGGGAATATGCTTTGATGTTATATTTGATGTGAAACTGATTTGCAACAATGGTGCTCAGTACCTGATGATTGGTCTTGGCATTGACATGTGTATGTTATGATTTTGGAAAGTGGACCACACCATTGTTAAATTAGTGAATAAATAAAAGCTTATACATATTCATCCATAAACATTTAATTCTTTTTATGCTAAAACCAGGTCCATCTATAAGGATTATGCTAAAATCTTAGACAAACAGTAAGAGCCTATGATCTTCATATTTTTCCTTATTATTTTGCAAAAACTGGTCATGTGAATTATAAGAGTTCGGTTTGCATCAGTTGAGAGGCAAAGGGGGCATCCGCAATCTCCAATGGGAGACCGCTGCGGCTCCCCCATTTGGTGGGGCCCACCTGATGTTTTCAAAAAAAAAAAAGAAATAAGAAAAAAGCCAAGATGGGGGCAGCCACAGTCTCCACCGCCGCAGTCTCCCATTGGAGACTGCTGCTGCCCCCTTCGCCTCTCGACTGAGGTGAACTGAACTCGAATTATAATAGGTAATTGAAGGCGGATAATTACACCAAACATCCACCTGATCATTCATTTCACTACATGTTTTCTGTAGAGCTTTAACCAACAAAGAACATATGCCAATGGACTTGACTTTCCAACTAAATTATGCAGATTCATTTAGAAAATGCATGTTGAAGTTTCTTTTCTACTATGTTATATGACATGTCTGAACTGCAGCCTCATTTGCCATTGTCATCTTGAGCCCATTTTCATGAGAAGAAAGCATGTTTTTTAATGTTCATTGCTCACCATGTGCATTTGTTATTTGATGAATAAATACTGACTTTTACCATGTATAATTTTTCATTTTCTTGATGCATCTATTCTCATCTCTTCAGAATCCAATGTTGTGCTGGAGATTTTGATGCATTGTGTTAACTCTGTGTAGGGTGGTTAAATTACATTTTTGGATGGTTTTGTAAATACATCAGATGAGT